>CM017188.1:23392600-23992600 GCA_004837865.1 Musa balbisiana | reverse complement strand
GACAAAGTATGTGATGCGTGTCAACTAAGTAAACAAATAAAAACTAGTTTCAAACCAAAAAATCAAATTAGCACCACTAGACCATTACAATTGATCCATTTGGACTTATTTGGACCAATTGATACAACAAGTCTAGGAGGAAGCAAATATGCTTTTATAATTATTGATGACTATACTAGATACACTTGGACCTATTTCTTGGCTCACAAAAGTGATTATTTCAAATGTTTCTCTAAATTTTGTAAACTTACTCAAAATGAAAAAAGTTTCATGATTTCATCAATTCGGAGTGATCACGGTGCCGAATTTCAAAACCATGACTTCCAAAGTTTTTGTGAAGTTAATGGATATAACCACAACTTCTCCACTCCAAGAAATCCTCAACAAAATGGAGCAGTTGAAAGAAAAAATAGAAACCTACAAGAAATGGCAAGAACTATGTTGAATGAACATAGTCTACCCAAGTATTTTTGGGCCGAAGCCATGAATATGGCTTGCCACATCATGAATAGGGTTCTAATGAGACCGTCTCTATCTAAAACTCCCTATGAATTATAGAATAACAAAAACTAAATGTTTCTTATTTTAAAGTTTTCGGTTACAAATGCTTTATTTTAAATGAAAAGGATGCCTTAGGAAAATTTGATGCTAAATCCGATGAAGGCATCTTTCTTTGTTACTCTTCCGTTTCTAAGGCTTTTCGTGTTTTTAACAAAAGAACCTTAGTTATAGAAGAGTATATTCATGTAGTTTTTAATGAAATGTGCTTTTCCGCTTTAAATGATGATGCTTGGCTTTGGCATAGGAGATTAGGCCATGCAAGTATAAAAATAATATCTAAGATCTCATCTAGAGAATTAGTATGAGGGATTCCCAATATAAAGTTTGTTAAGGACAAAGTATGTGATGCGTGTCAACTAAGTAAACAAATAAAAACTAGTTTCAAACCAAAAAATCAAATTAGCACCACTAGACCATTACAATTGATCCATTTGGACTTATTTGGACCAATTGATACAACAAGTCTAGGAGGAAGCAAATATGCTTTTATAATTATTGATGACTATACTAGATACACTTGGACCTATTTCTTGGCTCACAAAAGTGATTATTTCAAATGTTTCTCTAATTTTGTAAACTTACTCAAAATGAAAAAAGTTTCATGATTTCATCAATTCGGAGTGATCACGGTGCCGAATTTCAAAACCATGACTTCCAAAGTTTTTGTGAAGTTAATGGATATAACCACAACTTCTCCACTCCAAGAAATCCTCAACAAAATGGAGCAGTTGAAAGAAAAAATAGAAACCTACAAGAAATGGCAAGAACTATGTTGAATGAACATAGTCTACCCAAGTATTTTTGGGCCGAAGCCATGAATATGGCTTGCCACATCATGAATAGGGTTCTAATGAGACCGTCTCTATCTAAACTCCCTATGAATTATAGAATAACAAAAAACTAAATGTTTCTTATTTTAAAGTTTTCGGTTACAAATGCTTTATTTTAAATGAAAAGGATGCCTTAGGAAAATTTGATGCTAAATCCGATGAAGGCATCTTTCTTTGTTACTCTTCCGTTCTAAGGCTTTTCGTGTTTTTAACAAAAGAACCTTAGTTATAGAAGAGTATATTCATGTAGTTTTTAATGAAATTTTCGAGTTAAAGAAAAATGATTTTGATGATGATCTTGGTTTTGATAATTTGAATTTAAAGAATCCCCCTCCTCAAATAGCAACTTGGATGCATCTTTTTCCGAAATTTCCTAACCCAAGGAATGGAAGAATGTAGATGCTCATCCAAAGGAGCAAATTATAGGAGATACAACAAAAGGGATTCAACTCATTCTTCCTTCAAGAATTTTTGTGCTAATGGCACCTTCCTTTCTCAAATTGAACCTAAATGCATTGACGAGGCCTTGAAAGATGATTCTTGGGTCATTGCAATGCAAGAGGAATTAAATCAATTTGAGTGGAATGAAGTATGGAAGCTTGTTCCTAGACTTAGTGACCATTTAGTCGTTGGTACTAAATGGGTCTTTAGAAACAAGCAAGACGAATACGTTATCGTAGTTAGAAACAAGGCTAGATTAGTGGCCAAAGGTTTCAACCAAGAAGAAGGTATCGACTATGAAGAAACCTTCGCTCTTATGGCAAGATTAGAAGCCATTAGGATGCTCCTTGCCTATGCTTGTAGTAATGATTTTAAACTATTTCAAATGAATGTCAAAAATGCCTTCTTGAATGGTTTTATTTCTGAAGAAGTATATGTCGAACAACCTCCCGGATTTGAAAATTCTCTGCTTCCTAATCATGTATTCAAATTGACTAAGGCTCTCTATGGCTTGAAACAAGCTCCTAGAGCTTGGTATGAAAGGCTTAGTTCCTTTCTTATTTTAAATAATTTTACCAAAAGCAAGGTTGATACTACATTGTTTATCAAACACTTTGAAAATAAATTTCTTATTGTGCAAATTTATGTTGATGATGATCTTGGTTTTGATAATTTGAATTTAAAGAATCCCCCTCCTCAAAATAGCAACTTGGATGCATCTTTTTCCGAAATTTCCTAACCCAAGGAATGGAAGAATGTAGATGCTCATCCAAAGGAGCAAATTATAGGAGATACAACAAAAGGGATTCAAACTCATTCTTCCTTCAAGAATTTTTGTGCTAATGGCACCTTCCTTTCTCAAATTGAACCTAAATGCATTGACGAGGCCTTGAAAGATGATTCTTGGGTCATTGCAATGCAAGAGGAATTAAATCAATTTGAGTGGAATGAAGTATGGAAGCTTGTTCCTAGACTTAGTGACCATTTAGTCGTTGGTACTAAATGGGTCTTTAGAAACAAGCAAGACGAATACGTTATCGTAGTTAGAAACAAGGCTAGATTAGTGGCCAAAGGTTTCAACCAAGAAGAAGTATCGACTATGAAGAAACCTTCGCTCTTATGGCAAGATTAGAAGCCATTAGGATGCTCCTTGCCTATGCTTGTAGTAATGATTTAAACTATTTCAAATGAATGTCAAAAATGCCTTCTTGAATGGTTTTATTTCTGAAGAAGTATATGTCGAACAACCTCCCGGATTTGAAAATTCTCTGCTTCCTAATCATGTATTCAAATTGACTAAGGCTCTCTATGGCTTGAAACAAGCTCCTAGAGCTTGGTATGAAAGGCTTAGTTCCTTTCTTATTTTAAATAATTTTACCAAAAGCAAGGTTGATACTACATTGTTTATCAAACACTTTGAAAATAAATTTCTTATTGTGCAAATTTATGTTGATGATATTATTTTTGGTTCTTCGGATGAATCACTATGTGAATCATTTGCCAAGTGTATGAGTCATGAATTTGAAATGAGTTTAATGGGTGAATTAACTTTCTTTTTAGGATTGCAAATCAAACAACTTAGTGATGGTATATTTCTTAACCAATCTAAATATATATTAGAATTGTTAAAACGATTTAACATGGATTGTTCAAAAGCAATAAACACTCCTATGAGTACTTTGACTAAGTTAGATATGGATGAAAATAGTGAAAATTTCGATCAAAAAACATATAAGGGAATGATAGGTAGTCTACTCTATCTCACCGCAACTAGACCGGATATCATGCTTAGTGTAAGACTTTGCGCTAGGTTTCAATCTAATCCTAAGTTATCTCATCTTAAGAGTGTTAAAAGAATATTTAAATATCTTAAAGGAACTCCAAATTTAGGATTATGGTATCCGAAATCTGATAAATTCGATTTAATAGCTTATATAGATGTCGATTTTGGCGGATGCAGGATAGATCGAAAAAGCACATCCGGAACATGCCAATTTTTAGGACATGCACTTGTTTTTGGACTTCCAAGAAATAAAATTTAGTTGCACTATCTACGGCGGAAGCCGAATACATTACTGCAAGTGCATGTTGTGCACAAGTTATTTGGATGAAGAATATATTAGAAGACTATGGAATTCACTTGAAAAACATTCCCATAAAATGTGATAATACAAGTGTCATATGTCTTACCAAAAATCCAATTCAGCACTCTAGAACTAAGCATATCGACATTAGGCATCATTTCATATGCGTGCGATCATGTCCTTAACAACAATGTCGTTTCAGAGTTGTATTGACCCAAAGCATCAACTAGCAGACATTTTACAAAAAGCCTTAAATGAAGACCATTTGAATTCATTAGAAGGGAACTATGCATGTTAAATGTCCCTAAGAATAAGCTTGGTTGAATGTATTTTTTTCAAAAGTAGTTTCATCCTCTTTCCGTTCTTTCGTGGATTTGATTTCCTCCTTCTCTTTCGATTCCAAATGACATTGAAGTACAACCCAAGATCCTATCCTAGCTTGAGCCAAAACACCTCTAAAAAACAAAAAAGGGGGAAGAAAGAAATTTTTTCTCTATCGTGGCACAACCTCTCTAACCCTCAATTCCAACCTTTAGAAGCCTAGGAGAGAGATTCTTGTTGGTTCAAGCTCTCCCACAACCTCTCTAACCCTCAATTCCAACCTTTAGAAGCCTAGGAGAGAGATTCTTGTTGGTTCAAGCTCTCCCACAACCTCTCTAACCCTCAATTCCAACCTTTAGAAGCCTAGGAGAGAGATTCTTGTTGGTTCAAGCTCTCCCACAACCTCTCTAACCCTCAATTCCAACCTTTAGAAGCCTAGGAGAGAGATTCTTGTTGGTTCAAGCTCTCCCACAACCTCTCTAACCCTCAATTCCAACCTTTAGAAGCCTAGGAGAGAGATTCTTGTTGGTTCAAGCTCTCCCACAACCTCTCTAACCCTCAATTCCAACCTTTAGAAGCCTAGGAGAGAGATTCTTGTTGGTTCAAGCTCTCCCACAACCTCTCTAACCCTCAATTCCAACCTTTAGAAGCCTAGGAGAGAGATTCTTGTTGGTTCAAGCTCTCCCACAACCTCTCTAACCCTCAATTCCAACCTTTAGAAGCCTAGGAGAGAGATTCTTGTTGGTTCAAGCTCTCCCACAACCTCTCTAACCCTCAATTCCAACCTTTAGAAGCCTAGGAGAGAGATTCTTGTTGGTTCAAGCTCTCCCACAACCTCTCTAACCCTCAATTCCAACCTTTAGAAGCCTAGGAGAGAGATTCTTGTTGGTTCAAGCTCTCCCACAACCTCTCTAACCCTCAATTCCAACCTTTAGAAGCCTAGGAGAGAGATTCTTGTTGGTTCAAGCTCTCCCACAACCTCTCTAACCCTCAATTCCAACCTTTAGAAGCCTAGGAGAGAGATTCTTGTTGGTTCAAGCTCTCCCACAACCTCTCTAACCCTCAATTCCAACCTTTAGAAGCCTAGGAGAGAGATTCTTGTTGGTTCAAGCTCTCCCACAACCTCTCTAACCCTCAATTCCAACCTTTAGAAGCCTAGGAGAGAGATTCTTGTTGGTTCAAGCTCTCCCACAACCTCTCTAACCCTCAATTCCAACCTTTAGAAGCCTAGGAGAGAGATTCTTGTTGGTTCAAGCTCTCCCACAACCTCTCTAACCCTCAATTCCAACCTTTAGAAGCCTAGGAGAGAGATTCTTGTTGGTTCAAGCTCTCCCACAACCTCTCTAACCCTCAATTCCAACCTTTAGAAGCCTAGGAGAGAGATTCTTGTTGGTTCAAGCTCTCCCACAACCTCTCTAACCCTCAATTCCAACCTTTAGAAGCCTAGGAGAGAGATTCTTGTTGGTTCAAGCTCTCCCACAACCTCTCTAACCCTCAATTCCAACCTTTAGAAGCCTAGGAGAGAGATTCTTGTTGGTTCAAGCTCTCCCACAACCTCTCTAACCCTCAATTCCAACCTTTAGAAGCCTAGGAGAGAGATTCTTGTTGGTTCAAGCTCTCCCACAACCTCTCTAACCCTCAATTCCAACCTTTAGAAGCCTAGGAGAGAGATTCTTGTTGGCAAGCTCTCCCACAACCTCTCTAACCCTCAATTCCAACCTTTAGAAGCCTAGGAGAGAGATTCTTGTTGGTTCAAGCTCTCCATCTTTCAAGAAATTCTCCATAAGATAAAATCAAAAATCTTTTCTTCCTCTTCTCATTATTTTGCTTACTCTTCACAGTTTCATATTCTTGATCCATCATCTTGTCTAGATAATGGCTCCCAAGAGATCAACAAGATCAAAAGGGAAAAGGGTTGAAAGAGATTCATATGACCAAAATCTTTTTAGATATAAAGAAGTAGCACTTAGATTTCCAAATTTCGAAACAAGAACCATACATAAGGGTAAACACGTTGATCTAAATGAACTAGGAAACCTAGAACCCATTAGGTGGTTTGCACATTTAGATGTCTTATCTCTCTTACAAATCAATGAACCAATTTATCCTAGGTTAGTTAGGCTATTTTATGCAAACTTGTGTGTGGACAACGAAAGCCTAAGTACTTACCTTTTAGGAACACAGATTAGAATCTTTGATAGTACTATTTGTGAACTAATTGGAATTACTAAAAATGATAGTGGCTGTTACTTTATAAATAAATGAGATGTCAATGTGATCGGAGCAACTTACTCCGAAGCCTTAGAAACTATCTTTGAAAATCCGAACCTAGGCATGATACCCAAGAGTTGCACGCACCTACTACCATTTAACTCTAAAATTCTTCATCACATGCTGACTAGTATACTACTTCCTAAGCAATTTCATCTTGATGAAATGAGTCAAATAGAGCTAAGCACCATGTACTGGATTATAACCAAACAAAATAATTGCTTTGGATACTTAATCCGGTAACACATGCAAGATATAATAGCTAAAGACACTATGTTATCATATGGGGGTTTAATTACTCGATTAATACTTGCCCATAATATTAGTGTCTCGCCTGATGAAGAAATAATTCAAGTTGATCGTTTTAACACCATCAATAAGAATCTATTGAAAAGCAATGGTATATGGGTTAGGCAACCTAGAAGGACTGATCCAATTCCCCCACTAGTAGAACACCCCGAAACACCAATTTTTAGGGGAAATGAATCTCCTCCTCCTAATCCCTTTGGTGCAGCACCTTCAGCTCCTGCTTCATCTTCTGAAGAACTCATAATGGCAGAATTGCATCAGATTAAATCACAAAAAGACCAACTTAAATCACAGCAAGAGCAAATTCAAATTCAGCAAATCGAAATTTTGAAGGAACTACGACAAATGAATTAAAAAATAGATGTCATGCATAAGAACTATGGATTTCCTCCTAAGGATTAATCGATATTCCTTCTTATGCAATTCTTGTATGATTACTCTTAATGCCAAGTTAAAGTTTTGTATGACAGCCATGCTTCTTAATCAGATGAATTTTGAATGAAAGCTGAATTTTGTTTTAATGAATTCTGGATGAATGCTGATTTGTTTTATGAGATGAATTTTGGATGGATGCTGAATTTTGTATGATCGATCTTAAGGCTGGATTTCTTTTCTAATGATTTTATGATCACAAATTCTCTGCTTAAATTCCCATCTCCTTTTTGTTGATGACAAAGGGGGAGAAGAATGAGCAAAAGATAAAAAGATGACTTGTGATGACTTGACATATATAAATTGCAAAAATGAAAATATCTAATATGCATCAATAGCATGACATATATGAATTGCAAACGCTTGTGTAATGCAAATGTCTTATATGCATCGTAAAATTCTTTGAGAATATCGCAAGATTGATTGATCATATGAAATCATGTCTTACACTTATATCATGCAATTCATGTTGAAAATTCTTATCTCTTATTGAAGTGATCATTTGACTTGAAAATGATTTTCATAGCTTGAAATGATGAGAAATACGAAGTTTCGTATTTGCTCATGCTTAAAGAGAATAAGGATAAGTTCAACGGATAGAACTTATCGATTCAGGCTTGAATTCAAAATATTGAATTCATGTGTTTTTAGTTTTTTCATAATATGGCATATAGATAGGGGGAGTTATGTTTAACTCCATCATCAATTGATTGTCATCATCAAAAAGGGGGAAATTGTTGAATCTCGAATTTTGATGATGAAATCAATTGATAGGTTAATTGATCTAATTCATATTATTGAGTTAAGTGTGCAGGATTAACTACGATAGCCTAAAAACATAAAGCAAGGATACTGAAGTCAAGTTTGAAGGGTGTTTGAGAGTCCGAAGATTCGTCGGAGATGCTGCTGGAGCCAACCGAGAAGAAATCGGGGACTTGTCGGAGTTTTCGGAAGTCCGCCAAAGAGATTGTCGGAGGTTCGTGGAGATCACCGAGAAGGCTCGGCTACTTGTTGAACTTGTCACAACATCGAGAGCTTGCTGGGAGTCCGCTGGAAGAAATCCGAGGATGTATCGGAAGTTCACCGGAAGATCATCGAAAAGCTCGCCGGAAGGAAACTCGATGTTGTCAGTTAAAAACTTGCTTAGGACTATGTTTTTAATTGTGTAGTTTGTATGTAATTAGGGTTAGGATTAAGGGTTAATCCTATAATCCGATTAGTGGCCAATTGGGCCCGAGTTCGGACTGGTTTGGGCCATGTTTGGAGCCCAACCAGTGAGCTAAAATAGTGTAGGTGGTGGCACCACCCAGAGCCTGAAGTATCAAGCGGTGGTACCGTCGGACTGGGTGGTGGCACTGCCCAGCACCCGAGAGTTCGGGCGGTGGCACCGCCTAAAACACTATCAATGTGGAAATTGACAGGCGGTAGCACCGCCAGCCTCGGAAACCCAAGAGAATTCAAAATTTAGAGCCCAAATTTTGAATCATCTTAGGGCCTATAAATACCCCTCAATTCTCAGCAGAGAATATAACTTTTTAGAAGCAATAGATTGAGATAAAAGCCTTAGCAAAGTCTTTAGCAAGTCTTGTTTTCAATTGCTTGAGTGTTCACCTCCTTCTTTCTCGTTGAAACTTTGTAATAGTGTGAACCACTTGTAAAAGGTTGTAAGAGGGGTATTTGTCCTTCCCCTTCAAAGTGATTTGCTAGTGGAAGTTGGGAGCCTTATCGAAGAAGGCTTCGCAAGTGGATGTAGGTCATTTTGACCGAACCACTTTAAAATTGGCATGTTCTCAGGTTTGCATTTACTTATTGCTATTTACCTTACTGCAAACCTTCATACATGCTTTACTTCCTCATTACTTTTGCTGCACACCTTTACAAACACGCTTTCAAGTTAAGCACTTCCGAGTTCAATTTTTATCGTACGAAAGATTTTTCAAAACCAACGTTTTAATCCGCTGCACTAATTCACCCCCCCCCCCCCCCCCTCTCTTAGTGTCGCTCCGATCTTAACAACTACCACCTGTAGTCTGACATTGGGTGGTACCACCACCCAGTCTAGGCGGTACAACCACTTGACAAAGCTGGGAGACCGAGCTCTGGCGGTACCATCACTTGACAGGGGTGATACCATCGCTGGCAGCATTAACTATCAACGGTACCACCGCCCAGACCACTTGGGGGATTGGGTCACCAAGCGGTGCCACCACCGACCATGTTTTCAGGTGTCACCAAGCGGTCCCGACGAACTTTCGATGATCTTCCGATGACCTCTCGGCGATCTCCTGACAAAACTTTCAGTGATGAACTCTCAGTGATCTTTCGACAAACTCTTAAGGATCTTCAGACGAGCTCTCAACGAGCTCCCGATATATTGTTTGAATCTTCAACTTTGGCCCATCATCTGCTTTATGCCTTATTGCTATCGTAGTTAATCCTGCACACTTATCTCAACATATAGATTAGGTCAAATAATTTACCAATTGATTTCATCATCAAAATCCGATCTTCAACAAGGGGGAGAAGTATAATGATGTTATGCATAATTTTATGATAACATGTTGCTTGGATTTTTGAATCCAAGAGTTCTATCAATATAGCATATTGATGGGGGAGTTAAGGTTAACTCTGTCATCATTTGGTTGTCATCATCAAAAAGGGGGAAATTGTTGAATCTCGAATTTTGATGATGAAACCAATTGATAGTATTTATGATTTAATTTGTGTTTTGAGTGACGCAGGAAGCTTCGATCAAGGAGAGACAATTAAAGCAGAAAGAATCATGTTGGGCCGGAAACATATCAGAAGATTGGACGTTGCGCCAAAGGATCGGTCGACGTATCGGCAGAAGGCTTCGGGCCATGAGTTCAGGCATCGGGCCAAGAAGAGCAGAAATTGCGCCAAGGAAATCGGAGTTGCAAAGGTTAATTGGCCAATTGGACAATAGGCCGCAAGAGAGAACGATGCGCCAAAGAATCGAACAAAGCGTCGATGGACCAATGACATGCCAGACAACATGATTCATACTTTGTAATAATTGTCTAGATCGAAGTAATTTTCATTTGTGCAGGATTAACTATGATAGTGATCAAGGCATAAAGCGAATGAAGTCCTGGAGTCTAGAACGAGATATCATTGGGAGTTCGAGAGTTCGTCGGAAGTTCTACCGGAATTGACCGAGAAGTCCAAGTGCTTGCCAAAGAAGCTTATTAGAACTCGCCAAAAAGATCGTCGTGAAGTCCAAGAGCTTGCCAGGAGTCCGTTGGAACATTTCCGAGAGATCGTCGGAAGTTCGCCGGAAGATCGTCAGAAGCTCGCCAGAAGAAACCTAGACTAACCGGACCAAATTTGCTTAGTGTATACCTTAAATTTCGTAGTTAACACATAATTGAGATTAGAATTGGGCCAACCCAATTAGGGAACAATTAGGCCCAAGTTTAAGTTATGTTGGGCTAAGAGAAACGCTCAAATAGTGACCAAATAGGTGAAACCGTCGTGACAAAATCTCCAAGAATGTGTTAGGCGATGGTACCACCTAGACATAGTCTCCGAGAGACTGTCAAGGGGTGGTACCACCAGAATGGGTGGTGGTGGTGGTACCACCCAATGTCAGGCTGCAGGCAATGGTACCACCCAATGCAAGCGGTGGTACTGCTTATACCCCGAAATCTCAGAGATTTGAATTTTGGCTCCAAGTTTTGAAGTCATTTGGGGTCTATAAATACCCCAACTATTCCTGCATAGAGTAGTAAGAAAGAATGAGCAAAACTCTATTGTAAATCCTATTAGAAAGTTGAGTTCCCTCCTCCTAAAGCTTAGAGAGAGTTCTAAGGGAGGTGTGTGAGGGATATCTTGTAAAAGAGTGTGTAAAAGAGTAGTTGGTCTTTACCCATTGAAGGAAGACCGTTAGTGGATGTCGGTGGCCTCGATGGAAGAGGAATCGGGAGTGGATGTAGATCACGACGACCAAACCACTATAAAATCTGGTTTACATTTCTTTTAAACAATTTACTTTAACTGCAAACTGCCTTATTATTCCTTTTACTTACTTATTCAATGCTCTTCCATACGCTTTCAATTTCAACCTACATTTTCGATATAGTTTTTCATCGTACAAAGTTTTTCAGAGTTTATTGAAATCAATAATTTTATCGCTATACTAATTCACCCCCCCTCGTTCCTAACAACCCCTACTGTGTGGATCACTACTAGAGAGGAGAACACTTGACCTCCTTCATCCTCTCCCATAGGTATGCAAGATTTTAGGGATATATGATCTCCCTAGGTAAAATACTATCTCGCACGTGTTGAATCTCGGATTTTGATGATGAAACTAATTGATTGTGTTTAGATGTTTAACTGCATTTTGAGTGATGCAGGTCTACTCTATCAGGATTACACAGTTGATGCAGGAGGAATTGACGTTGCGCCGGAGGAGATCACGTTAGGATATTGGACGGTAAAATGCTTCGGACGTCGGGCATCGGGCCAAGGAGAGCGGAATTACACCAAGGATATCGGGGTTGCGGAGGTCAACCGTCGATTGGGCAACAAGCCACAAGAGTGGACGATGCGCTGAAGAATCGGATGAAGCGCCAACCAATGATGTGCCGAGCAATAGAATGTCAATTCGCATTGTAATAATTGTCTAGATCGGAGTAGAGTTTTGGCTTGTGTGTGCAGGATTAACTACGATAACGATGAAGACATAAAGCGAAACAAAGTGTCGGAGTCAAGCGCGAAGAATTTGTTGGGAGTTTGAGAGTCCGACGGAAGTCTGAAGGTTCATCGGGAATGCTGCTGGAACTACCGAGAATGAGTAGGGAGCTTGCCGAAGGGTTTTCGGAAGCTCACCAGAATGTACGTCGGAAGTTCGCGGAGCTCATCGAGAAAGATCGTAGCTTGCTGAAGAAGCTCATCGAAACTCGCCAAGATCAAATCGTGAAGTCTAGGAGCTTGCCGGGAGTCCGCAGAATGGTTTCCGAGAGTTTCTCGGAAGATCGCCGGAAGAAGTCATGACTTGTGGACTTTGTAATAGCTTAGGAAATGTCTTTAAATTCATAGTTAGCATATTAATTAGGGTTAGGATTAGGTGTTAATCTTATAACCCAAGTAGGGGCCAATTGGGCCCGAGTTCGGACTGGTTTGGGCCAAGTTTGGAGCCCAACCAGTGAGCTGAAATAGCCAGGCGGTGGCACCGTCGGTCTGGGCGGTGGCACCGCCCAGCACACTGTCAATGTCACAACTGACAGACGGTGGCACCGCCACTGACAGGCGGTGGCACCACTATCTTCGGGAACCGAAGAGAATTCAAATTTTGGAGCCCAAATTTGAATTCTCTTGAGGCCTATAAATACCCCTCTATTCTCAGCTGAGATAACAAATTTTGAGAAGCAATAGATTGAGATAAAAGCCTTAGCAAAGTCTTTAGCAAGTCTAGTTTTCAATTGCTTGAGTGTTCACCTCATTCTTTCTCGTTGAAACTTTGTAAGAGTGTGAACCACTTGTAAAAAGTTGTAAGAGGGGTATTTGTCCTTCCCCTTCAAAGTGATTTACTAGTGGAAGTTGGGAGCCTCATCGAAGAAGGCTTCGCAAGTGGATGTAGGTCATTTTGACCGAACCACTTTAAAATTGGCGTGTTCATTGGTTTGCATTTATTTATTGCACTTTACCTTACTGCAAACCTTCATACATGCTTTACTTCCTTATTACTTTTGCTGCACACATTTACGAACACGCTTTCAAGTTAAGCACTTCCGAGTTCGGTTTTTATCGTACGAAAAAGTTTCCAAAACCGACGTTTTAATCCGCTGCACTAATTCACCCCCCCCACCCCCCCCCCCCTCTTAGTGCCGCTCCAATCCTAATAATTGGTATCAGAGCCCGGTTTTTCTCATTTCGGATTTACACCCGAGAGAAATGGCTCTTCATGGCTTTCAAGAGGGCTTTTCGGTTTTTCGTCCACCGTTGTTTAACGGATTAGACTACACTTATTGGAAAACTCGAATGAGAGTTTCTTGATTTCTATGAATTTGGATTTATGGAATATTGTTGAAAACGGTTTTCAACTTCCCTCTAAACCGATGAACGAATGGTCGGATTTGGAGAAGAAGCATTTTTCTTTAAACATAAAGGCTATGAATGTCTTATTTTGTGCTTTGGACAAAAATGAGTTCAATCGGATTTCTATGTGCGAAACGGCTTTTGATATTTGGCGAACACTTGAAATCACGCACGAGGGAACTAATAGAGTCAAAGACTCGAAAGTTAACATTTTATTGCATGATTTTGAGCTTTTTTGAATGCAACTAAGCGAGACTATAGGCGACATGTACACCCGTTTCACGGATGTCGTCAATAATCTAAGAGTTCTTGGTAAATCTTTTTTGAATTTTGATCTCGTAAGTAAGATCTTAAGATCCCTTCCAAACAGGTGGGATCATAAAATAACCGTAATACAAGAGACAAAAAATTTAAATGATTTTCCATTAGAAGAATTAATCGGGTCATTAATGACCTATGAAATGACACTTTTGGAACATTTTGAACCCGATGAGCACTTGAACCACCTTCCAAAGAATAGGAAGGACTTGGAACTCCGGACAAATAAATACCACTTGAGCGATGACTCAAGTGATGAGGACAATGATGAACTTGAACTTCGAACACTAAATCTTAATAAGTTTATTAAACAAAAATCTAAAATAAACAATGAACTTGAACTGAGGAAGAGGCCAAAGAAGAGGAAGGCAACCAAGGATGAATCAAGAACTTCCAAAGGTGAAACGGCGAATTGGGCTTTGACGGGCTTCGACTACAAGGTAAGTAACTCAACTCCCTTAATTTATTTTGAAATTACTTGATGTTTTCCATGATGCATTTTCTTTTTTTTTGAATAATTATTTTTCTTGAAAATTGCATGTTTTATGTTAATGGAATAAAAAGTTAGATATAAATCTAATGATTGTAAACCTAGTGAGATTAATCTTATATATGTGCTTGAGAAGCAAGAATGTGTATTTTGATGATTTTCATATTGCTTTTCAATGAAGATGCATGGCTTTTGTATGAAAGGCTTGATATTTTTTATGTACATTATCTTTGTTTTTCAAACATGATGTATGGTTTTGACATAAGAACAAAAATTTGAGCATGCTATTATAAAATCAATCATATAAATTAAAACTAAAGAAGTTTTAGGTATCTATAAGAATCATTCAAAATTATGTTCAATGAAACCTTGCTTAATGTTGTAATGAAAATATTAAAGTTGTGATACCATGATATAACGATTTTATGTATAAAATTTTAAAGTTATACATGATGATTTTTGTGATTTATTGGTCTTGATGGTTTTATGACGAAATTTATTTTTCGATCCTAAACGTTGATGCATGTTTTTATTTGACGTAAATGAAAAAGCATGCTAACATGAAATCAATCACTTAAAATGAAACACTTAAAAAAGAGGGAAAATATATTATCAATGAAATCATGAATCTATTTATGTTATGAATTTTGTGAACCTTAAAAATGATTTTGATGATTTAAATTTGAAATGAGTTTTATCAAAATCATGATCTTGATTTCTTGGAATAACATGAGATTTCCTTTGACGATCATTTTGATTATTTAAAAGGAGATTTGTCGAAATGATTCATGGAATTTTGGATTCATGAATTGATCCTTCATTTGTTTATGAGATGGTTGAAATCTTTGTACCTTTGAATTCTTTCCCTTCTCCCTTCGATTTTTAAATTTATACATGTTATATGTTGAAGATTTGAAACCATGTTTTGATATCATGCATACCCAAGAAATGTTGATTTGACAAATTGAATGAATTGAAAATGAATGATGAATTTTCTCTTGAATATTACTTGTGATATTTTTTATGAATCATTATCTTGATTTCTCGATATTTGATATATGAAATTTTATAATGAATCAAGATTTTTCTTTAATCAATCTCCTAAGATTTTCTTTTGATTATTTATGAGGAGGTTCTTCAAAAAGAAATCATGCCTTTTGGTATACACATATTCTAATCCTTCATGATATAATTTTTATGCAATTGCTTGTGTTCATGAAAATATTCATCTCATCATCCAATTAATTCTTCTTGATATTCCTAATATGATGAAATGAAATTATGCATGAAATACAAATGAGAAGTTAATTATCATGCATGATAGGATGTAATGAACTTTGACATTTAGATACCATCATTTGAAAAGTTATGATCATGTTGCCAAAATAATGTATCATGAATGCTTGAATATCATGTATAATATGCTCATAATGATGATTGATTTATTTGTATCATGCATGAAAAATGAAAGGTATAGTTTTGAAATTGTGCAATTTGAAAATATGATGATGAATCTTGTGATTTACATATTATTGATTTTTATCAAAATGAAAGTGCCTTATTGATCTTTATTGTAATAAATCTTACATTTCGATTGTAAATGATGATACATGTTTTCGACTTGAATACCCTCACATGAAATCAATTGTATGAAATGGAAATGAATTTTCTATCCTATTGAGATTAATGAATTTATTTTACCAATCTTGTGAATCTCATAAAAAAAAACATGATGAATATTTTGAAAATAAATGAGTGCATCATACATTTGATCTTAATGATTTCTCTTGAACATACCTTTTGAAATCATACTTGATGATAAATATCAAGATATTAAAAGGATGTTATCATGGAATCATGCTTGATGATTTGTTTTATGAAATTTACCTTTCCGTCTTAAATGTTGACACTTGTTTTATTAAAGGTAAAGGCATGCTTATAAGAAGCAAATCACATGAATAGAAATTTATAAAAACGAAATGTGATCCTCTATCTTATCGACTTTTCAATAAATCTATGCTTGTCATGTATGAATTTATTGAATATGACTTTGAGGATGATTTCGGATTTCACAAATGCTTGATTCATACTTATGACATGAGACACATTTTAAATATGAATTATGTTCAATGCTTCAATCATGTTATATCTCCCTTAATTCATGTTGTTCTCCTAGATTTATTTACCAAAGAGGAGAATCTTCCGAATGAATGAAATAATACAAATGAATCACTTATGCTTCAATCATGTTATATCTTTTTGAAATATCTTTTTAATGTGATGTTGATAATTTGAGATGCCTATTGGAATTCATGACATGAGATAATTGAATCCTTGACTTACTCTTTATATGGCTTGAGAATAGTTGATTAAAATCTTGCTTGATGAGTTGTTTTATAAGATTTTGCCTTTATGTCTTGAACTTTCATGCTTATCTTGATTTGGCATATAAAGACTAAGGCATGCTTAGATGAAAAAGAATTACTTAAAAAATGTTTTTCCCATCTGATCGAGATTAATGATTTCATGATATTTTGTGAATCTCAAAATTGATTTTGATGACTTGATTATGAGTTTCAAGTTAACGATTTGATTTGAATAAGTTTTATCTAAATCATCATCTTGATCTTGCAAAATTAGAATCACAAATAATATCTTTTGGTATTCATGAATTGATACTCACAATATGAAAGTATTGGTATTCATGACTTGAATTTGATTGAAATATTGCATGCTTAAATTAATCATTCTCCTATGTTTCAAAAATTCTTTAAATCCTTATGTGATGATTGAAAATTATTTGCTTTATGATAATCTATGTAATACCATTTGAATACTTGAAAGTAATGTTGAATTTGAATGAAAGTAATGTTGAGATTTTGATGAATTTGATGATTTGGTATTATGCATGCAATACTTTAACGTATGATAATGATGCACAAATAAGATTGATACTTACCTTTGTCATAATTGATGTAAAGTGTCTTCCCTTCTTTTTGACAATGACAAAGGAGGAGATAGCTAATTTGTACAAGTCAAGAAGATGCAAAACTTGATTGCTAGCTTGCCTATCTTAAGTAGCAAAGATTGCTAACTTGCTTATTTCAAGAAGCAAAAGTTGTCTTCTTGAATATCACTATCTTGCCTATCTCAATAAGCAAAACATGCTAACATGCACATCTAGCAAACTTGTATATTTTAAGAAGCAAGGGTTGCTTTCTTGAACATCTCAAAACTGCTAGCTTGCATGTTCTAAAAATATTGTAAAATTTGCTAGCTTGTATGTTATAGAAATTGCTATCATACTACCTTGCATATCTATGATGATAACAAAATTGCATAATGATAAAACTAGGAGATTATGTTAATTATGCAATATGTTGAACTTGGATATTTCAAAAACTTGTAAATTACAATAGGAAGCAAGAATCATGGGCTTACACAAGAAAGCTATCTTGCATTTGCTTTCGAAATTTTTGCTAGCTTGTATGTAGCAAAACTTGCATATCATAAAAATTGCTAGCTTGTAGTCTAAAGAGAAGCAAACAGTTGCTGTCTCAAGAAAAGCAAACATGCTAAATTTGCACATCTTTAATTGCTAAATTGCATGATGATAAAATTGGATACTATGTTTATTATGCAATGATTAGAACTCATATCTCTAAACACATAAGAGTTGGGACTTCTCCTTTTTGTTGATGACATAGGGGGAGAAGTATATTGATGACTTCATGCATTAAATTGAATATTTTATATATTTGCATGATGGTTTAAATGTTTTTCATAACATGTGATGAATGTTGCTTGGATTTAGGATAATCCAAGTGTTCTATCAATGGCATATTGATAGGGGGAGTTTGTTTAAACTCCGGGGAGTTAAGGTTAACTCCGGTAGTCATCAATTAGTTGTCATCATCAACAAGGGGGAGATTGTTGAATCTCAGATTTTGATGATGAAACTAATTGATTGTGTTTAGATGTTTAACTACATTTTGAGTGATGCAGGTCTACTCGATCAGGATTAGATAATTGACGCAGGAGGAATTGACGTTGCGCCGGAGGAGATCACGTTAGGATATTGGACGGTAGAACCCTTCGGACGTCCGGCATCGAGCCAAGGAGCGCGAAATTGCACCAAGGATATCGGGGTTGCAGAGGTCAACCGCCAATTGGGCAACAAGCTGCAAGAGTGGACGATGCGCTGAAGAATCGGACGAAGCGCCAACCAATGATGTGCCGAGCAACAGAATGTCAATTCGCGTTATAATAATTGTCTAGATCGGAGTAGAGTTTTGGCTTGTGTGTGTAGAATTAACTATGATAACGATGAAGACATAAAGCGAAACAAAGTGTCGGAGTCAAGCGCGAAGGATTTGTTGGGAGTTCGAGAGTCCGACGGAAGTCTGAAGGTTCATCGGGAATGCTGTCGGAACTAGCCGAGAATGAGTAGGGAGCTTGCCGAAGGGTTTTCGGAAGCTCGCCAGAATGTACGTCGGAAGTTCGCGGAGCTCATCGAGAAAGATCGTAGCTTACCGAAGAAGCTCATCGGAACTCGCCAAGATCAAATCGTGAAGTCTAGGAGCTTGCCGGGAGTCTGCAGAATGGTTTCCGAGAGTTTCTCGGAAGATCGCTAGAAGTTCGCCGGAAGAAGTCTTGACTTGTGGACTTTGTAATAGCTTAGGAAATGTCTTTAAATTTGTAGTTAGCATGTTAATTAGGTTAGGATTAGGTGTTAATCTTATAACCCAAGTAGGGGCCAATTGGGCCCGAGTTCGGACTGGTTTGGGCCAAGTTTGGAGCCCAACCAATGAGCTGAAATAGCCAGGCGGTGGCACCGCCGGTCTGGGCGGTGGCACCGCCCAGAACCCGAGAGCCAGGCGGTGGCACCGCTAGACTGGGGGGTGGCACCGCCCAGTACACTGTCAGTGTCACAACTGACAGGCGATGGCACCGCCACTGACAGGCGGTGGCACCGCTAGCTTCGGGAACCGAAGAGAATTCAAATTTTGGAGCCCAAATTTGAATCCTCTTGAGGCCTATAAATACCCCTCTATTCTCAGCTGAGATAACAACTTTTGAGAAGCAATAGATTGAGATAAAAGCCTTAGCAAAGTCTTTAGCAAGTCTAGTTTTCAATTGCTTGAGTGTTTACCTCATTCTTTCTCGTTGAAACTTTGTAAGAGTGTGAACCACTTATAAAAAGTTGTAAGAGGGTTATTTGTCCTTCTCCTTCAAAGTGATTTGCTAGTGGAAGTTGGGAGCCTCATCGAAGAAGGCTTCGCAAGTGGATATAGGTCATTTTGACCGAACTACTTTAAAATTGGCGTGTTCACTGGTTTGTATTTATTTATTGCACTTTACCTTACTGCAAACCTTCATACATGTTTTACTTCCTTATTACTTTTGCTGCACACATTTACGAACACGCTTTCAAGTTAAGCACTTCCGAGTTCAGTTTTTATCGTACGAAAAAGTTTCCAAAACCGACGTTTTAATCCGCTGCACTAATTCACCCCCCCCCCCCCTCTTAGTGCCGCTCCGATCCTAACAGCACGTGGTTTTCAGTTTCACGAGTTTTGCGCACCAATCTTCGTGTGACGATAAACACTTTTTTGGGAAATTTAGGTTTTTTTGTTTTCTGTTCTTCCACTGTGCATATGATGTCGCCCCTAGATTTTCCTACACTTTTTAATGGGCAAAGATCAACTACCCTTGTTATAACCCTTTCTCCTTTACAAAAGACCTCACTCCTCCCTTAGAAGACTTCTAATTCTAGGAGAAAGAGACTCAACAATTCAAAAGAGATTACAACTCTTTTCTCATAAGAATTCTTTTTCTTTTCTACTCTTTTTCTTGCTATACCAAGCAAAAATGAGTGGGGTATTTATAGGCCCCAAATGATTTCAGAAATGGAGCAAAAAATTTAAATCCTAGGGTTTTTAGGATCGTTGGTACCGCTGCCTACATTGGGCAAGACCACTGCCTACCACCTTGTGCACCAATAGTACCACCACCCAATCTGGGTGGTACCATTACTTAACACAGTTTGGGAGATTATGTTTGGGCGATACCACTGCCTTACACTAGCGGTACCACCGTTAGGTCTTTCGGAACTGTACATTTCGTACGTTCTAGCTTATAGGCAGTTCCACCACGTGGTCTGGCGGTGCCACTACCTAACCCAACTATAGGTCACTAAATGGGCCTTCCAATAAGCCCAAATCAACCTTGATTCAGGCCCAATGAGCCCATAATTGAGTTGGCATGATTACATCCAAAACCAACTCAATTAAGACCTAAACTACTTCGATTAAGATACAACCGATTATAAACATGAATCATATGTTGTTCGACATGTCATTGGTTCATCCAGCACTTCATCCGAACCTTTGGTGCATCATCCTCTCTTTCGAGGTATTATTTAATCCATCGGAATGTTGACCTTCTGCAACATCTAATCTTTTTGGCGTAATGTCTGATCCTTCTGGCCCGATGCCCGAACTCACGGCATGAAGTCTATCTTCCAGCATATCGACCAATCCTTTGGCTTGATGTCCAATCTTCTGACATGATCCATTCCAGCCTAACATTTATTCTTCTACTTCAATCGATTTTCATCGTCAAAATTGTTTAGATGAAAACATCTAATTTTCATCGTCAAAATATGATATTCAACAATCATGACATATCTGTGTACTCCCACACTACACATCATAGAAAATACATACACACCCACATTATATGTCGTTATATATTTGTATGTTTATGTAATGTATACATTAACATTAACTTTATGCCTAGCACATAAAAAAGATATCATTTGAAATATATATTTTAATATATATTATGAATATGATAATTTATATGACCACTATTTTATAGTAAATTAGACTTATACTTAATGATTTAACTCAAAATGAAGATGCCAGTAAAAAATCACATTCCTTAATAATCGAGTGTGCTATGAGCAATACATTTATCAATTTGGGAGCATAAGATCATGAGATACTTCAATTAAGAACCTTATCTCTTAAATTATTAATTTATAAATTCGTAACAATAATTCATAAAAAATTTAATAAAATCCCTTCTTAAATGGACTATACTTAACTTAAAAATTTATCTAAATTTCACTATAATTGTTTTAATGATTCACTATTATCAAATGAACTAGTTAGTATCAATAAAATTAACGTACAATTTTGTAAAGTAATTTTATTTCACTATTCTAGCTAACCAAAAGATCTTGAATTATCATGAAATTTTACTAACAACTACGAGATATATAAAACTAAATAGACACCAAATTTTAGTTTAAAATAAAATCATTTGAGGGCTAAACAATCTTCTCAATTCAACTACCAACACATTCTATTCTAGTGAAATTAGGTTAGAACTAAATACAAGATATTCTTAGTATCTTAGATTGGGACACTAATAACTCTATGCCCCAATCTTATATTAAAGTCATACTAGAGGCCTTAGAAATATAAGAGATTCATATAAAATATATTTAAAAATTAAAGATTAATTCAATGCATAAGTTACTCAAAAGCAATTGAAAAAATTAGTCTATAATCTTTAAGATTGAAATCCTATGTATATTAAGGAAAGAATTGGGTTTTTCTTATGTCAATCTTCCTTAGAGCTGGGATTTCCTAGCCTCTATGAAGATATAATAAAAAGCTAAGAGAATAATTGAAGAAAGAGATAAAGGGTTGTAGGTTATCAGGTGAGTAAGGAGGATGAAACCAAACTAGAGTAGAGGCACTCAAGAGATTACTTAAGGTCTATAGTTCAATTCTATTATGCCTCATTTTAAGGTGTTTTTTTTTTTTACTAGTATAATTTTAAGATTTCAATAGCTTCAATAAAATCTAATTTGGTTTGATAAAGATTATATTTTTAATCTAAACTCATCCTCCAATCTCACTTATGTATCTTAATATTTTTAGTATAACACTCATCTTTGATTTTTATCTCCATTTAATTTTTTATTACTTCATTCATACCTAAGTAGCTTATTATCCTTAATATATATGATATTTAAAACTCAAACTTTCTTGCTTTAATCATGGTCAAACTCATTTAAGTCTTGAGATTTGTTTAAGGTAGTTAATAATTCAACCGTTACCTCTAGTCACTATATGCATACTTATTACTATAGATTAATCTCATACTCAAATTCGCTAATACACTTAGGCTTGTTGCATTGAAAGATCATGCAGTATAGATATTATAAATCATATTTATGATAGATTAATTTCATCTTTAATTTTAATTATACTATAGATTAATTTCAACTTTAAAAGCCAAAAATATTAGCATATCATTTATCATATTTATGAAGTATAGACATCATAAATTATATCACTGGGTGAGAGTCACGTATACATATTATATATGCTTTTATTGACATGCTAATTGTAATTCAATATGTATGACACTTGGACACTATAAAAAAAGACAAACAATTTCATAGTATATTTACTATTGTACATTGATGATATGTTTGTTGATGCAAGAGACAAATATAAAATATATAGGCTTAATAATTTGCTTAAAAGGAGAGTTTGAAACGAAGAATTTTGAGACAGCCAAAAGAATTCTCGGCATGAAAAGAAATTATACTTAACCCATGAGACATACATAAAAAATTGACGGAACGATACAATTCAATATGCAATCGACGATAGGTATAATTTATACAAGTAAGTAATCACTAAAATGAAAACTTTTTTCACAAAATTAATACAACTCATAATCGCATGGCGTGTTGACGAAGTCACTTTCTTTGGGTAAATTCAAGCACTGCTTAAATTTGATCGATCTTCATCGAGCTTCAGTATAATGCCCAATGGAGAAGAGAAGATAAAGAATCTAAGCTAAAACGATACCAATAATTTAATCATATTTGATGACGGGAACTTACTCAAAATTTAATCATATTTGGGCTCAAGTCAAATCAACTATGAAAGTTGATCGGAGTCAACTTCTCCACCGACCCCCACCTATGTTCCTCACCGCAGTCATCCCCCGCGCTTGCTGCCCTCACGCACCATCGCACGCACGTTGAGTTTCATGTTGTCGCCCATGATGCTCGCCGCGGTCTTCATCGTCATCTGCTTGTGGGCCCACAATCGCCCGCATGCTATTCACCGCAGTCGCTCGCTTTGCACGCCGTAGCCGCGCCCGCATGTAGCTCACCAGAGTCACCGCCACACGCCGCAACCACCCACGTGCTACTCGTCACAGTCGCTCGCGTGCTGCTCGCCGCAACCGCACCTCTCTGCTCATGGGCAACGAGCCCTCCACCTTCCCTCACTCTATAAATGGAGCTTTACGGAACAACAGCAACGCAAGCGAAGCGAAGAAGAAGAGAGATTTGCTTCAGCCCAATTCCAACCAAGTGTAATAACCTCATCCACGTCTACGACGTCCGATCGCTGGTCAGCCACTGTTCTGATGGTAAGAGGAAGTTAGATTGGTCAACCCTCAATAACTTTGGTCAACTACAGTAATTTTGGAATTCTAATATTATTATTACTTTCTGTTTTTGTTATATTTGGACAAGTTTTTTTAGGTTTTCTTTAGGAGAGATCATCATGGTGATGTGACTCTCCTATCTCTATACGGTTTAAGTTTTTTTTTTTTTTAGTTGAAACAATATTTTTATCGTAATTCGAATCATATTAATTCGCTTATATTTTTTTTATTATCCATTTTTTTTATCAACTTGATTTATATATCATGACCTCTTAGCCTATTAATCTTTCTAACATTTAGTGTAATTACCTACCGTATCGAATAATAATTATGTCAATAAATATTTCAAAAAAATTTATATTTGTAGCATTAATTTGTTTTCTTTCTAACGCAATTTGTTAATTCTTCAAGTTAATTGAATCTTTCTATTTACGTCAAGTAAATTCTTATATGCAGTAACTTTTTGATGTAGCTTTTTCTGGTATTCAAATAACGTACTTTTAGTTCTTTTATGGCTATTGATCATTTTACTATTTATATTAATGTTAGTTGACCATGACCATTGCTTACGTATCAAAACTATTTTTAGTAAGACATATTCCTTTATGGTGAGTCATATTATTTATTAATCTTTTTTTATTCATAAAATATTTCAAGTAATTCCTTGCAAGGAAAGAAAGTTTGAAAAGAGCCAATTATCTCATTATCGAAAAATATAAAATTGTACCTATCACTTAGTTTAGAAGTGATAAGTCAATCACTTATTTTATTATATGTTACGTTGAGTCTAATTTTCTTATCATAAGATGAAAATTTTTTATTTTCCTCATGTGTCTATAATATATATATATATATATATATATATATATAATTCTTCAAGAAAAAGATTGCTCGATAGATGACATAACCCTTCTCAGCAGTACTTCATATTTATCTTTTCCCATCAGATAGATGACATAACCGCATCGATTAACAAACTTCGAACTGCCCGAAGGCCCGGCGTTTTGGTGTCACTTTCCCGGGGCCCACCAGTTTGCTCCTTCAAACATCAATGTGAGTGTGATTCTTGCACAACTACCACCCAAAAGGACATTTAAAAGTGAGAACCATTTCTTTGAGCGAGAGAGAGAGAGGTGGGGGGGGGTGTGGTGGGGGGGCGGGGGGGGGGAGGGGAGAGATGGCAATGTCCGACTGGAGAAGAGCCTTGTGGGAAAACCTTCCTCCCACAGTCGTCGGCCACATCGCTCGACACCTGAGGAGCGCCGCTGACTACCTCGGCTTACGCGCCACCTGCAGGTCCTGGCGCTCCGCCCTCCCCCTCCGGCCGAGTCACCTCCACACTCAGCTCCCCTTCCTCATCTGCCCCCCATCCTCTGGACAAAGAATCCGCTACGCCTTCTGCCTCACCGCCGTCTCCGCGGGAAACATTCGCTGGCTCCCAAAACCTGCCAAAGGGTCGTGCATGGGATCCTCCTACGGCTGGCTCATCCTCATCTGCAATTCCTTCGCGGTCTACCTGTTCAACCCCGTGACCACCGAGGAGATTCGGCTTCCCCGTCTCTTCGACGTTCCGCAAGGCGTTAAGGTGCCGATAGACTATATCATTAACGTCGGCCTAGACAAAGCCGTTCTGTCCTCCGACCCCGCCCTCGACCGGGATTTCGTGGTTATGTTCTTCAGCCACGACGTTCTAGCGAGATGCCTTACGTGCCGCCGGGGGGATCGTTCCTGGACGGAGAACACCAATGTCCCTTTCTTGGATCGCCGACTGTCTCTCCCGGGCGTGCAGTATACGTCCCACGAGTTCGACATCGTGCCCTACGGCGAGCGTAGAATGTGCGCCATCTTCGAGAACGAGTATTGGGCGGTCTTCGAGGTCAATAATGGCCCGCCGGCGAGGCTGACCGCTACCGCTTGGGGCACCCTTCCCTCCTGCGTACCCCGCAGCGATCTTCCCTTCTACTTGGTTGCGTCGGCCGGAGAAGTGCTGTTGGCTTCCCACTGTAACAAGACGTCTGCAGATGGAAAGATCGTCGACAGCACCCGTGTCTTCAGGTTCGACCCTGGCGACACAGGCAGGCCGGCGGTGGCCGTGGAACTGGAGGATATCGGGGATCGTATCTTGTTCTTGGGCACGTTCTGCTCAACCATCTACTACATGATCGAAGAGGAGAGGCGTCTGGAGACTGAAGCTGTGCGGGTGTTGGGCGTCAACGTGCTGAATCTAGAAAATGGGGTGATAGCCGACGTCGTTGACTCGCGCACGCCTGAAGCGAAGCCGTTCAAGTGGCGGATACAGCGGACGGACGTCCACTGGTGGATGTCCCCAAATCTTCGCAGCTTCCACACCTAGAGATGGTCATTGCTCTGCTTTTTTTACCGCTTTCATTTGGTCCATCGATCAATTAGAGTTCAAAGTATGACAGGAAGACGTTCCTATAAACAATTGCAGGCAAAAATGAGCATTGAAATCGTGATTGGTGGAATAACTGAGGCTGTCACTCCGATTTAAGATTAAACTAATCGAAATCAATCAAGAGAACCAACAACCGTTCCCTTCCCTCTTCCCCCCTTCCCTCCAATCTCCCCCACACCGCGCGCGCCATGCCTCCCCCCACCCCCCCCCCCACCCCCGGCGGCTCTCCGTACCATATCTCAACTGTTCCATAACCGTAAAATTAACAAAGCCGTTGGATGCCGTCAAGATGCTGAGGCGGACATCATCTAGATAGAGGTAGAGAGAGTGAGGAAGAGGGGACGCACAATGGCCGACCATCTCCCAAGAATAGCTACGTGGACAGGGCTTCGCCAGCATCTCGTCAAGCTCACCTCCCATTTCTTGAGAAGCGCCTCCGACTACATCCGCTTCCGCGCCGTCTGCAAGCGTTGGCGTTCCGCCGTCCCCCCGCGGCCCCGTCACCTCCCCGCTCAGCTCCCCTTCCTCCTCTACCTCTCTACCCCGGAACCAAGAAACAGTTCCGCCTTCTGCCTCGCCAACGCCTTTAATGGAAGCATGCGCCGCCTACCTCACACCACCAGCATGTATTGCATCGGCTCCTCTTACGGGTGGCTCATCCTCATCTCCGAAGCCACCTCCGCGGTCTCCCTCTTCAACCCCGTCACCGCCGAAGACATTCCTCTCCCCCCACTCTCCACCCTCCCATCATGCGTACTGCTCTTGTTCTACCAATCGGAGGACGGCATCGGATCTTACTTCATCAAAACGGACTACCCCAACATTCCGGTCGAGTCCAACGCCATCGTCGACAAGGCCGTCTTGTCCTCCGACCCTACCCTCGACCGGGACTTCGTGGCAATCGTCTTCCTCGACGGCATATACAAGCGCTGCTTTACCTGCCGCCCAGGGGACAGATCGTGGAAGGACAACGTCAACGAACCTTTCTATGATCTCCATTGGATTTTCCCAGGAGTGCCGCAGGTGTTCAACCTGACTGACGTCGTGCCCTACGGCGAGCGGAGGTTGTGCGCTGTCTACAATGACAATGATTACTTAGCAGTCTTCGACGTCGACCCAGGTCCGCCGGGGAGGGCGACGATGATCGCATGGAACTCCATACCGCCCTGCGTGCCGCGCGGTGGTTTACCCACCTACTTGATTGGGTCGGCTGGAGAACTACTCCTGGTTACCGAGTTCTGCAAGAGGAGTGCAGCCAGGAAGAACACTAGGAGCTTCCGCGTCTTCAGGCTCGATCCAGGCGACGGAGACCGGCCAGCGAAGGCGATCGAAGTGGAGGACATCGGCGACCGTATGTTGTTTTTGGGTACGAGTCATTCTGTGTGCGTCGCCGCAGGGGACTTCCCAGGGTTCCTGGGGAATGCCATCTACTACGTGAAGGAAGAGAAGATGAGTTTGGAGGGGGAAGATACCCTGGTGTCGACCGTGAGCGTGGTCAACCTGGAAAATGGTGAGATCACGGAGGTTATCGATTCCGGCGGGTCTGAGCCGGATGGGCTCGAGTGGCTGTCGGACTGGTTGGACATCCCCTGGTGGGTGGCCCCCAATCTTGGCAGGGGCAACAACTAGAGATTGCTGACGTCTTACATTCTGGCATCAACCAATTGTGAGAGATATCCATAGTATTCTTTGGCTTTCTCATTGTGCGCGTTAGGCGTCGAGGTTAGCAAGGCAAGTTGAGACTCAGTGTGCTCTGGACCGAGGGTCAATTCATTGTGCAATGACGTGACGCACTATATTTCCACGTCGCTAGTCAAAGTAAAAGTCAGCGTCGTCATCGCCCCGTGTGCTATCGAGGAGACTCATCTTGCCACGTCATTGGTCTACACAGAAGTCATGATCGTCGTTATCATTGCTGCCTCGTTTTGTTTATCCGCACCACCTCCTAACTGTCACGGAAGGGGGAAGCACACGCGATCACCTTCCCCTTCAAGAAACTATTAACCCAGGAAGAAGACTCCAAGAACATAAAAGGAAGGAAGGAGCCCCAGTTGCAGATATAGAGACCAGAGAGGAAGAGTAAGAGAAAGAAAAGATACGCAGCCGACGAAGTCCCAAGAGAGGACATGTGGGCAAGGCTTTCTCCCCGGCTCGTCAAACTCACCTCCCACTTTCTGACGAGTGCCACCGACTACCTTAGCTTCCGGGCCGTCTGCAAGCCGTGGCGCTCCGCCCTCCCCCTTCGGCCCAGCCACCTGCACACTCAGCTCCCCTTCCTCCTCCTCCTCTCCCCCTCGGAACCAAGAATCCGCTCCGCCTTCCGCCTCTCGGCCGCCTCCTACTCCGGAAGCATTCGCCCGCTCCCTAACACCGTCAACAAGTTCTGCATTGGCTCCTCCTTCGGGTGGCTCATCCTCATCTGCGAGGCTTCCTCCGATGTCTCCCTCTTCAACCCCATCACCGCCGAAGAGATTTCGCTCCCCAGCCTCTCCACTCTCCCGGCCGACGTGCTGATCTCGTCCGCCCAATCCGAGGACGGCGTCAGAATGTACACCGTCAAGACGGACTGCCACAATCTTCCGGTCGAGTCCGACGCCATCGTCGACAAGGCTGTCTTGTCGTCCGACCCCACCCTCGACCGGGACTTCGTGGCCATCGTCTTCCTCAACGATGTGCACAAGAAATGCTTTTCGTGCCGCCCAGGTGAGGCGTCGTGGAGGGCGAACGTCAACGGCCCTATCTTGGACCTCTATTTCTTTGCCCCAGGAATGCGATTTCTGTTCCGTTTGGTCGACGTCGTGCCCTACGGCACGAGGAGGCTGTGCGCCGTCTACGATGACACTGAGATGTTGGGGATTTTCGACGTCGATCCAGGCCCGCCGGGGAGGGTGACGATGATCGCATGTAATGTCATGCCTATCAGCGTGCCGCAGAATCGTTTACCCACCTACTTGGTTCCGTCGGCCGGAGAACTGCTGCTGGTTACCGGGTGCCCCAAGAGGACTGCAGACGGGAGGGACATCGAGAGCTTCCGCGTCTTCTGGCTCGACCCAGGAGACTGGAACAGGGACGCGGAGGCCGTCGAGGTGGACGACATCCACCTCATCAGAGACCGCATCTTTTTCTTGGGCACCAGCCACTCGGTGTCGGCCGATGCTGGGGACTACCCGGGGTTCGAGGGGAACAACATGTACTTCGTGTACCAAGACGAGGTGACAGAGGAGGAGGAAGAGTCGGTGTTCAGCATTGGCTTGCTCAGCCTGGGAGACGGTGAGATCAGAGTCGTCGCCGATTCGAACCAGGCTGAGGCGCAAAGGTTCGAGTGGCGGTCTGACGGGTCGGACGCGACTTGGTGGGTGTCCCCTAATCTTCGCGGCCGCTACGAGTAGACATCGACGGACATGGTGGTGAACCCCCATCTCTTTTACGGGTTCCGTTCTTTCTCGATTGCCAAGTCATGTGGATTAAGTTCCTGACATGGTTTCCGAGATTTAGATCTCATGGTTTAATGATGTTGACTGTTTTGACGCTATTCTGTGTCTCTCTTTTTCTCTTTCTATTTTTCCTGCAAAATTTTGAGCAATAACATTGAGTTTTTCACAAATATAACTAATCAATCCCGTAAACTATGAAATTGGCACAAATAAAAATAAAATAAAATCCTTTCTATGTGGCAAGATTAAAGAATATATTTCAGTCTAACTTACTGAAATGAATTGTTAGACAAAAAAACAAGAGTCCTACTCATCACATTCCACCTTACGAGGTGGTAACAAATAACAAAAACACAGAGAAAAGAATTAAAAGTATAATAATTAAGAACCAGGAAAAACAAGCCATGAAATTTGAACACTGTACAGTTTTAAGGTACTATCTCTATCTATGGCTGGAAATTGCCAGTGATGAGATCGTACCTAAATTTTGATCCAAAGTTTCAGTGGCCACGTCGGAGAACAGAAAGAAATCCACCTGATGACTTATCCTTACGGCAGTCATCGGATTCATCTTCGACCTGTTTGATAGTTTCAAAACCATTATGTCAAAGAAGTTTTGGAATTTAGGAACATAATCCTAGGCTTAGATGATGAACCTCTTTAGCAATAAGCTGTAGTATCTCCAATATTTCTGAGAAGTCAGGCCTGGCAGCTGGATCTTGTTGCCAACACTTGTGCAGCAGCTCATCAAGCTTTGGATGAGTATTCTTTGGTAAGGTAGGCCTCAAACCCTATAGAGTAGAAATTGAAGTAAAAAAGAATGTTGTGCAGGCACATATATAGTTTTTCAAACATATATGTTAAGAAACATAGATAAGCACTGATACTAATATAAGTATGCAACTCTTACAGAAGTATATTCTTTTCCTTGAAAACTAGTTAAGTTAATTTTAGTTATTGGAGGATCCAGGTTCTACCCTGATTAAAACACGTACAATATGGTGTTGGAACTCTGTAGGAGAATCGATCAGATAAAACCAGTCATGTATGGCAAGCAATCATGTGTTGAATGATTTATGGTGATGGAAAAAACTGCTCTATGTGAAAAGGGGAGCAAGATATCTTCATGTTGATATGAAGGTATAAAGATCACCTATGCATGATTACATCTTATTTTACTTTAAATACACCTTTACTAGTTCTTGCATACTTGGAAGTAATTGTCATAAATTAGCTTCTACTTTTCGACAAGCTATGTTGTTCATGTGATCTCCTCACCTAATCTACGTCATAGGTATAGAGTTCTAATAAAATAGATTGCAAAACATTCAGTCATAAGTAGCATAACCTGCTTTCTCAAGATCCCTCATAATTCTAATAAGATAGATTGCAAAAACAGACAGCCATAACATACTCTGCTTTATTCAAGATCCCTCGTATCAGAACATATTGTGTCAGATAAAACACTGTTTACACATGTTTGTGCTCCATAGGAATGCATGATTTATTGGCTTCAATGCAACTGGCAAGGAGATTTAGTTTTTTAATTGTTCCAATCCAGTGCAGAAATCAATACATGAAGCAAAAGACAAACAATTTTTACAACAAGTCACATTGTTGGTATCATGTAAAGTTAAGTTGGTCAAGAATTTGGTAGAACAATATTATCTTGATGAAAAGGAAGGATGCGTATAATGGATTCCTATGAATGTGTATTATAGATTGTTATATTTCTGACAACATAAGTGAAACCGGAGGTGAGGTTACCTTTTGAACAACGCCTACGGCTGCTTGAAGTGGGGTTAAGTATTCATATGGGAGCTGCACAGAAAAATAGAATATAGACACACTAAACTTCATATGAAGTTTCATTTTGAGTGAAATAAAAAAGAATTCGTACTGCATGAGTTGAAGTTACCTTAGCTGTAAGCAACTCCCACATTACAATTCCAAAGCTAAAAACATCAGCTTTGTGATCATAGGGCTTGTGTTCTATGACCTAAATATTAGAGGAAGTGAGGAATTTGTTGGTTCGTTGGAGGTCTGAATTATAAATAATGAAACCACAGAATATTCAATGAAAAACCAACTGAATTGCCAAGAACCAATAAGACAGGATACTAATACAACTAAATCAAGTTAAACAATATTCAAGAGACCTAATCATGCCACCATGTAAGCTTTGCAGCATTAAGATAAGTCTATAGTTGCACACAGTTTTAATGGAAAATATAGCCAGTTACAGTTGAACCCATAGTATATGGATTATGTATACATCTCCATGTTTTACAGTCGTATTTGCTTAAATGTGTCTGTCGGGTTTGTTTTCCTCTATTATCAGAGAGAGAAAAGGACCTTTTAAGAATGGTAGTAAACTCTGCCTAGCAAAGAGTTAAGTCAATGCCATCAGTGTGCTATTTTACAGTGCATACACAGATCCTAAGCCATCATTAACCTCCCAACTCTTCTTCATCTTCCATATTCCTAAACAAGGAACTGACAGTGATCCACAACTCCAGCTAAACATTTATTTCAAGACACTGGCAATATTAGAAATAATTTGCAACTACTCTTTGTGCAACACCACAAAGGTACTAATTTGTAGAACACTCAGATCAAAATGAAATTTAAAAAAAAGTTACTTGCAAGATCTAGATCTAAAGCTCAACAAGCCCCTTGTTTTTATCATGGGTGAACCATAAATTTCACTTAACATTCTCTTGAAGTCAGAAGACTCAGAACTATCTTTTCTAGGATTAGCATTTTTAACAGAAACCTGGAAGTTCAAAAAAGAATCAAAATTTACCACATACAATGACCAAAAAAAAAAACTAAATGAGCAAGCAAATTGTATCGAAAGATAATCATCATCCTCAAAAGTTATAAGTCATCAGCTGCATGACCTATCATGGAGACCCACACCAGAATCATGATTATTTAATACCAAACCCATAGGACTACTGAAAAGATGGGTTTGAGCTCAAAACCCTATTGGCAGGAAATCTAAAAGCTCCCTGAGATAGTTTTGTGTTGTGGAAACAAAACTGAAAGGGCATGCAGAACCTTGGGAATGTTGAGCAAGTGCATATATAGATCAAGAAACAAGTAATGAAAAGGACAAAGTAGAAATGCTGATTCTCCTACAATTTCCATATCTGTTGGCACATATGTTGACAAAATTGGTGAAAAGTGCAGTCAACAGTATAAACTATGATCAAATTATGGTGTGAGACAAATAAAACCAACAATGCGGTAGGAAGTGAAATTAACACTAGAACTTGAATTAAAAAAATTAGCACTGGATCACAAGGTCTGCCGTACCGAAATGTACCGCCCAGTACGGGCGGTACGTACCGGTCCGACAGGTTACCAGTACACGGACCGCCTCGTACCGCTACAGTGCTATAGTATGAAAAAAAATATAAAATTGTTCGGTACACCAGGGTGTACCGCTCAGTACGCCCTGATGTACCGCTCAGTACACCGGTACCGTACCGTACCGAGCCCTGGTCGAAACGCCGGTACAGTACGATATGGCGAACCTTGTCGGATCATACCTCAGGTGCCATCCAGCGATATGTGCCTGTTTCAGCAGTCATAACTCCAGACTCAGCTTTAACACGTGCTACACCAAAATCTGCAACCTTAACAACCTGCGATGAATAAGTAGATTAGTTGAGGGAACTAAAGCAAATTCAGCTACATTGATACAAATTTACATAGGCCAAAACATAAGGCAAGGTATCTAGAGATAAAACAATCAGTTTCATGTAATAGAAATATTTACGACTTGTATGTAACAGAAATATTTGATAGTGAATCAGGGGAGATACACAATCCACTAACATAAAGAGAGATAAAAATCATTAAATGCAACTGAAATTTTAATCTTCAGGTCAACACAAAATGACACAAAGCAATTTAACCTTCACCTAATCAACTAGCCTCAACTTGTTGATTGGCTCGTTAATTATTGACAGTGAGCCCTGACAAATGTTAACAAGAACTGTCAACTAATTCCATCCACTTACCGCTAGGTTCATGAATTCTATATAACATGGTTTCCTAATCAACCTTTCAAGCATTAACATTATTCATATATTTAAATGTTACCTAAGGCCACCAGCAATCATACACCTACATCTATGTGCTAGGGTATATCATGCACAAAGAAACACACAAAATTGAAGTAATTTTATGCTAATCCTACAAACATCACATGCATCTAACGAGGAAGTTCACTACAAAATTCATAAATAAAAGAGTAAAATTAGTTAACACAAGAATTCTTTCAACCAAAATTGCAAAATAAGCTGACTTAGAGAAAGTTGTGTAGATAATGTATCCATCATCTCCCATTTTACTTGGGGAAAAAATTATCATATGTGTGGCTTGGTAACATCGGTTTTTCTTTACTTGTCAAAATGCAGATTTCCAAGTCAACACACATTGAAATTGTTCTTGATCTGTTTAATGATTTTTCAATCAAGACCTTACTATCATACAGTCAAAGTCTTAACCAACTAACAAAACTCGTTTCTTCGAATATATTGAATGAGATTTTGAACCTCAACCTTTTGATGAGTGGGTCTAGTATACCATTACCAATCCAATGTTTAAGGTGTTGGGTGTGATTTCAAACCCTCAATCTTTGAAAAACGAGTTAGTACACAACCACCAAACCAATATTTTAGGTGTTGATTAATGATATTTGCGTGGCATTTTACAATGTAAAACCGAATCTTGTACTTACGCTGATCATAAGAAAAATTACAGTCAGAATGACTGAGCTACCGCTCAAATTCACCTAGTAGACTCCTCGCTCTCCACATGCACATGTTACAAACATGTGCTCAACCAAAGTAGCAGACACATGGAGGGGACCACATACCCACATTGCCTGACAAGAATACAAACAAGTAACCCAGAAGTCTCAGCAGCTGGTAGAATGTGCTGAAATCACTTGCCTCATTCTCATCCATCAGAAGATTGGCAGCCTTCAGATCCCGATGGATAATGTTATTTTGGTGCAAGTAGTTCATCCCCTTAGATACATCAATTGCCACCCGCAATAAAGCTGGAAGCTTGAAGACTCCCTTCTGTTTATGAAGAAAGTCATAAACACTTCCACCCGACATAAATTCTGAAAATAAAAATACAGAAAATGAAGAAGTTTCATAACAGCAACATATCTCAATCTAGAAAAACAAACAGCCACACATACTCAAGCTTCACCAGATATTAATACCTGTAACAATACATAAGCTAGGAGGTTTTGTACAAGCACCAATAAACTGCACCACATTCTTGTGGCGAACCTTTCTGCGACACCAAGAAAACAAGGATAAAGCAGAAGGTTGAGAAAAATTAAATAGAAGAGGAACAACCTCTAGGAAGCCTGGTTGATATGATATTCATTGTATGTCCGCACATGCATAAAACAGTTAAATGCAGGGCAAAACACCACCTAGAAAAGGATAAAAGAATATCTTATCTGATTGCCACATGGCAATAGAAAAGACAAACCTGATGAATCCAAACCATACAGACTGGGACTACAAATGAATGGATTGCACTGCATCCAAATTAAGTCCCATCCATTGTCTTCAATGTGGTGCCTCCACAGGGCACAACTTGATGCAGACTATTGACTGACACTAGTGGCACTCTGTTTCTCCTAATTAATGATTTTATTGGAAATAGTTATTCCTTACTAGATTATCTAAAAGAAAATATCTATGGAAAGACTCATATCAACTCATTAAAAAAGATGTATATGCCCCAAAACAGCTGGGTTTCTATCCTAGGGAAGCGAGAGAGCAAGAGAGAGATCGGAAAGGCAAAATCTTGATGATGTCCCAGATGTCTTAGTTGGTACATCCTTCATGCGTACACAAAACTCAAATGAACTTTTTTGTCTCTCTTGGCTACTCACAAGAAAATCTATATTTGTGGCTTGCATTTAAAATATTCTCATGATAATTAAGGATGAACTTAAGCTTGAAAGCAGTAAAATTATAAATACTGATGACTAAGAACAATGTAGCACAAAGCACACACATAAAGCATGTAATTGCAAAACCTAACGGAAACACGGCAAAGCACATCTAAATATGTTGTAGCATGATTTATGTGAAAAGACGTGATATAACAAGCATGTCATACCTAAAGTCCCTGAAAAGACATGATGTAGTACTATTAGCACTATATACACTCAAGCCACTGTATGTTGAGAAAATAATACTGATTAATTATACAAATAGAACTAACCGCATGATGAAGACTTCCTGAGCAAACTCTCGTTGCATATCAACATTAACACGCTCAGGCTTTAATACTTTAATTGCCACATCCTGGCTACAGTATGTTCCACGATAACTGAAAAAGATAAACATTGGTGTTTAGACAGTTTAAAGTGTTAAGCATCCCATTATCTTAATCTACTAATATATATTGGTAAACTAACTAGTGAAACTTACAGATCACCATATGATCCAGATGCTACTTTATTTCCAAACTTCAGCAGCTGAAAATTGATTTCCCATACATCAGTCCCATCTGTTGGTATCTGGACATGGTCAGGCAGAAAGTTCTCTCCAGATTGTGCATTCTTAATTTGAGGAGACGATGAATGAGACTTTGACCATGCTTGTCTCTATATAGGAAGGTGTTCAACAAACTTAAGATCACAATCTTGTAACAAAAGATTAAAAAATAAAAGAAAAGATATCATCACCAAACAATGTCACAAAGTAGATGAGGTAAATTTAGAAAGGATCATATATTGAAGCAACATGAAACTGACTATTATGCATATAAGAATCAACTACTGAACCATATATTTAAACTAGCACCAGAAGATGACAATATAGATCAGTAATACCAGAGAGAAACATATGACTCCTCTTATCATTTCCTGCTGTTTACTGTTGAGTGTTTATACATGATTTCAAAGAAAAAAAAAATGACATGCAGGTTGTTCTCACTTGAAAAGATAATGAGGCATGTATGCTGATTTATGGGGAAAGAATTACTTATCATGTGAAACTCGAAATTCTAGTGAAGGTTGTCTACAAAGATTCATGATTATGATTCAAACAGAACACTGCTGTCTCTCTTGTTATTGCTCCAACTCTAAAATACAAATAACCTCTTCTCTAATATGAATGCATACAATGAAAAAAATACAAGAGACTCTATAATATATGCATGCCATCTTTTGAAGTTCAGATAAGAACTTTAAGCTAAGCACGGTTCTAATAGTAAAAAACAGTTAGAAAGTTGGACCAATGTGCAATCATTTAGAGGTAACTGACTAGTTCACTCAAGCACCAAATGAGGTCTAGTTTTTACAGCCAAAAATGACAGGACAGTTGCTTCAATAACTTGCATATACTTTCAAACATTAAATCTCGTAACCTTAAAAGTATTTATATAACATAATACTATTTGTTCAACTCTTAAAGCTTGCATCTAAAATTCTGATTTCATATTATTTCTTTCTACCTATCGTTAAAACCTCACAGCAGAAGGAGCTTCTCAGCACCACAGCCTCACTAAATTTCAAATAGGCAACTTGCTCCACATTTTCCTCTTACACTTCCTGTGACGCATTAATACTCCTTGTTTATTGTGCTTTCACTAAGTACTTTCTTAGACCTAAAGTCAAAAGTTTGAGAACAACATTTTTAAGCAAAAAAGCCTGGCCAGAACCAGACTAATGCAAATAAAAGAATATAAATACTAACTTCACCAAATGCCTAAATTTGGGAATGAGAAAAACAAATAACAAGCAACAAAAAGTTGCTTAACAAATTTTCCATTAAAGGGACCATGTCCCATTGTAACAATCCTGTTTTTGTCCCCTAAGCAACTAAATCAGTCATGAATTTATAAAAATGTAATGGTCAAGGACAATCCTTTGCAAACCTGAGCTATTTGACCTCAAAGAGATGATGGTTATGAACAATGAAGTCCATCGATAATGGAGTCAATCAAGATTCAAACTAATGGGAAAAATAGATAAAGAAAGTTACCCCCATCTTGTGAATTTCCTTTTGCAACAAGTCCTTGAGTCGATCAGTTTCCTACATGCTTTGAAGAGCAAGTAAGCATTCTTCCTTGATGACTAAAACATTAGTGAAAACTTACACACAACAATTATCTAGAGACAACCCATGAAAGAATTTATAGTACTCATAAGTGAATTAACATCATATTCCAACAAAATGTTGTAAAAACAATCATATCTGAGCAACTCAAACTGCTTTCATTATAAAAAAAAATAGAGAAAATGATGACACATAACTCTAAATAAAGGTGACGAACTTGTCAGAGCACCAATAAAGTATTAAGAATAGACCAAGGATTAGCATTTTTCTACAATAAAAAAATTACTCTTACACAATCATTTCTAAAAAATTGGGTCAATAGAAATTCATTCACAATGATGCAAAAATATGTCTATTATTGTGAAAATTACTCCTTTGAATATAACCTCAAGGCCTCTAGTTAACTAAAAGTTCCCTGGCACATCACCAAATACCATGTTATTTTAGTCTGACTTATCATATTCATCACCACTTAATAATTCATAACCTTATTCTGATCCTGTACATATCATGTAAAATGCAAGGGTATATCTAAGTCAGTATATAAAAATGTCTACATTTTTTCTAAGGAGAATTCTATCCATTTTTATGTTCAAAATTTTTCACCAAGAAAAAGATTATTGAAGAATTATTACCAATATTAAATGCAAATAATACACAAAGGCATGTAAAGAGGCCCTTTCTATACACCAAGCCAGTGAAAAATGTATTTATTCATAAAAAAGAAACAAAGTAATTATCCACAACAAAAGAAAACCAAATTGTAGGATGGTGCAAAGACAGTTAATTTGGAAATCTTTCTCAATCCAAACCAAAAAAATCATGTTGTTGGGTTCAAATAAACCATAAAAAATGAGACAATTTTTTGTCCTAAACTAAGACAGATATGCTCTTATAGCAAGTATAAGTTGACAGTTCATGATAACACCTTGTTAGAATTCGTGCACAATTTTAAACATCATGCTCATGAATTTTTATGTCAACACTACACTGGATTCTTGAATCTCAACTATTAACTATCATTAAGAAATATTAATTAAAATAAAGTGCCAAAAATATAATTTTTATGCTTAAGTGAATCCTCTGACTTATATACTTCAGTTTTTTACTGATCACTATGAATCAAGACATCAAGTAAAAGACAAAATTTAAGGCCTTTTTTTTTTATCATTGATATTTGCCAGAACATGAAGTACCTTGGCCTATCATCTTCAACAACCATAGAATTTCATATCCGTTGATATTAAGTAGTGAAGTTTCATGTTTAACATACATTTTCAGATGAAACTTCCAAAGCACCTTCATGAATTTTATGATAGAAGAAACTAAAATTCAATTGAACAATAAAGACTTTATCTTCAAATTGAGGGCCAGTGAATTTAATGTGGATATAGCACCAAAGAAGTCATTTCCAGATAAATGAGTGGTATCTGTCTTCCCTAATTTTCTATTGCAAATATGTAAAAGCACAACTCACGACTCAAGCTACACAGCCTAGTGATTTAAAAAGCGCTAGGCGCCAAAAGGCACCAAGGTCCAAAAACGCCCGAGGCGTTAGGCACTTGCCTGAGCGAAGCGAGGCGCTAAAATATAAAAATATATAATATAATTAATAAATATAATTATTTGAATAAAAAATATGCTATTAAATTAAGAAAATCGAGTATAAAATCACAATGTCACATTAATAAAAAGTCTCAAAAATCAAAACAATAAAATTTTTCATCAAATCCACTGAGTTGCTTTGTACACTTGCCATTTATTCTGAAACCTAATAATAATTTTAAATAAATAAAAATTGATAGTATTAAAATCAAAATAATATATTATTAATCTAATAAATAAAAATACTATTATTAGTATACAGTTAGCAGTATACTGTTAATATATTGTTAACAATATAGTGAGAAGAGTGTGAGAAGACCGAGGCTGCTGAGGCAACGACAGTGGTAGTAGGCGACAGCCGTAGCTGGAGCTGGAGCGACGAGCGGCAGCGGTAGCAGGAGCGGCGAGAGACAACGGGAGTGGGAGCAGGATCTGCGAGAGGCAACGAGAGTGGCGAGCGATAGCGGGAACGACGACAGCAGCGGCGAGCAATGACAGCAACGACGAGCAGCGATTGTGGCAGCGGCGAGTAGCGACAGCAGCAACGAGCAGTGATAGTGGCAACGGCAGCAGGGAGCAGCGATAGCGGAGAAGAAATCTAGGGTTAGGGAAGTCGGGGAAATCGCGAGAGGGAGCTTGATATCGGTGATTTAGTTGGTTCGATTGAACCAACTAAAGCACCGGAGACCAATCAGACCTAAAAATCTGGTTCAGTCGCCTGGTTTAACCCAGGCGCTCGCCCGAAGAGCCCGGTGCCTGGGTTCGGGCGAGCGCCTAGGCGGCACGCTCGCCTCTTTGAAGCATGCCGCTTGGAAATGAAGCGAGGTGCTCGGGCCTTGCCTCGCCTCGCCCAAGCACCTATTGTAATCACTAACACAGCCTAAGTTCGCACCTAAAATATTCATCTATCTTTTAGTATATACAATTCACATACTTCTAAACAAATAAAAAAAGAATGGGATACTGAAGTGATCAAAATCAAGGTCTGTCATACCGAAGCGTACCACCCGGTACAGGCGGTATGTACCGGTCCGACAGGTTACCGGTACACGGACCGTCTCGTGCCGCTACAGTGCTACAGTATTATACTGTAGCACTGCTACAATGTGAAAAAAATATAAAATTGTTCGATACACCAGGATGTACCGCTTGGTACACCCTGATGTACTGCTCGGTACACCGGTACCGTACCGTACCGAGCCCGGGTCGAAACGTCGGTACGGTACGATACGACGAACCTTGATCAAAATAATCAAATCTATATCAATATTGCAGCTAGATAAAATTGTCAACCATTATGATTGCTTCTAATATCATAGTGCAAAGTAACATCTATGACCCATGGCAATAAGTGCATCGAAGCATGCCAATACTGTAGCTTCAGTTAACTCCTTTTATGTACAGCTATGTTTTAAAATATGTCCTTTCCTTTCGGAGTGAAGGATAAAAACATCATCACCTGCAATTGAGTAATTTTCATACATCACACATACTCAAAACTATTTCTACCCAGTGATAACCATGTAAATGACTATAATTGTTGTACATGTGTATATCCTGTTATACCAATACTAAAATAATTAAAATGAGAGTCCAAATTATGTATAAGAAAAAATTGTCAAAAATTAGTATAGTTCAAGGAGGATAGATGACTGACTGTCAACTAGGCCAAGTATTTAATGCAGATTATTCAAAAGTTTACAAGTATACCTCACAAAGCCAACCATCAACAACAAACACATCCAAGGAGTAACCATCATTTGTTGAAAAGGCATGTGCTTCTTGAATGTTAAGGCCAAGTTCAGCAAGCAAGGAAGTCAGCTGGAAGTACAAAAAAACAAAGAGATTTACAAAGATATCTCAATAGTCAATACAAGAAAAACCAAAAGATTAGATCCTTCTATCTAGATTAATTTGTTACATAAGATGCCATGCATTAGCCACTGGAAAACCAATGGAAAGAAGAAATACTTGGTATTTGTATAAAAGAAGTATTATGAATTGCAGAACATTCAACTTGGAAATATACATTGTATAATGAAATTTTGGTTTCATTATATCTTGCAAAATAAGATAAATTTGTTCTCATAAGTTCTGATCCAATCCACCTGATTCCCTGAAAAGTTGCAGGCAGAAATAGTAAACAACTTTGGAACCTAACTCATAACAAATTAAAGTAACCCAAGCAAGTCAACCAACCAATAGACTAAAAATTTTTGAGCTACTCATTGAGGCTTGAGCAATAGAATATTATCACCTTTTATGACAATCTATAACTTCATGTTTATAAGCAGAGCCCAAATATACAAAACTTGTTGCTAGAGGAAAAAATCAAACAAGCTACAACCTTACAGACAATAAGACCAAAAGGACTAACTCCACCATGTCATATCACTCATTGGTGTCTAGATTTACCATGTCGAAGCAATAAATCCTATGAAATTACTTCTGGAGACTAAAGATAGTGTATCAATTTCATATATACCAAAACTCCATGTCATTGATCTATTCTTCAACATAGGTATAACATATTCAGCAAATGAGAGGTACAAACCAAAAGATATATAATTACTTAACACGATGGGCAGTCTCTGAATTTGCAAACATGTATTAAGAAAATGTTGTATGATGGATATAACTGGGGAAATAGTTAGTTTACCAGACTTAGAAGCTTTGGCTTGTCATGTGTGGAAAATGTGATTTCATGCATTGGCCTGCAACAAAATAAAATTGACATTTCATGGTGAAGATAAATATCAGATAGAAAAAGAAACAAGCTCATTAAATACAGTACAACTAGCAGAGAAAAATATAAAAATACAATATTTGAAAATAATAATGGGACCTACCATTTGGGTCTAATTAATTCCTGAACTTTATTTGAAGTGCTCAAAACTTGAATGAAGTTAATGTGTCTTGTAATCTACAGTGAAGATCATGGAACAACATTCAGAAGAGAACAGAGAACACAGAAACAACACCTGGGATAGGGTGGAGCATTGGCAAAGTTATCTTCATCTTGAACTTGTTGCCTGCTGGCTTCAAGAGCAAGAGCCTCAAGATTAGGCGAAGAACCAAAGGCAGGAGGAGGATGAACACTGAAGATTGTGTAGGTGATTGAAAACGTTATCATGAATATATCAATGGGAACAAGGAAGAGAAGTAGGAAGTTAAGTGTCGATAACACAAGGTAGAAAAGGAAGTAAAAAGGTATGCTTAGGAAATTTCACAATTAGAGAACATGCAGTAGGGAAAAATACTACACCTTTGCCTAAAGTAAGCTGAAGCAGACTGAGAATCTCCTATTCCTGGTGCATTAGAATCAGAAAAATCAGCTTGGCTTCCATCAGGAACTGGAGAAACCTAAAGAAACAATTGATCAAGTGAAAGGATCACTAGTCAACTACAACCAAGTCAAGGACAAATAAACTAGATGCAGACACTAAAGCAGAATATTCATTAAATCCTATTATTATATGGAAGTTCAGAAACCTAATGTTCACAAGAAACCCAAAATCTATTGTGCAGGAAAGTCGAAAAAGTTTGCTAGAATTTGTTTTGAAAACAAACAAAAGAAGTGCCATCAAATTATTGCTTTATGTGGTAAATGATCTGAACATTATTTTGTTTCTACCTATGCTTAGTGAAACATCCAAAAGCTCTAGACTCCAAAAATTTCTACCCCTGTTAGAATTATCAATTTCAAACCTAAGAAGACCAGAAGTATTAGTCTTCAACTAAGCTGGGTTTTAATTTACCTAATAAGGTTCTACGAGAAGTGTTTACCTTATTTTTGTTTAACATATTCTCATTCAGGTTTTATCACCCGCACCATTAGTTTGATCTAGTACAAATTAACAACTTTTTTCAAGCTAGACATCATATAATGTTTCAATCAGATGACTAGCTCAGTAATGCGGAACAAGAAGAAGAAGACTATTCTCAAGGAGCCTAAAGTTGCCACTTATCACTTTTATTTATCCCACATTGTTAATTTTATATTTTATGTTTCTTTCAATGGTCCCACATTGTTAGTTAGTTAATTTTCAAGGCCTAGAATTAATATAAATAAAGGCCTCCTCTAAGCCTGTAAAATCATCAAAAAGCAATATTTTCAAGTACTGTGGAAGTTTCTCCACCATAAGGAGTTTTTTTTTCTCATCAGGTTAGTTGCTAGAATCTTTTCTAGTAGTAATTTGTTATTTTCGTTCCCGTCCTACGTCAATTGATATCAGAGCCTTGCTCTTGGTTAGCATACTAGGTTTGTGGTCAGAAAATTAACAGAGTATGCTCTACACTCACCACGTATAGTGGATCTTGTGTATCAGAAACTTAATTTGCTAAGTACAACCCTATAGCGCATCAAGATGAGGTCTAGTGGTAATAATGGCGACAACGGCAACGGCATTGTCGGCGATGGCAATGGCAAGTTCGATGATGACAGCCTTCATGATGGAAGCAATGGCAACAACCCCAACAGTAATGATCGGGGAGGGCCAGCCCTATGGGCGGAGTTCAAAGCACAAGAAGCGAGGATGATCCAGGAACTCCAAGAGATTCGCGACATGCTCGCTAACTTGGGTTTAGGCGCCAACAGAGTTTATGATGATGGTAGGATCAATCGTGCCAGAGTTAATGCTTATGGCCAGCCTAATCATCAACACGGGCATGCAATTCAGCGTAGGCAACCAGCCTATGAAGATGTGTTACACGAAGAAGATCGAATTTTAGACTATCACAGAACCAACCAAAGAAGAGGTGCAGGTGCAACTCAACCTTGACACTTCTACCAACGTGATACCATCTGTCCACAACAACCAACAATATATGATGATGACTCAAAACAATGAAAGGTACATAAGACATCAAGCACCACCCAAATGAAATAGGCTATTTGAGGATTATCACATCAAAACAGACCTCCCCAATTTTAATGGCCACCTCAGCATTGAACCTTTTCTTGATTGGAGTTATTAAATATAGACCTTCTTCGAGGGGATGGATGTTCCTGATCACAAACAAGTCAACCTTATTGTATACAAGTTAAAAGGAGGTGCAGCAGCTTGATGGGGGTACATTACAGAATAACAGAAGAAGATAAGGAAAGGCACCAGTACAGACATGGCGAAAGATGAAGCAACTTCTCAAAGGAAGATTCCTATCCCAAATTATGAACAACTATTGTTCTAACAATACCAAAACTGTATCCAAGGCACTCAATCTGTAACCGAGTATACTAATGAATTCTTATGCCTTTCAGCTAGATATAACTTATCAGAGTCAAAAGACTAGCAAACAGAAAGGTATGTCAATGGACTAAAATTTATAATTAAAGATAGGATATCTTTAATTCCGATATGGACAGTAGATGAAGCACACAATATGGCATTAAAGGTTGAAATGTTGTTGACTCGACCTCCAATTGCTACCTAGCAATTCTCTACTCTGACAATACCACCTGTTCTTGACAAAGAGGAGCAAGTTGTGACCGAATCAATGCAACCTACAACTCAAGGCACAAATACCGGAGGAGCAACAAGGCACTAAGCATATCCCGACTATCACAAATAATCCATACGCTCAACCCCTGGTTGGGAAGTGTTTCAAATGTGGGGAGCCTAGTCATTGTTCCAACGAGTGTCGTGCTCATAAGACTGTCAACCTTACAGATCACAAAGATAACTTTGAAGGAGATGCTCAAGATAATACGATTGATGACATTGACAATGCTAAAATAGCAGAGAAAGAAGGGGAACACGATGCATGTGTTGTAAAAAGATTATTACTCACCCTAAGGCAAGAAAATCCATCTCAGCGTAAAAAAAATTTTCATTCTCGATGCAGTATTAATAACAAAGTGTATGCATGATTATAGACAACGGAAGCTATGACAATATTGTATCCAAATCATTGGTGAGGCATTTAAAATTTCACATAGAAGTTCATCCAACACCATACAAGTTAGGGTAGATTAAAGAAGGCCCAACTGTCACTGTAACTGAGATCTATAGAGTTTCTCTCTCAATTGGGAAAAGCTACAAGGAGAAAGTTATATGTGAGATAGTTGACATGGATGCGTGCCATGTACTACTTAGAAGACAATAGCAGTATGATGTGAATACAACCCACCTTGGAAGAAAAAATATCTATATATTCTGATAGAACGGAAAGAAGATTCTCATTCTACCGATTAACAAAAAGGGAGATGAAACTAACACTTCCAAAGTGGAGAGGAAGTCTCTCTTATCTATTTCTAACTTTGTTCAAGAATTCATTGTCAATTTTAAAGAAACAAGAGTATGGTATACTCTTATTGTAAAGGAAGGAAAACCACCTGAAGCAAAGATTCCAAACGAACTAAGATCAATATTGAAAGAATTCAAAGAGATTATCCTTGAAGAGCCAGATGAACTTCCACCCATGAGAGAGATTCAGCACCAAATTGATTTGGCTCCAGGAGCAAGTCTACCAAATTTATCTCACTACTAGATGAACCCAAAAGAGAATGAAATATTGAGAGAGAAGGTAAAAGAGTTGATACCGAAGGGATATATTCGAGAAAGTATGAACCCATGTGCAATTCTGGCTTTGTTGACACCCAAAAGACCTTCAATGTTGTGGACTTATTTAACTACTTTGTAAGTGAGAATTCATTATATCGAGACATAAACTCGAGGGTGAGTTTCTCTTAAGTGAAGGGGATTAATGTGGAACAAGCAGAAGAAGATTATTCTTAAGGAGCCTAAAGTTGCCACTTATCACTTTTATTTATCTCATATTGTTAATTTTATATTTTATATTTCTTTCAATAGTCCCACATTGTTAGTTAGTTAGTTTTCAAGGCCTAGAATTAGTATAAATAAAGACCTCCTCTAAGCCTATGAAATCATCAAAAAGTAATATCTTCAAGTATTGTGAAGGTTTCTCCACCATAAGAAGCTGTTTTTCCTCATCAGGTCAATTGCTAGAATCTTTTCTAGTAGTAATTTCTTATTTTCGTTTCCGTCCTGCGTCACTCAGTAAATTAACCGAGATGACATTTCTCAAAGGAAGAACCAATGAATGAAATTTTGAAAAGAAAAGAAAAGAAAATCACCAGAGAACCCATATCATTTCCCCACTCAGATAAATATGAAGTAACTGATGCATAAATACCTGAAAACCTATAAGTTTTCAAAAGTTCCTAAAAGCAACATAGGAAATGCATGAAAGATCATAGAACAATAACAATATAAGCCGAATTAGACATGGCTTAGTCACATATTAACCAATACAAAGATATATAGCCACCATTACATCGTAAACTGCATGTGAAGTTTATCAACTCTTTGGAAATAAATAAAGCTAATAACAGCTAATTATTCAGCAAAACAGACAAATGATATGTACACACCACAAATGACAAAACCGTGCACCGAAGTTATGGTGGCAATATGATCCACCTATAGCATAATGAATATATTAAAAGAAAAGTATAAAAAAACTTAACAATTGATATCAGAAACGCTAGAAAAATTTTAAATTGAAAACAGAAGCAAAACCAATTGCTAAAGGATAACTGCTCGATACAAGCTTCCATCAAAAGTATTACAAACATATTATTTGGTGATAATATCAACCTCAATTCACAAGGTGAAGATAGAAACTAATACATCTGCCACTATCATGTTAGCCAAAATATGCAAAAATTTCTTTCCTCCTATCATGTGACACATACTAGCCCTCTATATACAAGATTTCAACTGAAAATCCATGCATAGGGACTGTTGCTTGTTGTTTCTCATTCTGTTTACAAAAAGAATGTTTGTTTCAGACACTCAAGCCCTGGATGATTCTGAGTAACTTATGCTCGATAATTTTAAGGAGAGGGCGACGAAAGTGCTATACCAGTTGTTTAGAATCCATCGGAACTACATTCATCCTTCGTTGAGTAGAGTCTTAAAAGTAAAAGCAACATCCAGATGAAGGAACAGCTGCTGAAGCTTTTACCTGCACCAAGCGTACAGCAAAGGCAGGCCTATTTGCAGGTTCTTTAGCCAGTTCCAGCAATTTTTTGTGAGTCAAGACATCTTCTGCCCTCTCTACGTTTACATCCAATGCGTAACTGCAGAAGGAAAAGGCCAACAGATCAACATTTGATTCGAGGGAAAAGCACGGCAACAAGTTCGACCAATACAGGTAAAGTGTATCGGCGACTTCGGTTGTACACTCTTGTCAAACAATGATGCCATATAACCAACAGGACATTAAAACTCAATCAGGAATTCGAATTGGACTGATCACATCCTAAGAACAAGTGGATAAAGAATGTACGCCAGCAAGTATCACCAATGCGTGGATTATTCGGACTAGAAACAACCAGGAACAGAACCCTTTCAAGAAAGGCGAACGGAGAACTATATTTCAGGGCCCCGACCGACGAAAAAGATCAAAAGGTCAACAAATCGACGGCACCATCACTAATGATCCAAGAACGAGAAGAAATAAGATAAACCCACAGAAGCGGACGCAACGTGAGATCTACCGAGCCGGGAGACGATTGAAGTGGTTCCACAACCCGTCCTCGAACGACGGGGACTGCACCTCCGGCCGACCGTCCTCCCTCAGGCGGCAGAGGACCTCGTTGTAGACGTCCAACTTGTGTCGCTGCTGCTGCTGCCTGGTGTGGGCCTGGGACGAATCCACCGCAGCCCAGCTGCTGCAGCTCTCCGTCGTGTCCTCCATCGCCATTCACGAATCCAAACCCCCCAAAGAAACCCAGGGAAACCCACCAAAAAGTTCGAACTTCCGCTGGCTCTCTTCTCGTCCAAAGGTTCTGGTTAGGCGATGGATGGATCGAAACGGAGATTGGGGTGGCGATCGCCCATGATCCACGTGAGACGAGGCGAGTGGGATAGGAGAAGGGAGAAGGGATTAGCTTTAAAATGGTTGTTTTACATATATATCCTTGCACCATATGCAAATAACATTCCATATGGCATCATACATCCCTCCAAAATTGAAATTAAAATCCTCTACATTTTTTAATTCCGTTAGTATTTATTCGTCGGAAAACCTAATTTAATTAATTATAATCGGTTTTTATATATAATATTTTTTGAATTAAAAATAGCAATATAAATAAAAAAAATTATAATTAATTTTGCTAAGAGTAGATATTGGTGATTGGCTAATAATTAGATCATCAATTGCAATCCAAAATTCCATTAGGTAGACCCAACTGTATTCGTATTTTTCATTTCTGTTCTTCAATCTATCAATTTTTTGATAGGTTCAATAAACTCTTTTTTTTTCTTTTCCTTCCTATCTCCAAAAAACCAAAAAAAAGGCAAATTTCAAAATTTTAATAAGTGAAATTGTATTTCTAAGTTTTTAGTTCTTTATATATAAATAACTTGTAAATTATATTTTAATAAGTTTTTAGTTCTTTATAAATTGTATTTCTTTAAAAAAGAAAATAACAAGGCATCTGAAAATAAATTATTAATTTCTATAAAACAACATTATATTTGTGCTCTAACATCCCCACAAGTGTAAGGCGTTCCAAATAAAAAAAATTAAATGAATGTTATGTATCATCTTTAGTGAAACATTCAATTGGTTAAGGTTAATTATATAAAGTCAATGATTTGAGTGGGCTAATTATATATTACCCCTATAATTAATTATTTTTAATATTTTAATATTTATACTTTTAAAGATTACGTTGAAATCTTTATACTTATAAAAATAAAACATTTAACCCATTACTCCAATTAATTTTTTTAAAAAAATAATTTTATAAAATTAGAGATATTAATATTTTATTTTCGTAAGTATAGATACTTTAATATAATTTTTAAAAGCATAAAAATTATGATGTTAAAAGTAATTAATTTACAAGATGTAATCTATAAGTAATCCGTTTAATTCTCACCCCAAGGTGCAACTTATAACAAAAGAAAAAGAAATAGGGTTCATATACAAATATGGGTACACAATTAAGAGAGAGAGAGAGTAAAGAAAAATAAAGCTGAGGATGACATCTGACCTACTTTGATAATATAATAACGTTGATAAGAGACGAGTTAGGTGAAACAAGTAGAGAAAAAGCTCCAACATTCTCAAGTAGAAGCTCTGACCTACACCAGATAATGAGCCATGAGTCAGCATCATCACTGACTTAAAACTCGTCTCGCTCTCTCTCTCTCTCCTTACATGTCTAAAATGGTGTTGCCTCTTGTGACCTTCTGTCAGCGAACAATGTCCAATTCGGATGTGATGAGGATGGTGGTGGCATTATCCAGGTGGTGGACGACTCTCTGCTTTTGTTCCCTTGCTTTACATGTACATGGGGCTCTCTTTCTTGGTTTTTAGTATTTTGCCACGTGACAACAAGCTGTTACCATTATTACCGGTCTTCTTTCATTTAGCACTAACAATATGAAGTCGAATATTTCACATCAATTTTGAAATCAAAAAGAGAAATCAAGTCATCAATAATCAAGAAATAAATCAAAATTTTGGTAAGAAAAAAAAAACACTAAATACAAAGAATAATTTTCTCTTTGGTTAACTTAAATTCGTTCTCGAAATCTTCTTATATACCTCATATAAGCATAGAAAACTCTTCTCTCGATCTTTTTTAAATTCACTAAAAAAAACCCTAATTTGATAAGATTTTCTTTCATGCTTTGAGTTCTTGATTTTGGTCCTTCAAGTAATTTGAATTTAATTATGATACTTCAAAATATTTATCAATCCTAATAAATCCTAAATTTACTAAGATATAATCTGTGTTATCCATAAAAAAATATTCTCCTAACAAATCATATAAGGAAAACCATTCCTAAAAAAAGTATAGTTAAATTAAAATATAATATTACTCATTGATTAAAATACTCATTTTCTAACCTCACATCATCTCTATAATTTAAATGTTGATACTCTCTTATCAAGCCTTGAGTTAGCATGCCTTAACTAATCACTTTGCATTAATCTTTCCCTTCTAGAGCTTGATAATATATATTTTATTGAGCAAATTGAATTGATGAACGAATTTGACGTAGACCAACCATGTCGTTGTGCATATATCTTTTTACAGGATAAGGAGGCCAACTCATCCTCCACTATAATAATAATAATAATTATTATTATTATTATCATCCGGCGATGTCATAAGTGTCGTGCACTGGTACGAAGCTTCCCTTCCTAAGGGCAGACCACTAAGTACGGAATGTTTAGAGGAATATTCCAATCATTAGCTTACACAGGATTAAACCAAACGTGTAAGGTGATTAGCCGCTGGATTATGTTGGAGATAATGACATTTATGAAGTGGACGGCTAAGATTTCGGATAAGTCGTTGATCTTTTTATCACAGTTGATCCTGATCTCCCACGCCAAAAAGTCAATGCAGCTCTAATTACAATGCAGTTAAACACGCTATTAGCAGCATCATTTTGATGTTGATGTGTGTGGTCATTTCATTATATGAAATTCTGAACTGCTTGCACTTAGTATAGCAAGAACTGTTTATATACATTTTCTCCAAATCAACTATTATCATGGTGATAGTGTATTCTAAATTTAGCTTAGGGGAGGATTTTAAATCTAATTCCTATCCTAAATTTGAAGATATCGGCTAGTTTGACTCGTAAAAAATTTATCGATTCATCGCAAGGTTTAGGATCAAATACTTTGTTTATCACTTATCATTTGTAAATGAATGTATTAAATCAAACAATCACCTATTATTTATAATATATTAAATCAAAACCCGATAAATATATGTAGCATCTCATGAAAGTATAGATAATCACTTTAGTATAGTCACATCAGTACCAAATTCTAAGAGAAAATTTTGACAGGGAGAGTATACCTTTAATTTTAGGTCTATTGTAGTATAAATAGATGTCTCTCCAAATGCAATTCACGTATACTTAAATATTTTACATTAACCTTGAATATCTACTATTGATTCGAAACTTGCACTATAATCCTCGAAATGATGGATTTTTTATGGTGATAAAATAATAGCTCAGTGGTTTAGTAGTTTGCACCATAATTGCATTTGAATTCATGAGATATTGCTTTTAAATCTATTTGACTGCAACCCTCCCTAAGATCTGGACAAAGTGATCTTCTCAGGATTATTAGTGTTTCTTTTTTCTTTTTTCTTTTGCTCGAATCGTCGACATTGGATCACATAAGATGGCATTAATTCGCATAAATAAAAGATAAAAAGTAAACGGACTTCATCTGGTTGATGTTGGAGAGAGACAAGAACTGGATAATCTCAAGGAGACCTGATGACAAGAGTTTGACAAACGCCCCCAATCCAGCTGAGATTAATGTCTAAGAAACGTGGGTGTTTTGCAGAGACGACCGCGGCGATTCGATGAGTGCGTGCGCTCTTCAGAATCCTTTTCCTTCGATTAGATGTGAAACCGAGGGGGGAGACATGAGCGTTCGTAAGTATTGTCGAAGTCAGGGTGAGTACGTGGAAACGTCGGCTCTTGGTGGCGGCGAAGGGCCACCGACAGAGCTCCTGCGCGGCACGTGCCGTTCCATCCTGGTCACTTTACTCGAGTCGCGGCGGCCGGCAACCGCGGGTTTCGACCACCGCCCAAACCTTGTTGTCAACCCGGCGAAGAAGAAGAATGATATCACCGCGACGATGCAACCATACGTGCAGGCCTTATCCATGGCTGCTTCCTGCGCCACCCCCTCCTCTCTCGCTCTGGGATATCAGATTATGACATGGCGATCGGTAAGCGTTGACAAAAATGTAGTTCGTTTGGAATGAGTCAATCCAATTCAGGATCAAGAGATTTGAGTTTGTCTTCTGCTAGCTACAGATAATATTTCTTATACCTCGACTCTGCTCATTTGTTTAGCTTATCCAGGAAGTCAATAAATTAATAAATTCATCTTATATCAGAAGAAAGATCTATAAACAGCGCTAGATTGAACCATGAGAGAAGTGTCTATATGTGCATATAATAGATATGTAGTGAATGATTCCATGGACAAGGAATAACATTATTGGTGAGACACATTGTAGCAGATAATGGGGACCAGTCAATGACAATGGGAAGGATAACGGAGCATTGAAGCAGAAAAGCTATTTGGATCCATAAGCTTATCCAATAGCATCTAATTTATACACTATACTTCGTTATCATCTGACACAGGTGAAGCACAAGGTTTGTCTTTGGCTTGTATCACTGCACAGGTTCTGTAAGGGTGGACATGGGCCTCAAAGCAAGAGATGAACCTGTGCAAGTGTTCTATTTCCAGTGAAGCAATAATGAGCCAAGGGGGAGAAATGTCAATTAGGCCAAGTCCATTCTATTCGTATCAATTAGGTCCAATCCATATTATTTGGTTTCAATTGGGTGGGTTAGGACAGGGCTACAATTGCATATTATTTGGTACCAATTAGGCTCAACCCATATTATTCGGTATCAATTAGACTAACGATTGGGTGGGTTAGGGCAGGGCTGCAATTGCATACTATTTGGTGCCAATTAGGCTCAATCCATGTTATTTGGTATCAATGAGGCTCACGAATGGGTTGGTTAGAACAGGGCTTCAATTGGAACATACCAATATGGGTCGCCGCCCAGCGGCCCATCCCGGATCGTTCTGTCGAGGGAAACGTCCTCAACCCTTTCCCTCTCGAAAGGGTGGGAGTAAGCTCGGGCGTAAAAGAGAAGGGGAAGGAGGAGGAGGAGGAGGAGGAGGAAAGACAGGATGGCCAACCTCTCCAGCCTCATCCACGAGCTGCGGGAGCGGATCGCCGCCTCAGCATCCGCCCCCTCCTCCTCATCCTCGGGAGAAGACCCCCTCGAGACCAAGTTCCGCACCGTCCTGCCCAATCTCCTCCATGCCTATGTCGTTCCCTCTTCTACAGGTACCGGAACCCCCCTCTCTCTCTGCCTCCTCCTCTTTGATCGTCAAGTTAACCAGGTCTCCGGCAGCCAACGAGAGGGAGGTCACCGCGGTCCTCAAGCTGCTCTCCCACACCGCTCGCAACTTCCCCGGTGTGTTCTACCACGGCCGAGCCGCCGCCGTCCTTCCCGTCATCGGTCGCGTGCTCCCATTTCTTGCGGAACCTGCCTTTCGGTCCCACTCGCAACCCTAGAACGAAAAGATCAATTTATCCTCCATCATTTTTGCCTTGTGAGTATCACAACCCTAAGCGTGGTCGTTCTTCTTTCACAGTTCTCGCCATGGAGTCATCTTTGAGGCTATAGCCTCTCTTCTCTCGCTGCTCCGTACTGGAGACCGTGAAGCCTATCGCATATTCTTTTTGGATGCCATGGTGGTCGTTCAAGGTACAGTTCGATAATTCGTGCTACTAATTTCCACATTTCTGTACCAAATGTCCGTTCTTTTTCATATTTTCTTAACTACACAGATGTTGTTTATATTGCATCGAGTTATGTAAAGAAATCAAGAGCATTTTCTGATGGAGTATCACTGAAGTGTTTCAACGAGTCTTTTGCTCTGATTTCCAACTCGCCTGCACTTTTTAGTGAGCTTCCAGCTTGTTGCCGACCTCTGGATGGCCCGGGTGTACTAGTTGATCTGACTGACATAACAAGATGGCAACCATTTGCAGCATGGACTATTAGACTTGTTAACAAGTGTATAATGGAAGGAACACTCTACGTGGAAGGGCTCGTCAATGTCTCATTTGCTTATGCAGTTTGCTCTCTTCTGTGCTATGGGGATGCAACTTTGCACATGGTAGGTCAGTTCTTCTCGATTAGATCTGTCGATAGAATTCTGTATTCATGTTGTTCAACTTGCTTTTGTGTATGCCATGGTGATTTGGTGTTGTGCAAACAGGCTTGTTTTGATTTTGCACGTTTAGCAGCAACAGTAATAGATGCAGATATAATTCCTGTCGAAAATATCATCCGTTCAATAACATGCATATTGGGTCAAGATGACAAGGAATTGGTGGCGGTCAGGTATGCCAAGTTTGTTTCTTGATAGTACTTAAGTTTCGGTTTGGATTTGCTTCAATTGTCAGAACTTGGAAGTTGATAGCTACAACTTGATTCTTTAAGGATGTATATAAGACGAGTGTTATTGGAGAGTAATCAGTGGCATGCTTTTTCTTGGCAATATTTCTTTTAGTAAAACATCATTTGGTGCAGAATAAAGCAAGGTCTGATAAGAAGCTAAATTTTCATAACAATCTCTCTCATTTTGCATGGATAATGATGCTGATTTTAGCCGATGATCTAGACTATTACAAGGAAATAACCTTCTGACGAACAAGGAAGAAAGTGGAGTCTTAGGCATGATACAAAGAAAATGAAGTCATGATACTATATAAGAACTCATAGTCCGAGAAAAATTTAAGCACTGATTTTCAGAAGTCATACAATGTTCTCTGAAGTCATATGCTAGCTACTCACATGAATTTTACATAACTTTGTTGACCTTTAAATTGTTGAGCCTTAAAAACTAACCCAGATAATATGATTATTACTTATGGATGTTTTTTCCCTCAAGAACTTGAACTACTTATCACATTGGCCTGGGTCAGTGATTATTATGTTTCCTTCAGAAATCTGCTTTTATATGTGTACCACTTAGGCTACCATGTTAGATATGTTTGTTTAAATTGCATAAGTGAACTCTAACATTCTATATTCCAAGTAAATATTATTTATATTAAAGGGTCTAGCTTTGGTCTTCCTTACATCCTATTATCTCTTACTTTAGTGAGAAGCCTTGTTTTTGTATACTAATCATTTAGTAATGACACTAACTTAATTCTTGACCATAAATACATAATTGCAATGTGCAATACTTTCTTTGTTTATTCTTAATTTGCAAAGTGAAGAACCCAGAAGCAGTTCCCGTTAAGGGCGGCACTACAATGTAAATATGTAACTTCAACCTGATATGTACACCCAATCTGCTGCTCAGATATTTTATGGATTCTGGGGCCTCCCAGATGAGGAGGCTCATTTCTGAAATATTTACTCGTGACATGGTACAATTTATACCTGTCTGATACGTGCACCGTATCTGCTGCACAGATGTTTTATGGATTCCAGGGCCTCCCAGAGGAGGAGGCCCCTTTCTGAAATAATTGTTTGTGGCATGGTATATCCGTACTCATATTAACAGGATATTTTGCAATGCTCTTTATATTTTCTGGTTTAAGTTGTAGCTGCATCTGTATACGATCAATTTATATCCCCAAAAATTGCCTATGGGAATTTTGTTATCTAGAATTTCCTTGTTCTTAAATCTACATGAATGTCAAGTCTATAACTTTTCTGTTTCTTTTCTAAAGTTTTTTTCCCCTCTTGTGATACACTATCACTTTGCAGAAACACTGCATATGATTCTTCTATGGGTGCATGCCTTCATGTACTGCATTTGTCTTGTCAGCATGACATTCTTGAATCGACAGCTGGTGACGTTGTTAATGTTTTCTCTAGATCCTTAGAGAGCACTGAAAGCCCTGAACTTCAGGTCAATCTATATACATTTTTGGTATTGTTTAATTGTCTCCTGGATTCTCAAGATGGTACTGACTTAATTCTATCAGGTAGCAATCTGCAGTGCTTATATACGAATTGTTAAAAGCTGCCCTCTGCAAATTTGGGAGCCTGTAAACCTTGTTAAGATGCTATGCTTGCCAAGACCTTGTGTACCACTGATTGAGTGTATCCGGGTGGCAATTGATATTCTTTGTTCCAACAATGTTTCCGAGGTTGAAGATGATCATAACTTTGGCATGTCATTTGCCAGTCTTAAGAAATCTCATTTACCTAAAGTTGGTGAGAAAAGATTGTCTGACACTGTTGTCAAAGTTCAGTGTAAGCGTCAAAAGGCAGCAGAAGCAAACACACTGGATGCTTCAGATTTTGTTGTAGATGTTGAATGTAATTCTTCTTTGGTGAATGAACGCAAGAAAGAATTTGCAAATGAGCTGTGGAGATCAATTTCTTTATTTCTTGAATTATCAAAACCTGTTCATACGAAAACTTCGGCACTAAAACCAGAAACAACAATAAGAGCCCTTAGCATTCTCAGCCTCGTCTTTTCTGCTTATCCTAATGACAGTTTGTCTTCTAGAATTTTCCATCAAGTGTTTTCCTGGATGCCTTGGATATGTAAGCAGGTTCGCCGATAATAATCAGACAAAAGTGTTGCAAACTAATGGCTTAGCATTTATTTTCATTTTTCTTTGTTAACTCTTTGGCCTAATTGAATATTTTATGATACAGGCAAAGAATTCAAGCTTACTTTCATTTGATTTGCCTACCTATTTACAAGCAGTTCACAGCATATTGTGTCTTCAAGGTGCGTTCCTAAATATTCTGTCATCCTTTTCATTAGATTGGAGTAATAATCAACTCAGTTCATTCATGGGATAATTATACCTTTAGTTTCCTGCAAATGCTTGTTTACCTCTAACTCATAGGCGATCAGTTAATGCAAGCCATAGAACTTGCCAGTAATGAACTGTAGATTGTGACACCATTGCAATGTTACATAATATAATGCTGTTTAGACAGATGGTGGTGTTCATTTTCTTTAAGCTGACTCTTATGTTGCTGTTTTTATGATGCTGATACACTTCTTTTGCTTAAATTGTTTATCAAGTGGATGATTCAGTTATGCATTATTTTATCATCATTTTTTAGGAAGTTCTTTTGGTGAATAATAACAAATGTACAGCACTGTGACCTTTCTTTCTTTTTCAATATTTTCAAAATTTTTTAAAGAACCAACTGTGGGAAACCATCCAGAAAGAATTTATTTACAAAAAGTTTTACACAAAAGTTTAAAGGAGAAAAAAGAAGACAAAAACAACAAAATGAAAATGGGAACAATGTAAGAAATAAGGGGAAAAAAAAAGAGCAACACCTTGCATGTCCAACTTTTATCTTCCATATTTCAGAGGTCATATATATCCTCCACTTTTGTCGTGCTTCCTCTGAGAATATTTTTCACCTTTCATTTCAAGGATCCAGCACCAGCCTATGTCATCACCATTCTTACTCTCTTCTCTCAGTTCACATTGGTAACCTAAGATTGCAAAGATTATAGGATCCCTTCACCTTGGTCTCCATATTATATGTTTCTACCATGCTAAATAAAAAAATGTTCTCACTAAGGATCTGATTGCTAATCGAGAGGCTGGTGAAAGACTGTTACACCTTAATTTTGACCTTGTTGTGTATGTTGTTGCATCTGGGTACAACAAAGATGGTTGGTGTCCTGTATGTTTGTACCCATGGAGTAAGAACTGTTAAAAGATGAGAGACTGTTGGTTTAACCCATTACTTTTCTGATCCTGTACAGTGTCCTGTACGTGGGATAATCTTGAACTTTAAAGTCATATTTTCAGCTAGTAAACATTTGTCCCTGCTTGTGGCCATATGCATGTGTGGTGATGTATGATTCATGGCACCATGTGTTTGATATATATCAAGCTCAGTTGTTTGGTTATGGCATGCTATCCATGTATGCACTATAAGAATTTGGGGTCTATGTGTAAGTTCGTCAACTTAGTGCTTTCGAATTATGTGGAGGCTCCATATTCCTTTACTGCCTAATATATCCAGTTTTTGGGCGAAACATTTATACTAATATAGTAATCTGAGCATGGTATAGTTTCTTAAAGATTTGCTTTTACTTTTAAATTGTAAGACTACAATGTTAAGTACTTGCACATCCCAATACCAAATTGCATCATCCTATTGTCAATCATTCAGGTGTTCTGCAGTCACAGATGAAGTTGTTCCAGGATGATGACTCCATTGATGCAGACAGCGGGAGCTGTAGTTATCCACAATATGCTGATCTTCTGGAATTCTTGAAACTGCCTTGGACCAATAATTCTTTCATTGCTGAAGCTTTTCTAGTTAGGAAAGTAAAATGTCTGTGCATACAAGCTTTCTCCAAGATCGGCATTAAACTAAAAGATGAAAGTGATCTTGAAGCGCTGGACTTGGCTATGCATGATGAAAGTGAAGAAGTCTGTATTGAAGCTATTACATCAATGCCAGTGATTATATTATTTTCTGGTCAGATTTTTCTGGGAAGCATGTTAAGCAAACTAGAGTGAGTAGATGTACACTTGACATGCTTTGCCATTGCTGTTTGTCTTCTTCTATTGAGGTCTACTCATTATTTTCTGATGTCTGATTTTGTTTCATGTTGTCTTCTATTTGTTCTGCAGTAGTAACTTCCTCCTTTTGGGTAGATATTTTAAGATTGTCAATCAGTTTCAAATTCCTCACCATGTTTGTCATGTGGAAACCTGACTTTAGAGTTGATTGGTAGTTACCTAATTTAGCTTGACTTGATAATAACATCTCAAACAAAAATGGGTTTAGACTTTGTTAGATATGACCAACATCATGACTATGTCTACTTTGCAAGTATATGCAGGACTGGGTAGCAGCCGATGCCAACTTATGTAGATCTGATCCAACTTGATAATCATTAAACTCGAAGGCCTGATACCTTCTAAGTGGTTTATGCTTCTTTGTTGATAAAATGGTTGTAATTAGATGTACCATCAAAAAAATCATATCATTTTTTAATTGTGTTGTGAACATTCCTATAGAAGGGATTTTTTGTTTTGTTCATTCACTACTTAGTAGACTGAAGATGCTTTACTGGGAAGGTATTTGGTAATTAGACCTTGTAACAGCACAAAGGTACTAACACAATCAATATTGAAATGCATGATCAACAGACCTTTTAATTCTTCCAGTATGTTATATAAATGTCATCTTATTGAATTCAAGATATGATGAATAGTCGCTTAATGCTACAGGTCAGTGGGTCGATATAGAAGTGTTGAAATTGGTAAAAGTATTCTCTTTTCACTTGGCTATATGTCATGTTTGCATAGCTCTTCAGATACCTTTGATGATCAGAATAGAAGTCCTTGCAAATTATTTCTAGGTGATCACTATGAAAGGCAGATAAAAACAATGGATCTTCTGAGAGGATTTCGGTGCCCTCATTGTGACATGGGAGTAATGCACAATAAAGGGCAATCCTCTAACACTATATCTATGCCTAAGCAGCAAAGCATAAAATCTGATTGTGACACTGGTTTTGTTAGATTTCAGACACTGTTCTTTGAGTTTCTATATGATGATTCATCAGAAGAATTCTATGTTGCATGTGTTCAAATATTACCAAGAATTCTAAGGCATTCATCTCGAGATACTCTTCTAAGTACAAGAACGAAGTGGAGTGAGTGTATTGATTACTTACTCCTCCACAAGGTAAAGGCCGTGAGGGAAGCCTTTTGCATGGAGATAAGTTGCTTCCTAGAGGATAATATTTTGGAGCCATTGTTTAATGATGTGGAAGGAAGTGACAATACCAAAGAACAAAGATTTATGGACAAACTAAAACATTCTTTGGCAGCTGCTGAAGATGCTGAGGTCCTAATGACACTTTTGGAATCAACAGCTGCCATTATGAATTCTAGTGACATCCATGGCCCCATGTTCTTTTACTCGCTTATTTTGTTTATTGATCAGCTTGACAACTGTAATCAAATAGTTAGAATGACTGCATCAAGATTTATACAAAAGTCCCCCCATTTCTCTTTTAAAGGAGAATTTGAATCAGTCATTTCCAAGTTTTCTTGCATTCGTGATGAGCTTTATGAATATTTCTCTTCAAGACTTGTGAGTCGCCCAGCCATGATTAGAGAATTTGCAGAGGCTGTTCTTGGTATAAAGATTGAGGAATTTATTGGGAAAATTGTCCCTTTTGTCATACCAAAGCTTATTGTTTCACACAAGGATAATGATCAAGCAATTATCACTTTGCATGAACTAGCGATCCACTTAAATATCACTTTGCATGAACTAGCGATCCACTTAAATACAGATGTTGTACCATTGATTGTCAATTGGCTGCCCAAAGTGCTTGCTTTTGCTCTTCTCCATGCAGATGGGAAGGAGCTATCCTCTGTATTGGACTTTTATCATGTTCAAACAGGATCTGGTAACAAAGAATTATTTGCAGCTGCTTTACCAGCACTTTTGGATGAACTTTTATGCTTTTCTGGGGAAGGGGATACGGATGAGACCGAGAGGAGGTGATAAATTTAACATTTCTACTTCATGCATTAGGCATTAGATAATGCTCCGTTCATTCTAAGTTCTTGTTATTTTTGTTGTCTTTCAGGACCTCTAGAATTCCTATGATGGTTGAAGAAATAGCCAAAATCCTGACATGTTCAGATGACCTTCCAGGATTTCTCAAGAATCATTTTGTTGGTCTCCTTAATAGCATTGACAGGAAAATGCTTCATTCTGAAGATATCTGGTTTCAGAAACAAGCCTTGAAGCGGATAGAAAAGTTGACTGAGATGATGGGTCCTTACCTCAGTACACATCTTCCCAAAATTATGGTCCTTTTAATGTATGCCATCGATAAAGAAGCACTTCAAGCTGAAGGTCTCAGTGTGTTGCATTTTTTTATTAAGCAGCTGGCTAAACTTTCACCTTCCAGCACCAAACATGTTATCTCACAGATTGTAGCTGCCTTTATTCCATGCTTGGAAAGATGCAAAGAAAACCCTTCTATTAATTTAAAGAAAATTGTTTGTATTTTGGAAGATCTTGTTGTTGAGAATCGGCTGTTACTAAGGCAACATATAAGGGAGCTTCCTCTGTTGCCCAGCATTCCAGCTTTATCTGAAGTGAACAAAGTCATACAAGAGGCAAGGGGATCAACGTCTCTGCATGATCAATTGCAAGATGCTGTTGATGGCCTTAATCATGAGAGTCTAAATGTAAGATATATGATGGCATGTGAGTTAAGCAAACTGTTGATTTTGAGAAGAGAAGATGTTACTGCACTGATTGCTGATGAGTCAATTGTAGATTTGGATGTCATAAGCTCCTTGATTTCATCGTTATTAAGAGGGTGCGCAGAGGAATCAAGGACAGCAGTCGGCCAACGGTTGAAGTTAGTCTGTGCAGATTGCTTAGGTGCCCTTGGTGCTGTAGACCCAGCTAAATTTAAAGGAATAGCTTCTGAGCGATTTAAGATTGAATGCTCTGATGATGATCTAATTTTTGAATTAATTCACAAGCATCTAGCAAGGACATTCAGATCTGCTTCTGATACCATTGTCCAGGATTCAGCTGCCTTGGCTATACAGGAGCTTCTAAAGCTAGCAGGCTGTCAAGCATCACTTAGTGAGAATATAGGCAATGAAACTCTACGTACATCTGAGGATAGGGTTGCTGGTGGTAGTGAGGTGAATACCAGGGGTCAAAGATTGTGGGATCGCTTTTCTAATTATGTTAAGGAAATTATTGCACCATGTTTAACTTCAAGGTTCCAACTTCCAATTGTAACTGATTCAGCAGGTATTGGCCCTGTTTATCGTCCTTCCATGTCATTCCGGAGGTGGATTTTCTTTTGGATCAGGAAATTAACTGCATATTCAACTGGTACACGCTACAGTATTTTCAGTGCATGCCGTGGAATAGTACGACATGACATGCAGACAGCTGCCTATTTGCTTCCTTATTTAGTACTGAATGTTGTTTGCCATGGCACAGTTGAGGCGAGGAACAGCATAACCGAGGAAATCTTAACTGTTCTTAATGCTGCAGCTTCAGGGAACAGTGGAGCTGCAGTGCATGGAGCTGCTGGTGGACAAAGTGAAGTGTGCATACAGGCTGTTTTTACTCTTCTTGATAATCTGGGGCAATGGGTTGATGATCTCAGACAAGAAACTGTTCTGTCCCAGACTTTTCACACTACAGCCTCAAAGAAAGCACTGGGATTGAAAGTTGAAAATGAGGCTATAGGTAATGTAGTTGAGCTGTTATCTTCCATTCCTAAAGTTACCCTTGCTAAGGCCTCCTTCAGATGTCAAGCTCATGCTCGTGCATTGATGTATTTTGAGTCATATGTTCGGGAGACATCAGGTTCCTTCAATCCAGCTGCCACAAGTGGTTTAGAATCTTTAAACAAGCCTGGGAAGTTAGGTTCCCTGGATCCAGCAGGTGCAAGAAGCAATTTAGACAATCTCTTTTCTGTTGAAGACATTTCCTTTTTGATGGAGATATACAGTGGTTTAGATGAGCCTGATGGCCTTTCTGGTTTGGCAAATCTACGGAAAGTATCAAAACTGCAAGATCAACTTCTAATAAATGAGAAAGCAGGAAATTGGGCAGAAGTATTGACATTATGTGAACAGGCCTTGCAGATGGAGCCTTCTTCAGTTCAAAGGCATTCAGATGTTCTCAATTGCATGCTTAACATGTGCCACCTTCAGGCTATGGTAACACATGTAGATGGTCTGAAATCTAGGTTACCTCAGTATGAGAAAACATGGTGCATGCAAGGTGTACAGGCAGCATGGAGGTTGGGTAGATGGGATCTGATGGATGAATATCTTTCTGCTGCAGAAAAGAAGGTCTAGTCTGTAGTAACTCTGAGAGCAATGCTTCATTTGACATGTGGCCTCGCCAAGATAATCCAGGCAATGATGAATAAAGACCAATTCTTGGGTTGCTGAGAGAATTGCACAGTCTAAACAAGCATTACTTGCTCCATTAGCAGCAGCTGGTATGGACTCAGATGTGCGTGCATATCCATACATAGTGAAACTTCACATGCTATGTGAGTTGGAAGATTACAGTGCTCTTCTTGGGAAGATTCATTTCTTGGAAACAACTTAGCACTTGGATGATCCAAAATTTTAAAGGTGACCTTGGAAGATTACAGTGCTCTTCTTGGGGAAGATTCATTTCTTGGAACAACTTTCACATTGGATGATCCAAAATTTTTAAAGGTGACTAAGGACTGGGAAAATCGTTTGAGGATCACACAACCATCGCTGCGTGCGAGAGAGCCACTGTTAGCTCTTCGCAGGTTAGTTTTCAGAACGAATAATTTGGGTGCTCAAGTTGGAACCTGCTGGCTTCAATATGCGAAGCTTTGTCGTTCTGCTGGTCACCATGAGACTGCTCACCGGGCTATATTAGAGGCACATGCTTCAGGTGCTCCAAATGTTCACATGGAGAAGGCTAAACTTCTCTGGACTATTAGAAAGTCTGATCATGCTATAGCTGAACTGCAGCCATTTGTCCCAGATCCAGACATTCCTATTACCACACAAGCATCGAAGGAGAATCGAGATTTGGCTAAAATCATTCTCCTCTATACTAGATGGATCCATTATACAGGTCAAAAGCAGAAGGAAGAGATTTTGAAGAATTATTCTAGAGTGAGGGACTTGCAACCCAAGTGGGAAAAGGGATACTTTTTCATGGCAAAATATTGTGATGATCTTCTTGTTGACGCTAGGAAGCGCCAAGAAGATAATCTTGCAATGCAGTCCTGTATTACTGGTGGCTCTTTGAATCCATCAACGGAGGAAAAACCATGGTGGTCTTACCTACCTGACGTGTTGCTGTTTTATGCGAAAGGACTTCACAAAGGACACAAGAACCTTTTTCAAGCATTGCCAAGATTGCTAACACTCTGGTTTGAGTTTGGAAGCATATATTACAGAGATTGTTCTTCATCTGATAAACTTATGAAAACTGTTTTCACAAGGGTAAACAAAATTTTTTCTTGCATATTTCAGTGTTTTTTTAAATTTTCTAATTGCTGCGATGCTCATTTTCTGTTTTGTCAGATCTTGAGCATTTTGCGGGGTTGTCTAAAGGATCTGCCGACATATCAATGGCTAACAGTACTATCTCAATTGGTTTCTCGCATCTGCCACCAGAGTCAAGAAATAGTTCGAATTGTCAAACATATAATTACATTAGTTCTACAAGAATTTCCACAGCAAGCACTTTGGATGATGGCTGCAGTTTCAAAGTCAACAGTTGCTGCAAGACGTGATGCTGCTGCTGAGATAATACAAGCTGCAAGAAGATCTCGAATTGGGAGTGAAATTAGTGGCCTATTTATTCAATTTGCCAGCCTGATTGATCACCTGATTAAGTTGTGCTTTCATCCTGGACAGCCAAAGGCAAAAACAATTAATATCTCAACTGAGTTCAGTACCTTGAAGAGAATGATGCCTCTAGGAATCATATTGCCAGTCCAGCGGGCTCTTACTGTCACTTTACCCACTTATGATGCAAGTCTTATGGATTCTCCTAGCTTTGATGTATTTTCAGCCTCCAATCATGCTATGATATCTGGCATAGGAGATGAGGCTGAAATCCTTTCCTCTCTTCAGCGACCGAAAAAGGTATCAATCATACTTATTGGTTTTCCAACGTGCGGTCGACAAGATAGATACGTTGTAAGGTGGCCCTATAATGTGGGTGGAGAACAACTGAGATCACAAAATTTAGTATAAGTATTTAGATGAGACTTCTTGCACAAGTTGAACTTATGATAATCTGAAACCCATTTGCATAATGTAAACTTCAAATACGATTTATTAATGTGATTATCATCTTCTTTTATTGCTTATTTCTTCAAGATATATAGTCAAGTCAACCTATTTTCTATTTTAAAGTAAAAATAATTTATAAGAGAATAAGATGATGAAATTAAGAAAATGATTTTGTTAGTTATTGTCAAATGATCAGCGAGAAGATAGAAGTTTTAGGCTCTCATAATTTTGTGGTGTCTAAGGATTTTTTTTGTACAAACTTATATGGCTACTAGGGGCATATCCGTCCTATCGTAGATTTGATGCATTTTTTTTCTTGATTCTTATAAAAGTAAATTCTAGAACAACATACACAGCACGTCAGGCAAAATATTTTCACATGGTTTCATGGCCATTTCCTTTATGCACTTAAAAGTTACTTGTCAATGACAAATACATCACATTTAACTAATCCTGGTATTCTGACTGTTGAGGGAAAAGCGTGCTAATAAGAGATATGTTTCTCATTAAGTTGCATGTATGTTCCATGATAATCCAATTTTGGTGGGATGATAAATTTGGAATTTCAGGTGGTTTTTCTTGGAAGCGATGGTGTTCAGCATCCGTTCCTCTGCAAGCCAAAGGATGACTTGCGGAAAGATGCACGGATGATGGAATTCACTACAATGATTAATCGTCTGTTATCCAAATTTCCTGAGAGCCGCAGAAGAAAGCTGTACATACGAACCTTTGCTGTGATCCCTCTTACTGAGGATTGCGGGATGGTGGAGTGGGTCCCACATACTCGTGGCCTCCGTCACATTCTTCAGGACATCTACATAACTTGTGGAAAGTTTGACAGACAGAAGACAAATCCTAAAATCAAGAACATATATGATCAGTGCAAGACATCTGAAGAGGAGATGCTGAAATCACAAATCCTTCCCATGTTCCCTCCTGTTTTCCACAAATGGTTCTTGACCACATTCTCTGAGCCAGCTGCTTGGTTTCGAGCAAGGGTGGCTTATGCACATACCTGTGCTGTTTGGTCCATGGTTGGGCACATTGTCGGTCTAGGTGACAGGCATGGTGAGTCTAGAGAACATTCTATTTGACTCGACTACTGGTGACTGCATTCATGTTGATTTTAGTTGCTTATTTGACAAAGGTTTACTACTGGATAAGCCTGAGCTGGTGCCTTTCAGGCTAACCCAGGTAAACTCTATATGTTATTTATTTTTGCCTCTTTTTCCTGCCACTGCTCACATGCTTTTGTGCAGAACATGATCGATGGTCTGGGCATCACTGGATACAAAGGTGTCTTTTTGAAGGTCTGCGAGATCACACTTTCAGTGCTACGAACACACAGAGAGACTTTGATGAGTGTTTTGGAAACTTTCCTGCATGATCCCTTAGTGGAATGGACCAAATCTCACAAATCAAGCGGAGTGGAAGTTCAAAATCCTCATGCACAGGTTTGTTATATACTATATATATCTTTATATTTTGTCCACCATTACTCGACGAGCAGACTTGTAACCACTATTAGGTTTTGTCTAATGATTCTGTATGTTCAAAAATTTCAGAGGGCCATCAGCAATATCAAGGCACGTCTTCAAGGAATAGTGGTCGGGGTTGGAGCAGCACCCTCTTTGCCCTTGGCTGTAGAAGGACAGGCTCAACGCCTAATCGATGAGGCTATCTCACTCAAAAACCTCGGAAAGATGTATATATGGTGGATGGCTTGGTTCTAAGAGTTGCTTGGTAGCCTTGCTGTCGATATTTGCTTGTTTGTCTTTGTATTACGCATGCTCGTGCTCGGTGAATGGACAAATGTGTCTGCAGCATGTTCACCATAAGTGGGAACGAGAACAGGGTCTTGACAGGGCCATGGTAGATTTTTCACACGTTTTTTGGTTCCTTCTTATGATGATCATTGAAGTCATGTGGTTTTCTTCTTGAGATTACATTTTTCACAGGCATTTTGGTTCTCGCTTGTGATCATTGTATTTATGTAAAACTTCTTTTTAGATCTATGCTGTATCATATGATAACAACTTGAGGGTATACATAGTGAAATTGGATTCGCAGAGAATCATATACTTAGCGATCAATTCAACCAGCTTTATGTCACGGAAAACATATGGCAATCAATATCAGCTTTGCAGGCTTGGAAACGTCATGTGACATGGCTTGGATTTGAATTAAATCATTGGCTTTCTGGTGTATATCAAATTGGATCGATTATACTCTGATGAGGATCGGATCAGATTAATCCTGTTGTTTCTTGGGTAAATTTAAAAAAAAAAAAATTAAAGTTTTTATTTATTTATTTTTCCTTCAAAACGTCTTAATTCTTGTATAGTATTTTTTTAATTTATTATTTTATTATTGTTGAATTGAACGAGACTATCATGATGATGAGGACCTCATAAAGACGATAATGGAGGCGACAGATGAGGATTATAAAGACGGTAATGGAGGCGACAGATGAGGATAAAACGTGGGCACGAAGGACAAGAGTAATATTATTTTTAAAAATAAAAAAAATACATCAAAAAGATTATCTTGAAAGAAAAAAAAATTAGAAAATTTGCCGTTGTTTCTTTTCTCTTTTGGCAGAGGAACAAATCCATTGCTATCGTCAGAAAGCTGTAGCTACGTATTCAGATGTCGGATGGTACGGCACTCACGAGATAGACATCACTTCAATCCTTTGGAACCGCGCCGTTGGATATAGCAATAGTTCCAAGTGATCTCAAACAGGGGGTCGCAACTCCTCTTCGCTTTTGGGCCTCACGGGAGTGGGAGGCGAAGAAGGATTACTCTCGATTCTGCAGCGTTTGCGATATGGTAAAGAGTCTCCGACAGCTTCTCGCAAAGGCCAACGGAAAAGACAACAGTTCCGGTTTCCCTGATTGCCTCAATCTTGGCCGTCTATAAAGTTGATATGATATTACTACTTTTGCTGTGGTCCCCTCTTCGCACATGAGATTTAACATAAAGATTGAGTCAACATATTTCGCATCTCAATCACAAACATGCGAAAGCTTAAATATGTCACGTAACATACAATGTTACATACATCCATACATGCAGCCTTTCCCGATCCTTCATCTACTAGTACTTATCTCACCTTGATTCTAAAGCACGTAAGCCCTAAGCTCACACGGTTAACACATCTATCTGTTCTTCCTCGTAGAGACATCTGATTGATTAATGTTATTTTTTTGACATCGTACTAAATAGGTCAAACCAATGCAAATGGTCAAATTGATCATGATAGACTAACATTAGATCGGACGCCAATTCAATCAAGAAACTTAAACTTTCTAAATTATGGATAATTCTTAACAATATTAAACTATTCTTTATTTTTTTTTAACCATTGTCATGTATGAATATTCTCTTTATATATATATATATGTATATGTATATACACACACATTTATTTGCTTAGATTGAATATGAATGTCTCAGTGACAATGGAGACTAAAGCAGTCATCAGGATACAGATCAGTGCCAACAGCACACATCTTCTAAGCACAAATCCTCTCACACCAAAGCAATCTCATCTGCCGTCACAATGCGAAGTAGCCACACAAACACCCTTCACATTGGTAGTCACCTTCCGTACCAGTACTAAACCATTACAGTAATGGAGAGATCATGTACACGAGACCCGGCGGCATCTCCTCCCTACAAACACCTCCCTCCGTACCCTGCGTTCCTGAACAGTGCTTGCTTTATGTCCTCGGCGCTCACCACCGTCCTCGGATCCATGTCCTGCGCCGCCGCCAGCAGCAGTTCAAGATTTTAGCAGCTAAATCGTCGCAAAGATCAAGAGAAGAGCGAGGGCCACTGATCTTTACCGGCTCGGAGCAAGAGGCCTGCATGCCGAAGTCGTTGAAGCAGCTGATGACGCATTGTTGGATCTCCATCCCCAGCGCCTCCAGGGTGTTCACCGTGGAAAGCAGCAGACCGGGCTTGGCCGCGCAGCAGATCTCTATTCGAGTGTCGTTCTCCCTTCTCTCCACGTCGAACTACGAGGTCGATTCAGAGTCGGTCAGTGAGGTGTCGCTTCAGCCAAGCACGAGATCGGCAAATGTTACCTACCTTGGGGGAGTTCCTCACCAACACCTCATCGGAGTTCAACTCCTTGATGATGCTCAACAGATTCGCCTGCTCCGGGCCGACCTCGATCTCCTCCTGCAGGTGCTTGATCCTCTCCAAGAGCTCCTTCATGTAATCGATGGTGTCCCCGAGAATGGACGTCCTGTCCATCTTGTGGATGCAGATTTGTGTCAGTGCACTCTGGAGGTCGAATGAGCCCAAGGAATCATGCACATACCTTGCTGATCTTTGGAACGACGGATCTCAGCATAGAGAGCCTGTCATTGAGCCTTTTCCTCCGCCGCCGCTCCGCCATTAGATTCTTGGAAGGCATGCCTTCCAGCTTCTTCTTCTTCTTCCTCTCCACATCGCCACCCGGTCCAAACATCACCGACGCCTCCGCAGACTGGCCCATCTCCACTTTGCAAGCACTCTGCCCATGGTCACCGTCATCCAGCGTCGACCGCACCGACGAGGACTGGATCTCCGGCGCCGCCGCAGTCCCCGAGTAGACGCCGCCGAGCGGACAGTACACCTCGCTCAAGAAGTCGAAATTAGGCTCCACCGGCATGGCGACGCCGGCGTCGAATGCCGTGAAACTGGGAGGGACCAACCCAGGGGTCTGCTGGAAGCACTCCAAGCTCCCGTCGCACGAGAAGAACTCCCCCATTGCAGCCGGAAACGAGTCCCACGCGTCTCTCCTCAGGGACATCAGCTCCTCCAAGAAGCCATGCTCGTCAAGCTCCATTTCTTTGCAGGCAGCAGAAGGCACACAAAAGCCACCGAGCTTCCCGCACCAGCCTGAGGAATTATATATACAACCTTAAAGGAACAATTATTCCCTGCAATAAATGCAATATGCTATCCAAGAAGGGATGTTGGCATTGCATTAGAACCTACAGAGCGTAGCCTAAGATTGGAATGGAATCTCCTTTCTCTCTCTCTCTCTTTCTCTCTCTCTCTCCCTCCCTCCCTGTGCGGTCTATATCATGGAAATCTGCAGTTGTGGAGAGGGTGACATTAATTATAATGGGATGGCCTGAGAGGTTTGACCCACAAGTATGTCGGAGACGTAAAGAACGAGACGGAGGGAGCCGAGGCCATGTCAGGGTTCCCTGCACATGTATGTACGTTACCTTCGCACATAACTGGGCGTATAAATATCGGTACAGGTCGTCACGGCAGCCTATGCTTTGGAGTTTGGAGGTTGGCTACTCGGCTCTGATGCAAGTTGGCGGTGGCGTGGGGGAGGGAGCCCTTTCCTCTGGGCTCCTTGTGGAATGTTTCTTGTCTCCATCTATCTGCTTGTGAACCCCACTCTTCCACCATCAGTACTCCTCGGTGCAGTGTGATACAGATCGTCGTCTTCTTCTTCTTCTTCTCTCTCTCTCTCTCTCTCTCTCTGTGAATGCAGTGGTCATCAAACACATGGATCGGAACTTTCTGCAGAAAGCTTATGAAAAGTGTTGGTGTTGCTTAAACTGACTGCATCACCATCATACGATGCAACCGGATGATGCCAGGATGGAACGAATGTCTTTTAACATATTGATATGAAAGCAAGATATGGTGATAATTCTACAGTGGAGACAGAGACTCCACACACACGCAAACACAAGTAGAACATTAATCAATTCATCAACTTTGCCTTCTCAATCAACCACAAAATGTTCCCAAGTACAAGCAAGCAAAGTTGTGTTTATGTTAACAAGATAGATTTGTTTGGGTGTGACGAGTGGTTTCAAACAGTGACTGCATTTGCTGCATTCTTATTATAATCGTTATTGTTCATTCTTGCGAGATGCATGCATGTGAAGAAACTCCATCCGAACCTCCGATTCCGATGGGCAAATAATTATGCACGAAATATAATGAGTCGATTTGTTTGTATCTCTTCCTGACACAGACTCGAGTCTATATTTCTTTCATGTCTCATCCTATCATTTTCTTATTTAGATGATTTTTTATTCGGTTTTCTCATGCCTTCACTTAAACAAATAATTTGTAGTTAATCGGTCAAATTACCCAAGTATTTCTTTAAGAAGATAAGTTTAAAGATAAAAAAAGAAGTTGCTATCAAGCATTATTAAGTCACAAAAATAATCTCTCTATTTGTAAAAATAACATACTACATTAGGATTATATATGAAAGCCAAAGCTTTTTTATTACATTCAACCATAGTATTTATTATCTAGGTCTAATTATATATTATCTTTTGTAGTTAGTTATCTTTATCATCTCGATCCCTATACTTTTAAAAATTAGATTGAGATTTATATATTTACTACCGAAATATTTGATCTCGTTGCTTCAACAAAACCTCTTTTTTTTTTTAATTTGTAATCTTGTATAGGGATCTCAATACTTTATTTTCGTAACTATAAAGATTTCAAAATAATTTTTTAAAATATAAAAATCGAGATGCTAAAGATAACTAATTACAGAAATAATCTATAATTAGCTCATATCATCCACCTATTTGTTGCAAATCGCTATATATATATATTTATTTATTATGATGATAATTTTTTCAGCTATCATTTATCAGGCATATCATAACACACATATTATCATCATGATAACAAAAATATTCTGAAGACAACTACAGCATTTATGTTGTGTCTGACAGACACCGGTCGGAGGACTGTGGCCAGGGCTTATTCCCCAAGGTTGGCAACGTCACCACCAGGTGTAAAGTCTCGGCTGGCTAACGCTACGACATCGGTGTACAAATCACAGGGTGGTCCCATTTAAAGTCTTAGCTTTATCTACGCTTGAGTAGACGTACAAGAGTAAGATGGATGAGCATTGCCTCTTGAAAACTTCTACCGCTGCGTCTTGTTGATTGATGAGGAACTATTGAGTTCTGAACCTGCAATCATTAGCCATGCTGGGTTGCTGGATCATGTCAATGAAATCAGTCTTTCTAACAGTACCATATTATGGTGATAGGGCCATCATCATGTGAAGTTTAAAGTTAGTATCATACTACGGATGACTAATGATTGCTTAGATGATAACGTTTTTAATAAAATCAAATAAATATAAATAGCATAATGTTGAGATAACCTTATACTAATTTAAAGGTATCATGCCACGTCTAAACAGACATTGAGGAGTCAAATTCAGAGTAAAGTTCTCTTCTTTTATTTTCATCTTTATTTTATTTTAATTTAAATGTTAATATTATTTTGCAAAGTGTATCTGTCCACGTTGACAAGTGTTTTTGGGATCCGAACATTCTAACAATTAGTCTTAGTATTTGGTTCTCTGAGTCAAGAATTTGATTCTCTTATAAATATCTCATAAGGAGAAAAAGTAAGATGAAAAGAAATAATTTTGAGTGTTAGATATGAAAGAAAAGATGTAAATTTAAAAATATTTAAAGAAAAAATGTCATTTCACATGACAAAAAAAAAATAATTTTTTTTCTTTAAATAAAGAGTTACCATAGTATATTAATTTTGTATCAAAAATTTGTTTTTTTTTTTATTATTGGACTTTAAAAGTTTATTTTGATTTGAAAAAAATATTCGCTCTCCCCAACAGGATTGCGCATTTTGCTTCACATATCAAACGGGAGGAACACAGGTCGGTATACACAAAACCAGGGCAGTGAAACACCGGCCCACAATATTGGTGCCACCAGCCTCTCAATACCACCGCCCAACGCTGGCATCCTCTCTCTTTGCCCTCGAATCTTTTGTCTTGTTTCATCCCTCATTAGAGACAGATGAGACATGGAAGGTGAGGAGGAGCGGCCACAAAAGGCCAGGGCTGGAGGGCTTTTTTTTCCCCTCCCCTACAACTTTGATGTGTGTGTATGGATATAGTAAAAGCAGGGAGTGGTACAAACTACAGACACACGCAATGGGCAGCCTATTCAGTCTTTGGACTCGTGCAGGCAGAAGGTTGAGAGGCTTCCGTGAAGGTCGGCAATCTTTGCGTTGCGCTCTCTCTCTCTCTCTCTCTCTCTCTCTCTCTCTCTCTATCTTTCCAGCTATCGAGAAGAGAGAGAGAGAGAGAGAGAACGTAACTTCGCTTTGTCCTTAAATAACTATCAACAGAGGGCTAAAATAGATGGGGCAGAGAGAGGGAAAAGGTGGAATCATCATCACAAACCAACGAAAAGGAACCTGAAAAGGAGGCGCAACCGACAAGCGGAAGGCGCCACCAGCGTCGGATGCCCTGCGACCGCTCGGCCGCGCGAGCGAGCGAGCGAGCTAGCGGGCGCCCAACACGACCACGTGGCCGCCTGACGATGCCTTTCCGGCTCGGGCTTCGGTGACCACATCGTTGGTTGTTGTTCCCCAGCCTCGGCGTCTTCAACTCGGGTCATGTCAGCCAACTACTTGACTCGCTTCCTGTACAAAAGAAACTCGTGCACGCACCCACTGCAGATACCGTGCGAGTTCATGAGAATCTGAAGATGCTAATTAGCCTAAAAGATTTTGGGCGAATTTTTTCAAAAAAAAATTACTTTTTAAAACTTTTCATAAAACGTTTTTACTTAGAAAAATATTAAAAATAATATTTTTTAATGATCATTATCGACCACCGTTAAATGATCTTTTCACACAGTTAAAGATGATATTTTCAAAATTTTCAAAATAAGAACATAACGTAAAAAATAAAAAAAATAAAAAACTTTATTTTTTAATCAAATCTCATCCTCATCATCATCATCATCATATATATATATATATACCAAATGATGATGAGTCTAAATTAGATTGATCAATTTAATATATAATAGAATTATTCTTTTAGTCATCTTTTTATTTTAACATCTTCTATTCATATGCAACTGATCTTTATACCTTCACTACCAAACTCATCTTGAATCAATCTTTTCTCGTTTATTTATTTTGATTCGTTCGGATCAAATTGTCCACGATACTAATAATATCGAATAATGATGAGTTTAAACCAAACTAATTAGAGTTTATAAAATTTCAATCAGACTCAAAGAGTTTTAGTAGTTAGGGTCCAAGTTCAATATATGCAACTCGGTTCTTTCAATCCTAGGCATGAATTGCAAATAGTAACCCAAGGAAGATCTAGAATGTTTATAAAAGACACCTTCGGTCCTGATCAGATTACGGCCACAGTCCTCAGTCCTGGAAACAACTCAAACAGACGCCTGTGACTCCTGTCCGGGAATCAATGAATTCCATACCTTGCCACAGGACTCTTTTTCTTTCTCATTTACTGACGAATCCAGTCCGTCAGTATATGACCATGGCTTTAAGCTGATCTTAAGCATTGGTTGAGATGCTTTAAAGCATTTGGCATGAGAGAAAAATTTCACAGAAAAGTAATAGGAAGGTACCTCTTCTCATCCTTGCTGTGGTCTTGCAATCCTGAAGTGATCGGTACGAACTCCATTTTGCTTGTGCCAAACCTTCACGAGGTCCTTCAGGTACAAGGGCCAGTCACAGTGGCATCTAGCGTATGCCACCCCAGCTTCAATGTCCAAGAACGCTCTGGGAAAAAGAAATCTTTCAGATTGCACAGTGTAACAGTACTGAGATATCATGTACCACCATACTGCCTAACTTACTACAAACACGGTTCTCACTGGCTCTAATTTCCTGTGGGCTATCTCCTACCACCTCAGAACCAGTGCTTGGTGCAGCGGGGTATGGGATGAAGGGTACGTTGAGGTACGAAGATACCATACCACGACGCGCAGCATGGGGCACGGGAGGAACCGGAAAGGTCTGCACCACATGGCAGGCACCCGACCACAATGGCCAAAGCGTCCTACTCGGGCATCCTCTCCATTGCTCGGCGTTCCAACAGACAAGCGATAGATGGCCGCACGTAGCTGTCCTTTCTAAATTTCAAATTCCAACAGCAGTTTCATTCTGTGATTACGGAGACTGGCATCATCCCATCGATGATGATATCAAGCAGCTGCCTGTACAGATCAAAAAACAAACTCTTTATAGCCACAGTAAAAACATTGTTCATGAGTTTCCCTATTTCTTCTACAGTCTAAAAATAGTCTACATTCTTTAATAATGATAAGCACAAAAAGCAAAAGTGCAATAGACAGATTGGAAGAATTAAAAACTCAAAGAACAAGATAATTGAACAGCAATGCCAGCCAGATTGACAACCTGGTTTAGGAAAAATAAGACCAAATTTACCTATCATAGCCATCAGACCGAGAGGCCTATTGTCTGCTCTTTCTCTCGGCTTCTATCCAGAGAACAAGGTGATCTAGACTGTTCTCTTCTTTACCTAATTTCATAAGGTGACCTTGAAGGTATTCACAGCCATCACCACAATAACAACTTCTTGAAGATCAACGATAGCAACAGCATAATCATCACAGACCGCAAAACCTTCTAAAGTCATGACTAGGATTAATGCTGCATAGGATCAGGAGCAGATGGCCATAACCAGTAGAGAACAGTTAATCAAATTTAGAAAAAAAAAAAAACTATCAAGTACTTATACACCGAGGTACTTTCTACATATAAATGTTTGGGAATGTCATCTCACCGACTGAAAAGAAACAGGAAATAGTCTCTTTAGATTTGCCTTTTCCCAAATCGAGCAACTCACCATACATGAAGAAGGAGAATGGTGGAGAATAGGTTGCTGAGAACCACAAAACAGAGAGGAACAGCAAGAATCACAGCCTAATAACCAAAGGGACAAAAAAACATCTACCGAAGCATATTAGACTTAGAGAACACAAATATTAAGGCATGGCAAGTAGCCTTCACCAATTACCACAACTGAGGTACTATTAAGTCCAATGGACTATGAACTGGTAGTGTTCGTTGGTTAGTTGTAAAAGTTGAAGGTGATATACTGTTGTTTAGTTTAAAATTTTTGCTATGTTAAGCTGATCTGATGCCTGGAAAAATTGAGGCTGGTCATTATTAAGTAAATGTCCAAGTTGAGTTGAGACATTGATGAACTCATCTTTTTCACTGTTAACAGTTAATGTAATTGTTAACAGTTATAACTGTGAAACAGTCGTACCTTTTTCACTGTCCTGTGTGGCCTTTCACAATCAATTGATTGAAATAATTGATAAAACAGTCTATATACAAGAGGCACATGTACGAAGTTCAACAACTAGATGACAACGAGCAACCTAACAAATTGAGCTGTGAAGACCACTTTACAGAAAATTATACAGTAAAAAAGTTAAACCAACCTTTCCCTTGGACAAGTGATTTTCTAGGTCCCTTTCTCTGACCACAGATAAAAAGTCAGATATATAGAGTACTTTCAGCATTGTCTTATTCATTCCTGCCATCACACAATTGAGATAATAAGGATAAAGATTAATATATCATGCATCATAGTCAAACAGATAGCTAAGAATATACCATTGCTTCCAACGGAAACCTATATCCCAGTCTTAGATTGCATTAATTCAGAGTCAAAAAGAAGTAAAATTATCTGAATCTGGTATCTGACCAAGTTAGACCTTCTAGACTCTCAAGTGTTTCGCAGTTAAACCAATAACCAACCGGTTGAACCTTCTTAATCCTGAGCAGCCATAAAGAGCATTAGTAAGACAGGAAGAGAAACAGCAATTTACTTGGAAGCAAAGGAATTCAGTTTTTACCAGAATCTCCACCTTAATATATATGGTCATAGTTGTCACAGCCTCACAGGATTCTTTTTTTCATAGGATTATATCTTTCCATATGTACAACAAAAGCCAAATAAATAAATATTACTTTATTAATATGCATAAATTATAAATATTTATTATAACTCATTTATTCATCAAAATATAAATCAAAAGTAGCCATAGGCTTTATTGAGAAATATAGTGATGTCAACTCAAAAATAAAATCCAACTACCTCTACCTAGCTGTCACGAACTTAGCTGGTTTTGCTTAAGTCGTGTGGCACCCTTGCATATCCGTCCACAAAGGCTAACCTCCCTGAAACCTCCTATGGTTCCTTAGGACCTACAAAAGAGAAAACGGGTTAGAGAAAGTATTTCACTCAGGATCCATAAGCAACCATTTTAGCAAACACTTTATAGTCAATATAAATTACAAACATAGACTTTACAAACTCTAAATGGTCATACAATAAAAGGTCCAAGATGGGCTACTATTAATCGAAATCAGAACAAGTGCCCACATGATATAACCTTCATCTACAAGCTTAAAGCAGCCACCAAAGCCAACCAAAATAGAGCTGCTAAGCCTACTGTCAGTCATCTATATACTGTGCAAAGCATGAACAAAACTGAAAAACACGAATATACATGAGCATTACATCAAACGCCTTGTTTACAATTTTGTCCGTGACATTCTCCCCGATTTATTCCTTCGACATCCTTGTCGAAGCCTTTGCAAACGCTGCATCTCCTCACCTTTGCTGAGTCTTTAATCTTCTGCTATAGCTGCAATATGCCTCTTGGCTCCCAATTGCACTTCGTCGCTGTTATTGAGTAGTCGAACTTTGATCCGTCATGCTGCTTCAACTCGCCAATAACTTTGACTCTGGTGTGGGTTCGGTTGACTTGTGCTAATCCTTGTTGATTCCTGCGAATTCTTCAGATAAAGGAAAAGACCTTCTTTGTTATGCGCCAATCTTTCAAACGCCTCATGCCGCTTGAATTGGGTGGATACCTATTGAAGCTTTAATGAGCATCGCCTCGTAGACTTCAAAGTTTTTGGGGTCCTTCCTCCGTAAAATTTGTCCATTAGTTCTTTTTCCACTTAGTTATCACTTCCAAGTAGGTTCGTATCACTTCCGCTTTCAATTGGCATTCTATTGGGAAATGAAGTGGACAATCTACTCTCAGTAGTACCGATCACCATTGGTGAGAATTTGACCACTATTGTCTTCCATTTGGTTTCTTCGAAAGGTCTTTGAACTTATGCAGAGCTCCTCTATCAGATGAATAAGAGAACTAGGGTACTTAGTTTTGCCCATTCTTTTAAGAGTTGAGAAGGTAAAGGTTACTTGACTTTGCCCGCCTCCTCGAGTGTTGTGCTCCTTGCATCGAGTTGATTATTAGCCTTCGATTGCTCTTTGCTCACACTTCCGAAGCACCCAAAGTGTTTGCACTTCTTACGTTGAGTTAGCTACTACGATTCACCTTCTCATTACCATCGAACTTCTAAAATACAAAAAGTTTTTACCTCAACTTGAAGCAAGTCTCTAATAGTTTTGGTCGCCTCTGGGATTGTACCGTCTTCTCCATCATCTCTGCCGCCTATTCCTCTGAGTAGCAAAGGTATAACATTGCGTATTGCCTACTTTATTCCTTGGTTGAGCACTCTTGCATCGACCCGAAGTCCTCCACTTTCGCTATCTTGATGAGAAGCTTGTTGACACTGGTCTTACGAAGTTCCCTGGCCTCTGCCCTTTAGCCTTGTCTCAATACTTGGAGTTTGCCTCTACATTCTCCACCTCCTCAGCCCTTTTCATGACCAAACGCTCTCCCTTCATGAGAGCAAGGGATCGATGACTCCAATGAAGTCCCACGTCTGCGGTACCATGGCGTTGTCATGCCTATGGCCTTACTATCCGTCGTCTCGCATCTGCATCCCTTTCTTTGCAATCAGTAGATCCGCCTCTATGACACTATGACCCTCATTCGAGTCTACCTCCATTCTAACCGATACTTGGTTTTGGGAAGCTAGATCCCTCTGGACTCGTCATTGCTTCCTCGCCTATTTCAACCACCTACTTCACCTCTGTTTTCTTCGAGCAATTCTCCTTGATCGATGGAAAGACAGACTGCAACTCTAATGCATGGTCCCCACCATCATGTTGCAGGGCTTGCGTCAATTATATTCTCCTTAGCTTCCTTGGTAGCAACGTTCACTTACTTGGCCTTGTCTTCTGAATTGCTAGGCTCCCTTAAACGAATATGAGCTTTGGAGCAGTCCAACTCTCTAGCCGCTTTGCTTACTCGACCTTGTCCTCTGACTTGCCAGGCTCCCTTAAGCGAATATGAGCTTTGGAGTAATCCAACTCTCTAGCCGCTTCGATCATACCTTTGTATGATCAAGTCCCCCATGAGACTCAATGGTACTTGCACTCGGAATTCCCCCTTGGTGGTACACAACCCCCATATGGTGATGACCAAGGCTTACATTCGATGCAAAATTTAATGCACGCACGGAAGACTCGCCCCTATGGTACCATAGTATTCACTCCTTAAATCAATAACCCTTCTTGTCGTCGTGTTGTTCCCTGAAATGGAGCTCTCAATCATACCTCTGTATGACCCAGTCCCTCGTGGGATTTGTCCCATGTGTGTCGCATTGCCTTGAATTGTTTCACCATGATTCGCTGCACTATGTCGTCTCCTGGTGACATCTCCATTGTATTTTGATCATTATGGGATGAACTTATATTGTGATCTCTCCATATGTGGCCTTTGTCAATACATTATAAGGCCTATGTTACCTTCGATTGTGTTCGCTCATTTGACAATCGACCTCCGTCCACCTGCTCTCAAGTCACACTCGGATCAGTGATTAAAAAAGGCGCTTGGGTGCTCGCCTAGGCGCTTGGGCGAGGCGAGGCAAGGCCCGAGCGCCTTGCTTCATTTCTAAGCGGTGCGCTTCAAAGAGGCGCCGCATGGGCGCTCGCCCAAGCCCAGGCGTCGGGCGCTTTGGGCGAGCGCCGGGGTTAAACCAAGCGATCGAACTAGCGTTTTAGGTCTAATTTAGTCTCTGGTGCTTTAGTTGGTTTAATCGAACCAACTAAAGCACCGATATCAGCGCGACTTCCCCAACCCTAACCCTGCTCACTGTTCATGCTACCGCTGTCGTCGCTCATCGCTCCCGCTGCTTGTTGCTGTCGCTGCCACTATTGCCGCTCGCTGCTCATCGTTGCCGCTGCCATTGTCACCGCTCATCGCTCCAGCTGCTCGCTGCTGCCGCTGCCACTGTCGTCACTCGTCGCTCCCACTCCCGCTGCTCGTTGTGCCCAAGACATATAAGTTAGGAAATCTGACATACACTAAGATAAATCCATCACGATGGAGGCAGAGGGCCAAATGTACTTGAGGTGTATAGGTCAGGAAACCCGACCCACACTAATGTAAATCCATCGTGATGGAAGTGCAAGACCATATGTGCTCGAGGCATATGAGTCAAAATTCCCTTACACTCTTCTCTTCTCTTTCGCTTCTCCTCTTTCGAAAGTATATTGTTAAAAATATACAGTATACTGTTAACTGTATACTAGTAACAATATTTGTATTTATTAGATTAATAATATATTATTTTGATTTTAATATTATTAATTTTTATTTATTTGAAATTATTGTTAGGTTTCAACATAAATGGCAAGTGTACAGAGCAACTCAATAAAGTCTCCAATGGCATCAAAAAAAGATCCTGCATGAAAGTATAGTTATCTAAAGGATCTGAAAGATCCTAATGTATTGACTTGCATGTTCTGCGATAAGACTACTAGAGGTGGTATTTTTCGTGCAAAATAACATCTGGTAGGAAATTTCAAGAATGCAGCAGTTTGCAAAAAGTGTCCACCTGAGGTAAAAGAAGAGTTGCTGAGTTATATGAATGAAAAGAAGACACAAAAGAATGAATCTTACAAGAATTTACTAGAAGACAATGTTGATGCAAAAGTGTCCACCTGAGGTAAAAGAAGAGTTGCTGAGTTATATGAATGAAAAGAAGACACAAAAGAATGAATCTTACAAGAATTTACTAGAAGACAATGTTGAACATCTCAGGGATAAAGATAGAAGGGTAAAAAGGACTTATGAATCTATATATGTTTCAAGGATCACAGAAACAAGGGTAAGTAGGAGGCTCAAAATTTAGACAAATAAATATAAGTGATGCTTGTGATAAAGAAATAAGAGGAAGAACAATTCAGTACATTGATCGCTTCTTTTATCAAGCTGGTTTCCCCTTAGTACAACTTGTTTAGACAGTTTTAAGGAAATGATTGAAGCTATTGGAAGATATGGTGCGGGATTAAAACTTCCAAGTTATTATGAGATGCGAGTTCCATTGTTGCAAAAAGAGTTGAATTATACAAATGACTACTAAAGGGTCATAAAGAATCATGGGCAATACATGGTTGCTTTATTATGTCAAATGTTTGGACTGATAGGAGGCGTAGGAGTATAATTAATTTTATGGTTAACTGTTCTTTAGGGACTATGTTTGTGAAGTTAATAGATACTTTATCTTTTATAAAATTTGGAGACAAGATATATGATTTACTTGACAAGTTCGTAGAAGAAATTGGAGAACAAAATGTCGTTCAAATCATAACCGACAATGGAAGCAACTATGTATTAGCTGGTAATATTCATCTTCTGAATTTTTTAATTATTTTATCTTCAATTAAATATGTTAAACTCCTAAGTCTTATCATTTTTGTTATCCTTTGTCTCAGGTAAATTGTTTAAATAAAAAAGATCACTTATATTGGACTCCATGTGCGGCACATTGTATTAATTTAATGTTGGAGGATATTGGAAATATCTTAGATATCAAAAAAACCTTAGAAAGGGCAATTTTTGTTGTTGGATTTCTTTATAATCATATTGGGACATTAAATATGATGAAAGAATTCACAAGGAACAAAGAATTAGTGAGATATGGTGTCACCCGATTTGCTACTTCACTCTTGATATTACAGAGCGTGTATCGTCAAAACATAATCTGAGAAATATGTTTACCTCTGAGAAATGGGTGATAGACAAATGGGCAAAAGAAGCAAAAGGCAAGAAGGCTACTGATATCATCTTAATGTCATCCTTTTAAAATCATGTAGTTTATATATTAAAGATAATGGGCCATCTTGTTCGAGTCATTCGATTGGTGGATAATGAAAATAAGTCTGCAATTTGATATATTTATGAAGCTATGGATAGAGCAAAGGAGACGATTAAAAAGTTTTTTAATGAAATGAAAAAAATGAGAAAATTTTTACAATTATTGACGAAAGATAGAATTGTCAACTTTATCGTCCCTTACATGCAGCAGGATATTATTTGAACCCTGAATTCTTTTAGAAGATTAAATCTGTTGGATTTGATGCAGAAGTTTTGAATGAGTTATATCAATGCATTGCAAGATTAGTTTCAAGCCTTGAGGTGCAAGATATGATTATTCGTGAATTATCTTTATATAAAAATGCCGAAGGTCTTTTTGGAATTCCAATAGCCGTTCGATCCAAGACAACTACGTCTCCAAGTATTAATAATTTGATATAATTAATTTCATCTATAGTATGTTACTATGTTCTTGCTAATAATAACATAAATTTTACAACTGAATGGTGGAGTCTATTTGGAAATTCCACCCCGAACTTACAGCAATTTGCTATCAAAGTACTTAGTTTGACATGTAGTGCTTCGGATTGTAAACGAAACTAGAGTGTCTTTGAGCATGTAAGGATCACTAAATATTTTTGTTTTAATTAATTAATTTATTTAGATAGATGTATTAATATATTTTTAAATTATATGATATGACAAATTCACTCAAAGAGAAGAAATCGGTTGGAACATCAACGATTACATGATCTTGTTTACATAAAGTATAATCAAACTTTGAAGGCTCGTCATGATTTGCAAAATAGAATTGATTCAATCTCATTGCAAGATATTGATGATTCAAATGAGTGGTTGGTGGGAGAAATGGGTGCTAACTTGCAAGATGCCGAAGATGAGCTTATATTTGAAGATGATAGATTGACATGGGGAGATATGGCAAGAGCTTCAGGTATTGGAGAATTACAAACATATATAAGACAGATCACAAAGAGAAAAATGAGTGCAAAAGCATTAAGCTCGGCTCCTGCTATTATTGAAGACATAGAGAATGAAATATATTTTGATGAAGAGGAAGGAGTCGAAGGACAAGAGGAAGAGGACGAATTAAATAAAGATGATTTGTGTGAAAATGACGATAATATTGATTATGATGAATGACTTTGATGTAAAATTTTATTGTTTTGAATTTTGAAACTTTTTGTTAATGTGACATTGTGATTTTGTATCTTAGATTTTCTTAATTTAATAGCATATTTTTATTTAAAATTTTAAATAATTATATTTATTAATTATATTATATATTTTTATATTTTAGCGCCTAGCGCCTCGGGCGTTTTTGGACCTTGGCGCCTAGCGCTTTTTAAATCACTAACTCAGATAAAGCACAACTCTAGGATAGTTTGTCACTTAGCAGCTCCCAAAGTCCACTAACTTCGCTTAAATTGATACACCATTGTTTGGATCCTGGGCCTCTGCCCCCACCAACATAATCTCCACTGCGCATCGCTTCCTTCATGGTAACTCAAATGACAACACTGTGGCATATTCTTCAAGAGTACCTATCTTCGCGTCCTCTTGCCCCGTGCCAAGGCCTTTTAACCTCAACTTTGCCTTCGTAAGTTGACTCACCTTAGTTCCTTCGTAAAATGCTTCACCGAGATAATGTGTATGTGTCTCGAAGCTTCATTCGTCTTTGGCACCATGCAGGATAAGTCTGCTCCATCAGAATAAGGGACTCATGGAATAACATGATCCCACTCTTGCCTCTGCAAGCATTCTGTCCAAGGAAAGCTTCGTGCGTCCGCTCCATATTCTATCTTCTATACCAACTCCCTTCATGCGGCTTGGGCACTTCACCAAGTTACACCTAAGTTGCTCCGCTCCTCAGTTTCCATTGAATTGATGGTGGCTCTCGCACCCACTATTCAACGAGTTAACCCTTCGTTGAGTCTGATCTATATCGGCTCTAAGTGTGCCTTCATTTGGTGTTGCCTTGGGGTCACACCCCCACTTGATCTCGCAACACATCCACCAATGTATTATCTCATGCGAGATCATGCAACGACTCCTCACCGCTCGCTCTGTTTGTTGAGCTTTGTGGAGTTGTTGTCTTGAGTTACTCCTTAGCATGTGCAGTCCGTTGCATATAATTCTCTCTCTCGAGAATCGAGGCTTATCTCTCTTAGATATTTGTCTCATTGGAGCAACTTCTCTCTTTGCATCATTCCCTCTAAAAGTTTCGGAGACAACCATCCCCTTGGACTACTCCGCCTCGCCAAATAAACGGTGCATTGATTTGTCCTCGCAAACTCACTTGCCAGATTGCGACTCTTCGCCAATACAGCCCACACTACACCCGTTAAGACCTAGCAACATGTTAAACTTGTTGCACACTTCAGCCTTCTACGTACGTATCATTCTCATGCCAAAGAGAAAGTTTCAATACTCCATGGCGTCGAGTTTCGGTCGCATTAGGATGGCTATGAACATTCCATCGTCCGCATACAAGCCTTTGCATGAGTATCGAATTCTTTGAGTTAGCAATTCCCCTTATCTCTGTGAGTTTTACACAATTCTTTCGGTCGATAAGCAACCCATCCCACTTTGCACGGTCTAATCCTTTACTAAGTGCCCCGCTTGCCTTAAGCACCGTCAAATTTGGTTACCAACGTCGAATCGTAGCTCAAACTCAATCATCCCAACCTTTGTGTGCTACGCATTCTTCCCAGCTTGCTTGTTCTTGTGATACATCTCGCACGAAGGGTCGGCCATTCCTCTGAATGCCAATCTTGGATGCCCGTTCCTCTAAGCGACTCATTTTCCTACATCTCAATGCTTGTTTCCCCCAAACGGTTGCGCGTGCTAGCTGCCCTCAACACAACTCCATTAGGTCCCCCACGTTTGCATGCTAAGCGTTTCTATATGTGATTGTCCCACTCTGATACCAAATGTCACGAACTTAACAAATTTTGCATAAGTCATGCGGCACCCTTGCATGTTCGTCCGCAAAGGTCAGCCTCCCCAAAACCTCCTATAATCCCTTAGGACCTAAAAAAGAGAAAATGGGCTAGAGAAAGCGTTTCACTCGAGATCCACAAGTAACTATTTCAGTAAACACTTTATAGCCAATGCAAATTACAAACATAGACTTTGCAAGCTCTGAACGATCGCATTACAAAGAGTCCAAGATGGTCCAGTATAAACTGAAATCCCCACAAGTGCCCACATAACACAACCTTCGTTTACAAGCCTAAAGCGACCACTAAAGCCAACTAAAATGAGGCTTCTAAGCCTATTGTTAACCTTCTATATGTTGTGCAAGGCATGAACAAAACCGAAAGACACGGACATACATGAGCATTAAATCAAACACCTCGTTTACAACATTGTTTGTGACATAATGTTAGAGGAAGGTCTGCTCTCCATTGAAATCCGATCTAATGATATTGGGAGGCTACTTTGAAAATAAAAAACAAAATGAAGAAATTTTAGTAACACTAAGTAAGAACCCCTATAAATCAACTATAAAACAAATACATATCTAAAAGTCAATCATCCCACTAGTATATATCAAATACTCAAAGGAGCACTCTCCTAACAGTAGATGAAGAGGTTTTATCCTATGAGATGAGTTTATGTTCTCCCAACAGCGGATGGAGACAAACCCATATCGTATTCACAATAGCAGATGGAGTGGTGTCCCTCACTCGTCAAAGTGAGTACATATTCCTCCCGACATCAAATAGAGGAATCATCCAGTCGCTACGTTTGATGACCCGTTAATTTCTAAAGAGAATCGCTCTACCTACCCTCGGTAGGGAAACAAAATCATTGCATATTGGTCATGTCTATATCGGGATGATATAATATATCAAAACATCTCAATTTATCTTTCAAACATCATTAATGTCAAATAATATCAATTAACCATCAATTGACTTGAGCCCTAACTCAATCAGTCTAATTGAACTCAATTTAATTATAAATTAATTGAACCGATCTCTAATCCTTATTTAACTTGTTTGGAACTATCCTAGATTGATATAATTTGGACTAGATCAAGTTGAATTTAGGTTAAACAGACTTGAATAAGTCAAACCAGTTCGAGATCACCCTGAATCGATCTAAACTGATCAAATTTGATTTAATTCAATCAATGCTTAGGCCAAAATGAAACAAAGTAAAAGCAGTGGGCTAGACTATATAACACTGGGCTAAGTTGGGACAGCTCATGTGCACTGCATATGACTGTGCATGTATTATACTAGTCTAGGCCAATCTATAGCCCATGGATTGGTCATATACATTGCACATGAATGCCCATGTTGGGCTGGGCCGAACTAATCTATGGGCAGGGGCCTATCATTTGGGTTGGGCCTGGCTTGTTGGCTGGGCTTACTCTACGGGTTGTGGATTGGCCAATGGGCTGATTTTAGTCCAAATACAAATCAATCCTCTTAATTTTGAATTATAGCATCATGAAATTATAATAAAAACATCTACTTATTAATTATAATAGTCATTACAACAAAATAAATAACAGTAGATTAAAAATGAAATTGCATAAGGGAGAAATAATATTTTTAATCAACTACTATATAAATATAATAGAAATCAAATATTACAACTAATCAATTATTATATAAATATAATAGTAATCAAATATTACAACTAACATCATGCATACAAGATAAAAATTTTAGAAACTGCATATAGCATAAATAATTACAATATGTTTCAATCTAAAAATAAAATTTTAAACACTTTAAGAAATAGAAGAAAATTTTAGAAACTGCATATAGTATGAATAATTACATGCTTTAATTCAAAAATAAAATTTTAGACACCTTGAAGGAATAAAAAAAATATTTATTTCTCAATAAAAGCAGGACAATCTACCTCAACTCCTCTTTCTTTTGCTGCGAGACTTAGTTTGGTAAGGAATGAAGTCAAAGAATTCCTCCCCTTAAATAGGAAAAGAGGAGCACTCCACATAAGGTAATATTTTTTATTTTTATATTTATTTAATTATTATTTTTAATTTACTGACAAAAATAACATCATCCAACTTGGAATGTTAAATATTTATTTTTAAATTTTATTAACAAGAAAGGAAATAAAATAATTATGCTTAAACTGGATGATTTGATTATAACAGTCATGTTCCAACTAACTGGATTCTGTCCAACATTGACAACTTGATGTCTTAAAACTATGCTAACACCTAAGCAATTTATATTAACAATCATGAACAAATAGCTGGAATAGCTGATGAGAAGAAACTGCTTCGAGCACTTGCAGTTGGTAACATGTTCTAAGAGGAACAAGTCAGTCACATAATTGCAAATAAAAACAACTAGTATCTGGGGTTGGAGACATGACTCCTTTCCAATATTTGAGTTTTGTAGTTTAAAGTATGTCCAGTTAAACCAGAATATTCAAATATATTTTTATTGTTTCCAATAAATCTTCCTAGATCTCCTTCTTACTCTCTCACACCACTAATACAAAACAACTCACCTTGTCTAACCCAAGCATTGACAGGTCTCTTAATGGGGGTTATCAAAGTCAAATAAGAAAACAATAAATGCATCCTCAGTTCAGCTTTTATAGTTATGAGGTGCATGCATTACGACAATCTGAGTATATAATCAACCAGATCCATGAGATTGTCATAATGAAAGGTATAGCATAACGAAAGAAGCATTCCCAAAGTTATGAACGATGGAATGAAGTAGCACGGGGAAGAAAAAATCTGTTTGTAAAGGAGAAGATATACCTGAAGCAATACAAGCAGATACAATAAATTCTAAGCAGCACCTAGTCTTACAGCTAGCATTATTGTTCATTCATTGTAGTAAATGATTCTCTCAGGAAAAAAGCACAACATATTCATGTTGCAACAAGACGTACATTCAATCTTGCTTTCCATTTGGTCTATCTGTTTGGTTGATCACCCAAAAGCTCCCACATAGGTGCTATGATAGTAGCATCAATCTGGCATATAGCACCATAAATTTAAGACAGTTTCGAGGAATCTTAGGATGCAGATCTTCTATCCACTTTGACCAGCCAACAAGCTCAAAGTCAGATGAGACGCTCAGGGTTTAACAATTCCACATTCACACAGTCCACCATTTTCATTTCTGAGAGTGATCACATTGTACCCACATCGGCCCGACTCGCAGATCATCGACCACCCCAACAATCCTCTCCAATTCTCGACATCACCCCCTATAATTACCTCACAAACTCCATAAATCGAGACCTCGTATATGCCATCACACTTCTCTATGCAATACCGCAAGTTCCATCAGGTAATAGAGATGAAAAGGCCGGTTACCCAAAATTTAAAGCAAGATATGCAACAAGAACTCATTGGAACTAAAGATGACAAACAGAAGATTCAAGAGAAGAATTGAGATCGATGAATGAAGGACTTACCTCGTGCGTGGAGAATGCGCCTAAAAGGAACCAAAGAAAAGGATCCGAGGACACAGAGCGGAAGACCTACCGATTCATTTCTTCTAATACGGGTGGGGGGTCAACAGTGGGCCTCGGGAGCCCGTTTCGTGTACGGAGCCCGTCAACTACGCCCGGAAGCCGCGCTCTCTTGCAACGTGATCCGATCTACTTGCTCGGGCTAACCTACTCGTCGTTAACTTTACATGCTCGTCAACTTAAATTGGACTAATAGTCTTCAGTACTTTGATGTTTTTCGACAAATAAAAAAAAAATCATTTGGTATAACAGTTGAAATATAATTTTTGTTCCAATAATGAGAGGTAGGTTAGATCTAACTAGGTTTGCAAGATTTTGTGTAGTGATGTCTGATATCCTTATAATAAAAATTCATTGTATGACTTGTGCAGTAGAAACTATGTCTAAAATATCATTATAAAGGTTTCTTATACTCTTAAGAGTTTGTTTTATGGAGATGGATGAGTTGCAAGTGATGAGAATATTCTTAAGATCAAGATTTATCAAAGTATGGTGGATAACATAACCGGCTACAATAGAGAATTATGAATTAAATTATCAATTTCTATTGTAGAAGTATTAGTATTGAATGAATTATAACATTCTATGAGAAAATCATGGAGGAACAATTGTAGAAGTATTTGATATAAGGATATTGAAGTCCTTTAAGAGCATCCAAATGGATGTTAAGAAATAGCATGTATAATGGAGGAAGAGTTTTTATCAAACGGAGCCGTATGACATTTGACCAATCATCAAGATATTTGAAACATATACAAAAAGTCAATTAAAGAAGGTTAAAACTTTAAATCAATACGAGTGGTAACAATGTATGATATTAAAAAATTAATAAGAAGTCAAAAATCAATTCTAGGAAGAATGTTAACACTTCAGCCATTTCAGTCATTATCCGAGTCCACTTATCCTTGTTTTAAAAAATTATATAGACTTTTAGATATAGCCAATCCTGAAGGGTGTGGGATCCAAATCCAACGGTAATTACATTATGATTGGGTAGGAATGTAAATAGAAGATAAGTTTAAATAAGTCTATTGAGAAAACAAATTTAAGCGTTTGTAGATTCCAAACATGATTATAAATAAGATAAAAAACAAAGGTAAAATTAGAATATAGATTAAAATTTAGGAAGGTTGAGCGTTAGTTGAGTAAAATATTACATATATAAGAAACTTGTTAAAAGTTATATTTTGACCACGAAGGCATTCTCTCATACAGCACAGAGAGAGAGAGAGAGAAGATTTTCAAATGATAGATGAATTAGAAATTTTAATTTTACAAGAGTGTGTTACCCTATTTTGTAATTACAATAGAGCATGCAAGTTATTGATCTTTATTAAGAATGTGAATAATTCAACAGGCACAAATAAAGAGTTTGAGTAAATAGAGATCACAATGACTGAGACCTTTAACATTTTTGGGAGATGAGATGGTATTCTAATTTACTAATCTTGGTAATGTAAAGATTTTATAAGAAAAAAAACCTATTAGAGAGACGAGTTGAGTGATTTGGTCTATAGTTTTGTCAGAAATTACGTTTGTAGTAGTTATAGCTAAGGAATAAATAAGAATGAAAATAATAACTGAATTAATAAGGGTAGTTTTGTGTTAGGATCCTTTATTTTTCTAAGTTTTTAAATAATATTTTGTTGAGTTTATTTAGTTTGATAACAGTTGGATAAAAAATTATTTAATATTTATTTATTATTAAGAGTCTAAATCCTGATGAACTTTGAGTGGAACTTTATAAATAGAAATATAACTATTTCTTTTCGGTAAGTAGTGAAATATTATTTAGTCTTTTGAGAAACCATAGGAGGCTGATTCCCTCGAAGTGTTTAAGGAGGCCGATCCCCTCGAAGTGATCATCCTCTTTTCTCTTCTTTCTTTTATGATAAAACCCTAGGGTCTTATTATTTGGTATCAAAGCAATGATCCTCGGCGTTCTCACTACAGTTATCATCATAAAAAAAAGAAAAATTTATATAGCCGCATCCTTATTGAGCGAGAAAGAAGCCCGGCCAACGAAATAGAATCCACTGTTCGCTGGCCAACGACCAAAACTGTCACTGCTTCCTGGCCAGCAGACCACCCCCTTGTCGATCTCAGCCCTCGACGACCCCCACGCCAACGCCTCGGCCAACAGACCACCTCATCCTGCTCGAGCAAGAAAGGGCCGCTGCCACTATTTTTCGGCCAAGGGACCTCCCCCCTTGTCGAACCTAGCCCTTGGCAAACCTTGGTGACGCTGCTTCCAACCACACCACCACTACTGTGCCTCGACCTCGGGCATCAACTTCCTCATGGCGATCGAAACAGGGCAACTCACCGATTACCCTTGTTCTCAACCGCACTACCATAGATTCCTCTTCTTTACCGTCATTCACAACATCGCCGCCTCCCCCCTTGCTTTGCATCTTCTATCGCAGAAAATAGGGCAACTCACCGATTGCCCTTGTTCCCAGCCATGCCACCACCGATTCCTCTTATCCACTAGCATTCACAACACCGCCACCTCCCCTTTGCTCTAATCATTTGTCGTAGTCGTCGATTGCCACCATCGCAGCCTCAACGCCGGTTGCTTCAACGCCGCTTCCCCCTTGCTTTGCATCCTCTATCGTAGTTGCCTATTGCCATTACTGCAGCCTCAACCTCAGTTACTTGGCAATCGCTCCCTTGGGTCACAATAACTGCAACCACATCAACGTCGTCACCTTCCAGCTCCTAGTGCTCTTACTGTTAGGATCGAGTCAGAACTAAGAGAGAGAGGGGGGGGGGTGGGGGGGGGTGAATTAGTGCAGTGGATAAAAACGTCGGTTTTGAAAATCTTCACACGATAAAAACTAATTTCGACGAAAACCATTTATTTGACTTGTATAAGTTTGCAAGTAAATAGAGAAGAGGGGATTGGATAGTTTGCAATGTAGTAAACAGAATAAGCAGTAAGGAAAGAACACACTAAAATTTATAGTGGTTTGATCGTTGTGACCTACATCCACCCCTGATTCCTCTTCCGTCGAAGCCACTGGCATCCACTAGCGATATTCCTTCAATAGGTGAAGATTGACTACTCTTTTACACTCTTTCTCCTTTTTACGAGTTTAAGAGACAACCCTTATAAGCCTCTCTTTCTTAAACCTCACTCATCTCTTTAAACGAACTTCTAAATACTAGGAAGAAGTGATCCTAAATCCTAAGAGAGTTTTCCAATTTTTCTCAAGTATTTTTTTCCCTTTTTCAACTCAATTTTGTGCTTAATTCTTGTTACTATATGTAGAAATAGCTGGGGTATTTATAGACCCCAAATGACTTTAAAATTGGTGCCAAAAAAGCTCTCATCCTAGGTTTCCTGGGTCCTAGCGGTGCCACCGCCTACAGCAATGACACTGGGTGGTATTACCGCCTGACACAATCTAGGAGATAGTGTCTGGGCGGTACCACCACCTGACCTTGCTACAGGATACTAAATGAGCCAAATAATAGGCCTAATTCAGCCCTGATTTAAGCCCAATTGACCCCTAATTGAGTTGGCATTGTTTCACCCCAATACTGATTCAATTAAACCTAAACTAACTCGATCTAGACAAATTATTACAAGCATGAATCCTATGTTGTCTGGCATGTCATTGGCTCATTCAATGTTTCGTCCAATCCTTCGGCATATCATCCTCTCCTTCGGCATATTATCCAATCGACATGTTGTCTTCCTGCAACATCTAATCTCCTTGGCACAATGTCCGATCTTATGCTAGAACTCATGGCACAAAGCCTTCTACCAATACATCGATCGATCCTCCGACCTGACGTCCAATCTTCTGACATGTTCACTTTGACCCAACGTCCGATTCCTCCTACTTTAATCAATTTGCTTTTCCTTGATCGATGCTAGTCTTGCGTCACTTAAAACACACATTAGATGACTAATATATCAATTGATTTTATCATCAAAATCTGAGATTTAATAATCTCCCCCTTTTTGATGATGATAACCAATTGATGATAGAGTTTAAACTAAACTCCCCATATCAATATGTCGTATTGATAAAATCTTTGAATTCAAAAAATTATAAGTATTTTACCATTGCATGTATCATAAATATTGAAAGACCCAATTAATCATTTTATTGCATGCAACATAAACTCATGAATAATCAAAATATTAAAGTACATCATCCCATGCATGATTGTCATCATGACTTCTCCCCCTTTGTCATCAACAAAAAGGAGAAGTGTAACTATGAAAGCTTAGCAATTTAGCAAAATTTTTTTTATCACTTTAGAACAAGCAAGCTAGTGAGTTCTTTCTTCTCTTTTGAGAAGTGCAAGCTAATAATTTTTGCTCTATTTGCAAGGTGCAAATTAGCAAATTTAGTAAGTTTTATACCATTTTAGAACATGTAAGCTAGTAAATTTTATATCATTTTAGAATATGCAAGTTAGCAAAATTTTGAGATGTTCATGCATCATGAGTATTGCCTCTCTTGAGATGTGCAAGATAGCACTTCTTGCTTCTCTTTTGAGATGAGCAAGCTAGCAAGTTTTGCCTCTTTTGCGATGTATAAGTTAGCAATTTTTTTCTTCCTTTTGAAATGTGTAAGCTAGCAATTTTTCTCCCTCTTTGTCATTGTCAAAAAGAAGAGAAGAATACAATGTTATAATTATTTTTCCTTTACATCAATTTTCAAATCATGACAAAGATAAAGTATCATTCTTATTTCAATATGACATATTGAAATAAAGTATCATTTCAGAAAATGATAATTATTGACTTTCACATCATTTCATTAAAAAATCATAAGTATTGCATGCATTAATCTAAATCATAAATATTTCAAATCATGATAGTATCAAAATGTTAAATTACATTACATTCTATCATGCATGATCATAACTTCTCATTTGTATGCATCAACATAATATCATAAGTATTTCATGCATAATTTCATATCATCACATGAAGAACATCAAGAAAAATTAATTGGGTGATGAGATATACACTTCATGAATACAAGGGAGTCATGAACCAAATTTCAAGTTGTGAATATCGAAAAAATAAAATCAAGAGAAAAATTATGATTCTTTTTGGATGATTCAAATAGTGAAAAGAATAATCATATTAAATAATCTTGATACATAAGAGATCTCATGTTATAAATCCAAGAATTCACAAGAAAAATCATGATTCATTTAAACACATCTCTTCTTTTGTAAATGACAAACAAAAACATAGGATAGAATGATAGAATATCTTAATTCATGCATAAGAAATCTCATGATTCATATAGAAAATCTCCTTTTAAGAAAATACCAAGTAGAATCGTAGGAGAACAACTAATGAAAATTCTTGATTCATAATAAATCTTAATTTATAAATATCAAGAAATCAAGATCATGATTTGGATAAAAAAATATTTAAATTTAAATCATCAAATCATCAAAATCACTTTCATAGTTCAAGAGATTCAAAATTATATAAATAGATTTACCAAACTCTTATTCAAAATTCAATAAGATAGAGAAATTTTTTTTAAGAAAAATGCTTTCCTCTTTATAGTTGTTTCAATTCATATGATTTATTTCATACAAGCATGCCTTTGTCATTTATACCAAACAAAGACAAGCATCATCATTTAAAACCAAAAAAGTAACTTTCATTATGATAAAGATCAATAAGCTAATAAATCACAAAAATCATCATGCATAATTTTGAAATATAAACTCATTAAGTATGACTTCAGATCATCATTATATTATTTCATTAAGCATGATTTCATTAAACATAAAACTTTTTTAATCAAAATCGAAAAGCAATATAGAAATCATCAAGACACATTATTGCTTCTTAAAAACATATATAGGATTAATCTTATTAGGTGTACAAGCATTAGATTTAAATCTAACATTTTGTTCCTCTATCATAAAGCATACAATTTTCATGATAAATTTTTTAAATATTTTTTACTAACTAATTTAAAGATAACTCATGAAAAAGCATCAAGTAATTTCAAAATAAGGTAAAAAAGTTTTGTTTGAGTTGTTTACCTCATTGTCGAGAGTCACCAAAGCGAAGTTCGCTACTTCGTCTTTATCGATTTGCTCCTCGTCTTCGGATGCACTTGTTTCGTCACAAGTCATCTTGAGTACTTTCTTATTCTTTGACAACTTTTTCTTTTTAAGTTTATTTTTATTCTTAGTTTCATATTTTATAAATTTTATAAATTTACTTGTGAGGAGTTCTATGTCATCATCACTTGAGTTTTCGCTCGAGTGGTTTTCTTGAGTTCTAAGTGCCAAATCCTTTATGTTCTTTGGAAGGTTGCTCTTATGTTCATCGAGTTCATCGTGTGTCTTGCACATCATTTCATAGGTCATTAATGACTCGATAAGTTCTTCAAGAGCAAGGTTGTTGAGATCCTTTGCTTCTTGTATTGTCATCACTTTTGTATCCCAACTTTTTAGAATGGATCTTAGTATTTTATTAATAAGTTCAAAATTAGAAAAACATTTACTAAGACTTTTTAAACTATTGATGACATCCGTAAGATGGGTGTACATGTCAATAATAGTTTCGCTTGGCTTTATTAGAAAAACATTTACCAAGACTTTTAAACTATCAGAGTTGCATAGTGGAAGTGTGGTGGGTCCATAATTCCTAGGATCATAACCTAACTCTGATACCAACTATTAGGATCGAGTCGGCATAAAGAGAGGGGATGAATTAGTGCCGTAGATAAAAACGTCGATTTTAAAAATATTCGTACGATAAAAACTGATTTCGATGAAAACCATTTATTTAACTCATATAAGTTTGTAAGTGAATAGAGAAGAGGCGATTGGAAAATTTTGTAATGCAATATATAGAATAAGTAATAAAGAAAGAATACACTGGAATTTATAATGGTTCGGTCGTCGTGACCGACATCCACTCTGTTGGGAAATCTTAGGGGCGACATCACATGCGCAGCGGAAGATCAAGAAAAACAAAATCCCCAATTTCCCAAAAGGATGTTCATCGTCGTGCGAAGATTGGTGCATATAAATCCACAAAACAAACTGCGTATAAGATAAATTGTGTTACCTAGGGAGATCGTATATCCCTGTTTCCTTGCAGATCTCTAAAAGAAGATGAAGGAGGTCAAGCGTCCTCCTCTCTAGCGGTGATCCACACAGTAGGGCTGCGACGACACTCCTCAAAAACTCCAGGCCTACTCTGAGGTGGAGAGGGGGAGGAGAATAGGAGAGGCAAGCAAAGGCTCTAGCCTATGAGGCTCTGAATCCCTCATATTTATAGAGGCCCCCTTGTCAAACCCTAATGGATCCTCCCCTAATGGGTATTGGATCTGCATCCAATTATCCAAGCCTTTTAGATTAGTGGATCAATATCCAATAATCTCTCATGGGCTTTTATTGGATCTCGTCCATGGGATCCAATAATTCAGGGGCTTATTGGATATCCAACAAGATAGGGGCTCTAGCGGATATCTCATATCCGAACCTCTACTCATCGCAACGCCTACCATATGTGTATGACCCTCTAGGCCCAATATCGAGCTAGCCGTGAGTCATAGCTATCAGAACTCCTTCTGGCTCAGTGAATTATTATCTCTATAATAATTCACTCGACTCATCGACTATGGACGTACTAGGCCACTACGCCGTAGTCCCTAGACGATACAGGGGAATCCAATCCATTGGACCTGTCTATCCTCAGTTACCGTGTACCTATAGTCTCTCATCCATCTAATATCCTAGAGACTGTATATCAGGCATGGTACTGTCAGACCCATACGATTTCTACTCGAGTCTTGCTCTAATCGGATTCTCCGGGAGAACTTTTTCTCTCTCAACCCGAATGACCCTGGCCAGGGATTTGTCTGAGCAAAAACACATGGGATATTCCTCTCATGACGTCGAGAGTGAGTGATCCTCTATCGACACTCAATAGCCCTCGTAAGGTCGACTACCACTCCCAATGACCAGCTGTACTAGATTTGGGACAGTCAAACCTATAAGTCTGGTATCAAAGAGTGGAGCACTCATACAGGACATCCTTGGTGTCTCAAGTCTAAGGACCAGATACACCACTAGGACTACGGAATCACTATCTGACAATAAGGCATCATCAACCATCCAGTATTTCATAAGCTAATCAATTAGTGAACTCATTCTCCAATGAGCACCTATACTGTATCCCTAGTGTCCCCACATGAGCAGCTATGAGACCAACTGCATCCATCATATGGACGGGCATACAACACACCAATCTGTCCGGTTATCACGATGTCCCTCTCGAGTAACCTATGACCGGGATTATTTAGGATATGTTTTTAAAGGTGAATCGGTCTCATTATCGTGATCTCATCACGATCCGATACCCATTGCACAGATCCAAGGACATCATAATATATACATGCATATATGCAATAGACAATATATAAAGTGATAAATGCCAAAATATAATAAGCAAAAAAAAGATTCTGTGTCAAGTCACACGTGCCATCACTCACGTGATCGGCTTGCTGGACACCTATGACTAGCAATCTCCCACTTGACCTAAAGCCAATCACCTATATGTCTGATCCCCATCAGACCCCTGTGATGCTCAAAGACAATCTGAGACAACGACTTTGTCAGTGGATCTGCAATGTTATCTTCGGATGGAACTCTTTCCACTACTACATCTCCTCTGGTTACGATCTCTCTGATAAGGTGGAACCTCCTCAGAACATGCTTAGATTTCTGATGAGACCTGGGTTCCTTCGCTTAAGCAATCGCCCCATTGTTGTCGTAATATATGGAAATCGGCTCCTCGCTATCCGGCACGACTCCCAAATCTGTGATGAACTTCTTCATCCAGACTCCCTCTTTTGCTGCATCTGCTACAGCAATGTATTCCGCCTCTGTGGTTGAGTCAGCAGTAGTATCTTGCTTGGAACTCTTCCAACATACTGCTCCTCCATTCAAGGTGTACACATACCCCAAATTCGACTTGCTATCATCGACATCAGTCTGAAAACTTGAGTCTGTATAGCCTTCAACCTTGAGGCTACTACCTCCATATACTAGTAAAAGATCCTTAGTCCTTCTCAAGTACTTAAGGATACACTTTACTGCTTTCTAATGCTCCAAGCCTGGATCCGCCTAATACCTGCTCGTGACACTCAAAGCATGCACTATATCAGGCCTAGTACATAGCATGGCATACATGATAGACCTCTCTTCGAATTTTCCATGCCAAACCTTTTGATAATGGTTTCTATGTACTTGGATTGGGACAAGCTAAGCATCCTCTTGGATCTATCTCTATAGATCCGAATCCCCAAGATATAGGATACTTCCCCTAAGTCCTTCATGGAGAAGTGTCTAGATAACCAAGCCTTCACTGTGGATAGCATTCCTACGTCATTCCCAATGATCAGGATGTCATCCACATATAACACCAAAAAGGTGATAGTGCTCCCACTTAACTTCCTGTACACACAAGGCTCATCTTCGTTTTTAACGAAGTCATAAGATCTGATTGCCTCATCAAATCTTATATTCCAACTTCGGGAAGCTTGCTTTAGTCCATAAATGGATCTAAGCAACCTGCACACCTTATCTGGGTAGTCCTTAGACATGAATCCCTCAAGTTGTATCATATACACCTCCTCATCGAGGTTCCCATTGAGGAATGCAGTTTTCACATCCATCTGCTAAATCTCATAATCATAGTGTGCTGCAATAGCCAATAGAATTCGGATGGATTTTAGCATTGCTACGGGTGAGAAGGTTTCGTCATAGTCAACACCTTGCCTTTGACGATACCCCTTAGCCACTAGCCTTGCTTTATAGGTCTTCTTGCCACTTCCCAGAGTCTATACTTATAATAGCTTCCTCGTAGGTCTGAGGATCAATATCCTCAACATCTTCTCCTCTAATATGTCCAACATATCTCTCAAGAGGATGGGATACTCTACCGGACCTACATAAAGTTGGAACTTGTGTGTTAGGTATCTGAACAGACTCAGGCTGTAGAGTGGTGCTTGAGTTTGGTTCTCCAACCTCGCTCAACTCTATCATGCTCCCACTATCTCCGCCAAGAATGTGTTCCTTCTCAAGGAACACTGCTCTCTTGGCTACAAAGAACTTTTGGTCCTCAAGATGATAGAAATAATACCCACAACTTTCCTTGGGGTATCCCACGAACTTGCACCGCTCTGTCCGCGATTCTAACTTATCGAGGTTGTGTCTTTTAACATGGGCAGGGCAGCCCCAAATCTTAACAACTTTAAGATCGGGCTTCTTCCCTTTTCATATCTCATATGGTGTAGACACTACTGACTTAGTTGGAACTCTGTTCAGAAGGTAAGCTACGGTCTATAGGGCATATCCCTAGAATGAGATGGGTAGGTCAACGAAACTCATCATGGATCGTACCATGTCTAACAGCATACGATTTCTCCTTTCAGACACACCATTGAGCTGAGGTGTATAAGGAGGTGTCCATTGGGATAATATCCCATAGTCCTTGAGGAACTAAGTAAACTCTGTACTTAAGTACTCACCTCCTCGATCTGATCGAAGAGTTTTGATACTCTTTCCAGTCTGGTTCTCCACCTCATTCTTATACTCTTTGAATTTCTCAAAGGCCTCGGATTTGTACTTCATTAAATACACATATCCATACCTTGAGAAATCATCAATAAAGGTAATAAAGTAGGAGTAACCACTAATGGCACGAGTTGACATGGATCCACATACATCACTATGTATGAGTTCCAACATCTCAGTGGCTCTTTCTCTAGTTCCACTAAATGGAGAGTTGGTCAGTTTTCCATGAAGACAAGGCTCGCAAGTTGCATATGACTCATAGTCGAATGGATCTAGATATTCATCCTTTAGCAACTTTTGAATCCTTCCCTCATGGATGTGACCTCGCCTACAATGCCACAGGTATGCATTGTTCATCTCATCTCGTTTCCTCTTGGACACACTTACACTCATGATATGTGGAGTAGTGTCTAACATAAATAAACCATTATGCAATGTTCCTTTCGTGATGATCTCATCATCTAATAATATTGAACAACCATTGTTCTCAAAAACTAATTTATATCCACTAACTGTCAAACATGAAATAGAGATAATATTTTTGATAATAGAAGGAACAAAATAACATGCATCTAATGCAATAAAAGCTCTACCAGCCAAATGTAGGGCGACCTCGCCAACGGCTATTATAGCAACTTTTGCTCCATTGCCTATCTTAAGGTCCATCTCGCGTCTCTCTAGTCTTCTAGGCCTTGTCAGAACCTACAACGAATTGCATATATGATAAGCACTACCGGTATCCAATACCCATGTGTTATCATAAGAGTTTGACAAATGGAAACTAATAATGAATGTACCTGAAGCTTCACCAAGCTTCTGTTTCGCCTTTTCTGTAAGGTACTCTTTGCAGTTCCTCTTCTAGTGCCCATCTTTGCCACAGTGGAAGCACTGGCCTTTGTCCTTTGCTGGATCTTTCTTAGCAACCTTTGCTTTTCCTAGTCTGCCCTTGCCCTTTCCCGTCTTAAGGGACTTTTCTACTTTCCTTTTCTTTCTGGTCTCACTAGTGTAGAGAACTGGCTTCTCTTTCCTAATAGTACTCTCTGCCTCCCTCAACATATTGAGGAGCTCTGGGAGAGTCACCTCAAGCTTGTTCATATTATAATTCATTATGAACTATGAAAAGGAATCTGGTAGGGACTGAAGCACGATGTCCACACACAAGTTATCCTCTAGGACTATTCCTAGACTTGTGAGTTTCTCCATCCACTCAATCATTTTTAGGACATGATTCTGAACCGGTGTCCCCTCAATCATCCTAGTGCGGAAGAGGCTCTTGGATATCTCATATCGCTGAGTTCTTCCCTGTTCCTCAAACAATTTACGGACATGTAGGAGAATGGATCTAGCATCCATCTTTTTATGTTGTCTCTGTAACTCAGGAGTCATAGAGCCCAACATATAGCACTGAGCAAGAGTGGAGTCATCAATGTACTTCACGTAGCGAGCGATCTCATCCTCGCTTGCCCCTTCCTCTGGCGTAGGCATCACTATATCAAAGACTTATACGATTTTCTCCGTCGTGAGAACAATTCTCAAGTTGCGGAGCCAATCCTTATAATTTGGACTAGTGAGGCGGTTGACATCAAGTATGCCACGTAAGGGATTTGAAAGCGATATTTTCTGAAAATAAAGATGCAGCAGGAATAAATAACATGTAGATTTTGCAAGAAATAAACTATCAAGATATGAAATTCTATCTTAATATGCTCCCACTATTTTACTAGCTAGTCACGCGACACCCTCAACACGTGAAACGGAAGTCTCTGGCAGACTTCTAGTGGGGATCAGGATCCAATCATCGTCTTAGTGTAACCTCGAGGGACTCGACCAATCACACTAAGCCCAAAAAGGTAGGCAACTCTTGCCGATCACAACTCCTTATGATTCCTGTCCTGTTCAGCCTCCGAATCACCATGGTCTCGAGGGACTCGACCAACCATGATGTTCGGTTAAGTTAACACTTTCGTTACAAGATGAGTCTGATTTGATGATATACCCTCGAGGGACTCGACCAAGCATACCATGCCCTCAGGTCACCGGTGACATCTCTATGTCGTAAGTAAGATAGCGAATCACGATATAGGTGAGCCTCGAGGGACTCGACCAACTTAACCTACACCGGGAATCGGTTCCTACCCATAACGATGGAAGGCCACGTGGGTTAATCTAATTGCCTCACGTTTACCGACTTAATATTATCGAGAGAGATGTTTCTATGATTTAGTCTCCTAATATGATATGTCACACATATACATATTTAATATATATCTACATCGCATGCAAATATATATATACATATCTAGTATGTGTATAATCAATCACACCAGATGATCATGGACCACAACCTAATATGATCAGGCCCGAGCCAGTAGGCCTAATCACTCACATCAAGATCTATGTGGGCAACGGTGCATCTTCATGCCCTATGATCGTCCATCTCGTCCTCGTCGGTTCCGTCGACATCTCGATGCATCTCCATGCATCGCGATCGTTCGTCTCGTGAGTCCTGCTATCGTATCCATGCTCCCGCTACGCCTCTTCATGTGATTACAACTTAATCATAGGCACGCAGGCCAGACAATAAACGAGAAATATAATTGAAGCTCGTAGGCCCCAATAATAATAATCACAAGTACACACATCACACGGTCCATGATCATCCGTCCACACATCATACATCACATGTATAAATCATTATCATGTAGGACTACTAGATAATACTGAAAATAATAATCAACTAAACCTTTTAATTAATTAATATTTTATGAAATCAGGGACATGTAGGGAATTTTCTGAATTTTGAAGGGGTATTTTCATAGTTTGGTCAAAGGATAGAAATTGAAATTTCAAAAATTCACAGGGGTAAAACTATCTTTTTGTCCAAAAAACCCTAACCCCTTCTCTCCCTTTCTGCTGCTGCCGCCACCGCCACCCTGCTGGCGGCGGCCTGTGCGGCGGAGGGCAGGATGCTGCCCTCGCCTGTGGGTGGCGCCCCCGTTGGCGGGCGCCTCAATGGGCAGCGCTATCCACCGCAGCACCCGCAGGGGCCGTATCGCCCGTAGGTGCCTCTGCCCGCGGGCGGAGTCGCACCAGCTGGCCAGCGCCGCCCGTTGGGGCTTGCTGCCGCCGCTGCTAGCGGCTTGCGCGCGGGCCCAACATTGGCTGGCCCTACGCCCGCGGGTCCAGCACTCGCAGGCACCGTCCTTGCGCGCGGGCGTAGTGCCCGCGCGCAGGTGGCCATCGTGCCTGCAGCCCTGCTTGCCGGCATCGCCGCAGGCTGCGCCCGCGGGCTGCTAGCCCTGCCGGCCGCAAGCCTGCTGCATGCAGGCCACCGCTCGACTACTGTAAGCGCAGCGCCTGCGCATGCGCCGGCGCTGCGCTGCCTGCGGTTGCATGCACGTAGATCGAGGGCAGCAATAGTTGTTGCCCTTTCTCGCTTTTGCCTCAACGATTTTGACATCAAAATTCTTCCTAAACACAACACACGCAGTTCAAAAACCAATCATTCGCACGAACAACCTAGCTCTGATACCACTGTTAGGAAATCTTGGGGGCGACATCACATGCGCAGTGGAAGATCAAGAAAAACAAAATCCCCAATTTCCCAAAAGGATGTTCATCGTCGTGCGAAGTGGTGCACATAAATCCGCGAAACAAACTGCGTATAAGATAAATTGTGTTACCTAGGGAGATCATATATCCCTATTTCCTTGTAGATCTCTAGGAGAGGATGAAGGAGGTCAAGCGTCCTCCTCTCTAGTAGTGATCCACACAGTAGGGCTGCACGACGCTCCTCAAAAACTCCAGGCCTACTCTAAGGTGGAGAGGGGGAGGAGAATAGGAGAGGCAAGCAAAGGCTCTAGATTATGAGGCTCTGAATCCCTCCTATTTATAGAGGCCCCCTATCAAACCCTAATGGATCCTCCCCTAATGGGTATTGGATCTGCATCCAATTATCCAAGCCTTTTAGATTAGTGGATCAATATCCAATAATCTCTCATGGGCTTTTATTGGATCTCGTCCATGGGTTCCAATAATTCAGGGGCTTATTGGATATCCAATAAGATAAGGGCTCCGACAGATATCTCATATCCGAACCTCTACTCATCGCAACGCCTACCACATGTGTGTGACCCTCTAGGCCCAATATCGAGCTGGCCATGAGTCATAGCTGTCAGAACTCCTTCTAGCTCAGTGAATTATTATCTCTATAATAATTCACTCGACTCATTGACTACGGACGTACTAGGCCACTACGCCGTAGTCCCTAGACGATACAGGGGAATTCAATCCATTGGACCTGTCTGTCCTCAGTTACCATGTACCTATAGTCTCTCATCCATCTAATATCCCAGAGACCATATATCGGGCATGGTGCTGTCAGACCCATATGATTTCTACTCGAGTCTCGCTCTAATCGGATTCTCTAGGAGAACTCTTTCTCTCTCAACCCGAATGACCCTGGCCAAGGATTTGTCTGAGCAAGAACACATGGGATATTCCTCTCATGATGCCGAGAGTGAATGATCCTCTATCGACACTCAATAGCCCTCGTAAGGTCGACTGCCACTCCCAATGACCAACTGTACTAGATCTGGGACAACCAAACTTGTAAGTCTGGTATCAAAGAGTGGAGCAATCATACAGGACATCCTTGGTGTCTCAAGTCTAAGGACCAGATACACCACTAGGACTATGAAATCGCTATCTGACAATAAGGCATCATCAACCATCCAGTATTCCGTAAGCGAATCAATCAGTGAACTCATTCTCCAATGAGCACCTGTATTGTATCCCTAGTGTCCCCACACGAGCAGCTATGAGACCAACTGCATCCATCATATGGACGGGTATACAGCACACCAGTCTGTCCGGTTATCACGATGTCCCTCTCGAGTAACCTATGACCGGGATTATTTAGAATCTGTGTTTAAAGGTGAATCGGTCTCATTATCGTGATCTCATCACGATCCGATTCCCATTGCATAGATCCAAGGACATCACAATATATACATGCATATATGCAATAGACAATATATAAAGTGATAAATGCCAAAATATAATAAGCAAAAAAAAGATTCTGTGTCAAGTCACACGTGCCATCACTCACGTGATTGGCTTGCTGGGCACCTGTGACTAGCAATCTCCCGATTCCTCTTCCGTTAAGGCTACCGACATCCACTAGTGATCTTCCTTCAATGGGTGAAGATCAACTATCCTTTTACACTCTTTCTCCTTTTCATGGGTTTAGGAGACAACCGTTACAAGCCTCTCTTTCTTAGACCTCACTACTCTCTTTAGACGAACTTCTAAATACTAGGAAGAAGTGATTCTAAATCCTAAGAGAGTTTCCTAATTTTTCTCAAGTATTTTCTCCCCTCTTTTCAACTTAATTTTGTGCTCAATTCTTACTACTCTATGCAGGAATAGTTGGGGTATTTATAGACCCCAAATGACTTTAAAATTAGAGTAAAAAAAGTCTCATCTTGAGTTTCTCGAGTCCTAGTGATACCACCACCTGTGTTGGGCGGTACCATCACCTGTAGCACTGACACTGGGTGGTACCACCGCTCAATCTGGCGGTACTACCGCCTGACACAATCTGGGAGACTGTGTCTGGGTGGTACCACTGCCCAGTCTAGCGGTACCACCGCTTGACACAATCTTGAAGATTGTGTCTGGGCAGTACCACTACCAGACCTTGCTATAAGACACTGAATGAGCCAAATAATATGCTCAATTCAGTCTTGATTTAAGCTCAATTAGCTCTTAATTGAGTTGACATTGTTTCACCCAAATACCGACCCAATTAGATCTAAACTAACTCGATATAGACAAATTATTACAAGCATGAATCCTATGTTGTCTGGCATGTCATTGGTTCATTCGACGTTTTGTCCGATCCTTCACCGTATCATCTCTCCTTCGACATATTGCCCAATTGGTATGTTGTCTTTCTGCAACATTTGATCTCCTTAGCGCAATGTCCGTTCTTCTTAGCCCGATGCCCGAACTCCTGACACAAAGCCTTCTGTTGATACGTCGACCGATCCTCCGGCCCGACGTCCAATCTTCTGACATGTTCACTCCGGCTTAATGTCTGATTCCTCCTGCTTTAATCAATTTGCCTCTCCTTGATCAAAGCTAGTCTTGCATCACTTAAATACACATTAGATGACTAACACATCAATTGATTTCATCATTAAAATCCAAGATTCAACACTCACCCCACGTAGCGATAGAAATAGGGCAGCAACTCTTCCTCCTCGTAGCGACCACAACACTGCCCTCAGCGTCTGCTTCCTCAGTAGCTTCGTGTCGATAGTGCTGATGCCCTTGACAGATATCAGAAACAAGAATTGAGGATTACATATTTGTAGTCTTACTCAATGGATACCGATAACTCAGTGAAATCACAAATTGAAGCATTGCAAACAAGAACTAAGGATTACAGATTTGTAGTCTTACGCAATGGCTATGAATAACTCAATGAAAGCACAAATTGAAGCATATTAGAGAACCGACTACAAGAAACCCTTAACAATTTCAAAAAGAGCATATTGGAGAACTTTAGCAAGTTTCAACAATGTGGAAGTTCAAGTTCTGCGTTAAATAGATCTGGAGATACAGAAAAATGACCCCAAGAATATGACACAGAACCCCAAGAATGTTAAGGTGGAATTTCCAAGATGGGAAGATGGGGATCCAACTAGTTGGATCTTTAGGACAGAATTTTTTTTTCATTTTCCCAGAACCCCAGAAGAATCCAAGGTGGAAATAGCCTCAAGCCAACTAGATAGGGATGCAATCTAATGGTTTTATTGGCATGAAAATTACTATAGAGTCCCCTCATGGGAGCAATTCAAGAGAAGGCTTCTTGTTCACTTTGTACCATCTGAATATGAGAATATTGATAGACAACTCATCAAAATTCGTTAGATTTCTATAGTATTGGAATATCATAGTAGGTTTGAAAGATTGGTCTGAACGATAATTGGTGGGTACATTCATTAAAGGACTTAATCTAAATATTCGGTATAAAGTTAAGGCTCGTCAACCCCACACTATGATCATTGTGATATCATTTGCACATTTACATGAGGAAAAAATTAGTATGGAAAATCATCGAAACAAAAGTGATAACAAACAGATGATCAACAAGCCATCCACCCCATCTATTCCTAGCCGAAACCCTAACACCCGAAGGCTAACATGAGAAGAACTTAAGGAAAGATCAATGAAGGGTTTGTGCTGGCACTGGCACTATGGTGACAAGTGGAGTAGGGAGCACCGATGTAAACAAGGGCAACTTCTGATGATTGAACCAATTGGGGAGAAACCGAAAGCTAACAATATGGACTCCGATCATGAAGGTATAGATTCTGATAATGATGTTGGACCTATCATATACAGTGCATGCATTAGCCAACTATTCTAACCTGCAAACTATGAAAGTTGGAGGAATTTGGAACATCAACATGTTACAGTTTTGATTGATATTGACAGTATTAACAATTTTATGGATAGTAAGGTTGTTGACTGATTGACCTACCACATTAAAGACTGTAACAAATTTGAAGTAAAGGTCACCGATGGACAAATTTTAACTTGTGTTAACAAATGTTTGAAGATAAAGTTGATTATACAAGGCCAAGAGTTGCTTGTGGACTTCTTTTTGCTACTCTTGGAAGACTTCGAAGTGGTGCTTGGAATTGAATGACTATCAACTTTGGATGATGTTTTGTAAAAAATTTCTAAATTAATCAGGAAGTTTTTTATTAATGGAAAATAGGTGATCCTAAAGGGAAGACATAGAAGTAAGGTCACAACTACCACTAGCTATCAGATAGAGAGGGTTTTTCAGAAGACTACAACACCAAAAGACCAACCTATTTCTTACACTATCAAGAAGTGGAGACCGTACATACTTGATCAACAGGTTGTGATGCGCCGTAGATACCTTGTGATTGAAGTACTGAAAGAGAAATTCCTCGAGTTTGATGCTGCTTAGCCTTAAGGACAAGACTGATTTGAAGGGAGAGGAATTGTTAGGATCCCTTTATTTTCTGAGCTTTTGAATAATGTTTTGGAAGTAAAGGTCACCGATGGACAAATTTTAACTTGTGTTAACAAATGTTTGAAGATAAAGTTGATTATACAAGGCCAAGAGTTGCTTGTGGACTTCTTTTTGCTACTCTTGGAAGACTTCGAAGTGGTGCTTGGAATTGAATGACTATCAACTTTGGATGATGTTTTGTAAAAAATTTCTAAATTAATCAGGAAGTTTTTTATTAATGGAAAATAGGTGATCCTAAAGGGAAGACATAGAAGTAAGGTCACAACTACCACTAGCTATCAGATAGAGAGGGTTTTTCAGAAGACTACAACACCAAAAGACCAACCTATTTCTTACACTATCAAGAAGTGGAGACCGTACATACTTGATCAACAGGTTGTGATGCGCCGTAGATACCTTGTGATTGAAGTACTGAAAGAGAAATTCCTCGAGTTTGATGCTGCTTAGCCTTAAGGACAAGACTGATTTGAAGGGAGAGGAATTGTTAGGATCCCTTTATTTTCTGAGCTTTTGAATAATGTTTTGTTAAGTTTATTTAGTTTGATAAGAGTTGGATAGAGGTTTATTTAATATTTATTTATTATTAAAAGTCTAAGTCCTGGTGAACTCTAGGTGAAACTCTATAAATAGAAATATTATTCAATCTTTTGACAAATCATAGGAGGCCGATCCCCTCGAAGTGATCATCCCATTTTCTCCTCTTTCTTCTATGATAAAACCCTAGGGTCTTATTATTTTACTTGAGAAATTATGTTTTTTGCCCACTATCAATTCTATTGAGTACTTTATCTATTAATTTGTCTTGAAAAATCTTGGTAAGACATCCATGTGAGATAAATATTCCAATATAAGGCAAGGGTCAAGAATAATAATGTTAAGAATATTTTATATTTTATATTTAATATAAGAAGAATAATGTTTTGGGAAGTAAATGAATGATTTTGAAACGCTTATTTTTAACCTAGTAAGATTGGAGTAATTGTTCAAAATTTGCATTAGAAAATGACAGGATTTATCACATATAGCTATCTTATGTGATATTTTGGCATCTTTGGTATTAAAAGGAATAAGTTTATTACGCATAATTACGTTATTAAGAAGTTTTGAAAGGATGTGTTGAATTATAACAAAAGGATGAGAGGATAAAGGACGTGCTCACGGATTCCTCTTGAATTGTTAAAAGATTAACAGGTAAAACTATTAACGAAGCATAAGTATAAAGGTGAAGCTTGAAAATTTGAGTGTGTCAAGTACTATAGAGGTGGCTTGAAAATCAATTCTACTAAGGATAAGAAGTCTTGACTTTCAATTTATGTATAGTATATAGGAAAATCTAGGGATAACATTATATACATAGTGGAAAAATAGAAAATAAAATTCTCGGATTTTCTAATGATGTATTCGTCATCATACGAAATTGGTGCGCAAAGTCCACAAAACCGAAAACTGTGTATATGAAAGATTGTATTTTACCTAGGGAGATTGTATATCCCTGAATCACTGCAAATCTATAAAAGAAGATGAGATGAAGGAGGTCAAGCGTCCTCCTCTCTAGTGATAATCTATACAATAGGGCTATGATGACGCTCTTCCAATCACTGCTCAAATCTCCACACCTACTTGTTGAATCTCGGATTTTGATGATGAAGTCAATTGTAATTTGTTATCTAATCCATATGTTGAGATAAGTGTGTATGATTAACTACGATGAAAGTATGACATACAGTAGGAGTTGCGTCGGAGTCAAGACTATGATCACGTTGGGGGTTCGAGAGTTCGACGGAAGTTCGGATGGTCATCGAAGGTTCTACGGGAACAAATCCGAGAAGTCCAAGAGCTTGCCAAAGAAGCTCGTCGGTGTTGAATCTCGTATTTGATGATGAAACCACTTGATATATGTTTATGATTTAATTTGTGTTTTGAGTGACGTAGGATACTTCGATCAGGATGAGACAATTAAAGCAGGAAGAATCATGTTGGGCCGAAGGAATATGTTAGAAGATTGGACGTCGGGTCGGTGGATCAGTCGACGTATCGACAAAAGGCTTCGGGCCGTGGATTCGGGCATCAAGCCAAGAAGAGCGAAAATTGTGCCAAGGATATCAGTGTTGCGGAGTCAACTGGTCGATTGGGCAATAGGCCACAAGGGAGGACGATGCGTCGAAGAATCGGACGAAACGTCGAGGGACCAATGACATGCCGGACAACTTGATTAATTGCTTAGGATTAATTGTCTCAATCGAAGTTTTGTTTTACATGTGCAGGATTAACTACAATAGCTTGAAGACATAAATCAAGTCTACCGGAGTCAAGTTCGATGGGTGTTCGAGAGTCCACTGAGAGTCCGAAGATTCGTCGGAAGTACTGCCGGAACCAACCGAGAAGAAATCGGGGACTTGCTGAAGTTTTTGGAAGTCCGCTAGAGAGATCGTCGGAGGTTCATGGAGATCACCGAGAAGGTTCGGCTACTTGCCAAAGACTCGCTGAACTCGCCACAAGACCGGGAGCCTATTGGGAGTCCACCGGAAGAAATCAGAGGGTGTATCGGAAGTCCGCCGGAAGATCACTGGAAAGCTCACCAGAAGGAAACTCGACATTGCTGATTAAAAACCTGCTTAGGACTACATCTTAATTTTTTAGTTTACATGCAATTAAGGTTGGGATTAAGAGTTAATCCTATAACCCGGTTAGGGGCCAACTGGGCCCTAATATGAACTGGTTTGGGCCAAATTTGGAGCCCAACCAGTGACCCGTAAGGACGAGCAGTGGCACCGCCCAGAACTCGAGGGATTAGGCAGTGGTACTGCTCGGATTGGGCGGTGGCACCACCCAATACCCGAAAGGTCGGGCGGTGGCACCGCCCAGAACCCGAGAGTTCTGGTGGTGGCATCGCCAGTATACTATCAGTATCAGACACTGACAAGCGGTGGCACCGCCAGCATCGGTAAACCCAAAAGAATATAAATTTGGAGCCCAAATTTGAATCCTCTTGGGGCCTATAAATACCCCTTATTTCTCAGCAGAGATTACAACCTTTTTGAGAAGTAAGAGATTGAGATAAAGCTTTAGTAAAGTCTTTAGCAAGTCTTATTTTCAATAGCTTAAGTGTTCTCCTCCCTCTTTCTCTTTGAAAATTGTAAGAGTGTGAACCACTTGTAAAAGGTTGTAAGATGGATATTTGTCCTCCTTCAAAGTGATTTGCTAGTGGAAGTTGGAAGCCTCATCGAAGAAAGCTTCACAAGTGGACGTAGGTCATTTGATCGAACCACTTTAAATTGGTGTGTTCCTTGAATGTGTGAGTGTTTACCTTTCTGAAATCATTATTTATATAGTAGCAAGCTTTCGGTTTTCATCTTCTAACTTTACTTAAGCTACTCTTACCAAGTCATTCATTCTCGAATCGAAATCTCTACGCATTTACGAAATCGTTTTCAAACTTACAAGTTTTAATCTGCTGCACTAATTCACCCCCCCCCTCTTAGTGCCGCTCCGATCCTAATAATTGGTATCAGAGCCTCGTATTTCTCATTTGGTTTAACACCTAAGAGAAATGACTCTTTTCGGCTTTCAAGAGGGTCACTCTCTCATTCGTCCTCCATTTTTCAATGGGATAGACTACACTTATTGGAAAACTTGAATGAGAGTTTTCTTGCTTTTGTTGGACTTAAATTTATGGAATATTATCGAGAACGGTTTTCGAATGTCTTCTCTTCCAATGATCCATTAGAATGATTTGTAGAAGAAGACGTTTTCTCTAAATGCAAAGGCTATGAATGCCTTATTTTGCACCCTAGATAAAACGGAGTTTAATCGGGTTTCTTTGTGCGAAACGACTTTTGACATATGGCACACTCTTGAAATCACACACGAAGGCACCTCTAGAGTTAAAGATTCGAAAATCAACTTTTTAATGCATGATTTCGAGGTTTTTCGGATGAAGCCAAGCGAAACCATTGGTGACATGTACACTTGTTTTACGAATGTCGTTAATGGTTTAGGAGCTCTTGGCAAATGTTTTTCAGATTTTGAACTCGTAAACAAAATTTTGTGTTCTCTTTCTAAGAAGTGAGATTCAAAAGTAACAGCTTTACGAGAAACAAAAGATTTAAATATTTTTCCACTTAAACAACTTATCGATATATTGATGACATATGAAATGGTGCATAATGCACTTGATGAACATGATGAACAGAACCACCTTCCAAAGAACAGGAAGGATTTGGGACATAGAACACATGAAGACTACTCGAGCATAAGCTCAAGTGATGGTGAACTTGAACTTGCAAAGAAAGTTAAAAAGTTAATGAAATAAAAATTAAAGAACAAAAAGAACGGAACTACTTGCTTTGAATACAAGAAGAAGAACACAAATTGGGAAGAATCGAGCTCCTCCGAAGACAAGGGGAAAATCAACAAAGGCGAGATGGCAAACTACGCCTTAACAGCTTTTGGCGATGAGATAATAAAAATGCCCTTAATTTATTTCGAAATTACATAATACTTTTCATGAGTTATTTTTAATTTAGTTTAGGATTAATTTTCTTGAAAATTACATGTTTAATAATTAATAATGAAATAAAAAATTAGGAATCATGCTTATCATTCTAGTAATTTGAAAATAATCATGAAAATTGTATGTTTATGATAAACAAAATGATTTTGATTAAAAATGACTTATGAAATATGATATCATGCCTAATAAATTATTTTTTGAAACTATGCATGATAATGATAAGTTTTGGGTAATTTATAGTTTATTGATTTTGATGATTTCCATGATGATCTTTTTCGATTTATGGATTATCAATTTTTACCGTGATGAAAGTTGATAAGCATGAAAAGATAGATTCACCTAAAAAGAAAAATGTATGACTACAACAAATAACAAAATGATTTTTGTAGAAAATACCTTATGCTCAATGAAACCATGATTGATGAATATGCTTTATGATAATAATTTCTTTGCCTTGTATGTCCTATCATGATGATATTTTGAAAATAAATGAAATCATATTTGATTTGAAATAATACATAATGATCATGCTTAATGAGTTTTCTTTCGAAATGATGCATGATGATTTTTGTGATTATCGAACTTTGCAATCTTTTGAAAGATCTTTTTCGGCGTTAATGAATGATGCATGGATTTGGGATAAAAGAAAAGAACAATCATATATGAATCAATCAATGAGTTAAAACAAAAGGAGAAAGCATTTTTCTTGAAAAATTTTCTTTTTCTCTATCTTATCGATTTTTCACTAAAAGACTAATAAAATTATTTATGTCTTTTTGAATATCTTGAAAGTAAGGTTGAGAGTTTGATAATTTTGATGATTTCCATGATGATCTTTTTCGATTTATGGATTATCAATTTTTACCGTGATGAAAGTTGCTTTTAAAAATGATGCACGGCTTTTGTATGCAAATAAGCATGAAAAGATAGATTCACCTAAAAAGAAAAATGTATGACTACAACAAATAACAAAATGATTTTGATTAAAAATGACTTATGAAATATGATATCATGCCTAATAAATTTATTTTTTGAAACTATGCATGATAATGATAAGTTTTGGGTAATTTATAGTTTATTGATTTTGATGATTTCCATGATGATCTTTTTCGATTTATGGATTATCAATTTTTACCGTGATGAAAGTTGCTTTTAAAAATGATGCACGGCTTTTGTATGCAAATAAGCATGAAAAGATAGATTCACCTAAAAAGAAAAATGTATGACTACAACAAATAACAAAATGATTTTTTGTAGAAAATACCTTATGCTCAATGAAACCATGATTGATGAATATGCTTTATGATAATAATTTCTTTGCCTTGTATGTCCTATCATGATGAATATTTTGAAAATAAATGAAATCATATTTGATTTGAAATAATACATAATGATCATGGATTTGGGATAAAAGAAAAGAACAATCATATATGAAATCAATCAATGAGTTAAAACAAAAGGAGAAAGCATTTTTCTTGAAAAATTTTCTTTTTCTCTATCTTATCGATTTTTCACTAAAAGACTAATAAAATTATTTATGTCTTTTTGAATATCTTGAAAGTAAGGTTGAGAGTTTGATAATTTTGATGATTTCCATGATGATTTTTGTGATTATCGAACTTTGCAATCTTTTGAAAGATCTTTTCGGCGTTAATGAATGATGCATGGATTTGGGATAAAAGAAAAGAACAATCATATATGAAATCAATCAATGAGTTAAAACAAAAGGAGAAAGCATTTTTCTTGAAAAATTTTCTTTTTCTCTATCTTATCGATTTTTCACTAAAAGACTAATAAAATTATTTATGTCTTTTTGAATATCTTGAAAGTAAGGTTGAGAGTTTGATAATTTTGATGATTTGAAATTAAAATAAGTTTTATTAAAATCATCATATTGATTTCTTGGAATAACATGAGATTACCTTTGATGATCATTTTGATATTTTGATTCATGGAATTTTGGATTCATGACTTGATCTTTCATTTGTTTTATGAGATAGTTGAAATCTTTGTACCTTTGAATTATTCCCTTCTCACCTTCATAAAAATACCTTATGAAATCATGCTATATGTGGTAAGAAGTAATAATGTGTATCATGTTAATTTCCATGTTATTTCTCAATTTTGAGTATATAAATCATGTTTAATTTGAAGTTATGATTAATGAGTTTGTATTTTGACATTATGTATGATAATTCTTGATATTTATGGATTATCAATTTTCATGATAATAATAGTGGCTTTAAAGATTGATGATATATATATATATATATATATATATATATATATATATATATATATATATATATATATATATATATATATATATATATATATATATATATATATATATATATATATAATGGTAAAAAAGGACAAAGGCATGCTTGTATGAAACAACTAAATAGAGAAAAGCATTTTTCTTGAAAATTCTTTTTCTCTATCTTATTGAGATGAATCTATTTTATCATCTTGAAAATAATTTTGATTTGATGATTTAAATTTGAATAAGCTTTATCTTGATTTTTTGAGATTTATAACTTGAGATTTACCCTATAAAAATCAAGATATTTTATCCTCAATGTTTCTTTTTAGCATCTACTATCCTAAATGAATCATGATTTTTCGGAACCACAATTCTTTTATGATTCATAATGAATTAAGAAATTTTATATGCTTGACGATTGTATACTTAATGATGCATAAAGTTGTAATGAAAATATTGAAATTTTGATACCATGACTTGACAATTTTATGCATGAGATTTTAAAGTTATACATGATGATTTTTGTGGTTTGTTGATTTTGATGGTTTTTATGACAAAATTCATTTTTCGTTCCTAAACATTGATGCATTTTTTTATTTGACATAAATGAAAAAGGGATGCTTATATGAAATCAATCACTTAAAAAGTATCACATAAAAAGGAAAGTATATTATTGGGTTTGAAATCATGAATCTATTTATGAATTTTGTGAACCTTGAAATTGATTTTGATTGTTTGAATCTAATGGGTTTTATCGAAATCATGATCTTGATCTCTTGAAATTTATAACATGAAATCTTTTATGAATCAAGATTTCTTAACTCTTTATTCTCTTACATTTTGAGAAAATTTTCAATATGAATCATAAGAGTTCTTATGCATGAGTTGAAATCTTTTTCTCCTACATTTCCTTTTGTGATGTATTAAAGAGAATATCTTTTTTAAAATTCTTGATTTAAAATTTTATTTGAAAATCTCTTATTTGATCTCCTAAGATATCTCTTTGAATATTTAAAGAGGAGAATTTTCTAGATGAATTATGATTTTGATGATTGAATATTTGATATGCATGAATTGAGATCTTTCTTTCCTACTATTCTTTTTGCTATTCACCAAAAAGAAGACTAATTCTAATAAACCATGATATGCTATATGAATTTTATTGTATTCATGAAGTAATATCTCATCACCAATTTTTTTTATATTCCTTCATGTGATGATATGAATGCACGAAACACTTATGATATGATTTTTATACAATTCTGTATATTCATCTCATCACCCAATTAATTCTTCTTGATATTCCTAATGTGATGAAATGAAATTATGTATACAAATGGGGAGAAGTTTTGATCATGCATGGTAGGATGCAATTTGACAAATTAATACCATCATGATTTGTAACATTTATGATTTGAAATTATGTATGCAATTGCTTTTTATTGTGATGATATATAATGTGTATCATGAATGCTCTAAATGATGAATGCTTGGTATCATGATCAAAATATTGATAAATGCTATTATTTATTACCAAAATAATGTATCATGTATGATATGCCCATAGTGATTAATTCATTTGTATAATGCATGAAGTAAGGATACAAATGTAAAGTTTTGAAATTATGCATATTTTAATTTGAAAACATAATGATGCACAAATAAGATTGATACTTATCTTTGTCATGATTTAGAAATTGATGTAAAGGGTCTTCCTTTCTTTTTGCCAATGACAAAGGAGGAGAAAGAGTTACTAATGTGCTATCTTGAATTGATGTAAAGGGTCATCTCAAAGAGAAATTAGCTAGCTTGCATAAGTCAAGAAAATGCAAAAACTTGCTTACTTTCTTGCACATCTAAAGAGAAGATGCAAATGTAACACTTACCAAATTATTTGCTTGCCTCATGTAAATGTGGACACAATCACATCTTGTTTTGTTGTAACAATTACTTTTTAATGCCCCTTGCCTTGATGACTACTAATCCTTGATGTGTTTTACTTGATGAATTATTTGGTGAGCATATGCAAAGTTAGGAATATTAATTGAACATTATTTTTAGATTTTCCTTGAATCTCTTTACGTTACTCATTTTTGGATTTTCCTTGATCACATTGAAATTGAATGTTTCTATAACATGCTTACTTTGAAAATCTTGTGCTTTGGTTTCCATGATGAGCATGTTGAAGATTCATACTCTCTTAATGTGTCCAAATGCATGAACTTATTAAGATTTTTTTCGGACTTTCTTGATTCATTCAATTGCTATAATGAGAATTTTACACTATTACATGCCTTAATAACATGTTAAAAATTATATGTTTTGGATACAAAAATTTCCATGATAATGAGCATGTTTTATCTTCATGATTGTATTTGAAAATCTATAGCAAAACTTTGTCCGAATGCATGAAAGTGTTAAATTTCATTTTCGGATTTTCTTGATCCTAACAATTGGCATTTTGTTAGGAAACATTGTCCGAAAACATTGTCTCTTGCTAGTTTGGCATTTTGCTAAGAAAGCAAAAATAACACTTCTCAAAAGAGAAGAAAGAGCTTGCTATCTTGAACATCACAAGCTTGCCTATCTTAAGAAATAAGAATTGCAAAAGTACTATCTTGCCTATCTCAAGAAGCAAAACTTGCAACTTGCACATTGCAATAGGAAGCAAGAATCATGAGCTTACACAAGAAAGCTATCTTGCACTTGCTTTCAAAATTTTTGCTAGCTTGTATGTAGTAAAACTTGCATATCGTAAAAATTACTAGCTTGTAGTCTAAAGAGAAGCAAACAGTTGTTATCTCAAGAAAAGCAAACATGCTAAACTTGTACATCTTTAATTGCTAGGTTGCATGATGATAAAATTTGATACTATGTTTATTATGCAATGATTTGAACTTTTTATCTCTAAACACATAAGAGTTGGAACTTCTCCTTTTTGTTGATAACAAAGGGGGAGAAGTATGATGACATGACATGTTATGCATAAGTTTATGATGACATGTTGCTTAGAGTTTTGAATCCAAGTCTATCAATAAGCCATATTGATAGGGAGAATTTGTTTAAACTCCGGGAATTAAGGTTAACTCCGTCATCAAGTGATTGTCATCATCAAAAAGGGGAGATTGTTGAATCTCATATTTTGATGATGAAACCACTTGATATTTGTTTATGATTTAATCTGCGTTTTGATGTAGGATACTTCGATCAGGATGAGACAATTAAAGCAGGAAGAATCATGTTGGGCTGGAGGAACATGTCAGAAGATTGGACGTCGGGCCGGTGGATCGGTCGATGTATCGACAGAAGGCTTTAGGCCGTGGATTCAGGCATCGGGCCAAGAAGAACAGAAATTGTGCCAAGGATATCAGAGTTGTGGAGTCAACTGGCTAATTGGGCAATAGGCCGCAAGAGAGGACGATGCGCCGAAGAATCGGACGAAGCATCGAGGGACCAATGACATGCCGGACAACTTGATTAATTGCTTAGGAATAATTGTCTCGATCAAAGTTTTGTTTTACATATGTAGGATTAACTATGATAGCTTGAAGACATAAAGCAAGCCTACCGGAGTTAAGTTCGATGGGTGTTCAAGAGTCCGCTGAGAGTCCAAAGATTCGTCGGAAGTGCTGCCGGAACCAACCGAGAAGAAATCAGGGACTTGCCGAAGTTTTTGGAAGTCCGCCGGAGAGATCATCGGAGGTTCGCGGAGATCATCGAGAAGGTTTAGCAACTTGCCAAAGACTCGCTGAACTTGCCACAAGACCGGGAGCCTGTTGGGAGTCCGCTGGAAGAAATCTGAGGGTATATCGAAAGTCCGCCGAAAAGCTCGCTGGAAGGAAACTCGACGTTGCTGGTTAAAAACCTGCTTAGGACTACATCTTAATTTCATAGTTTACATATAATTAAGGTTGGGATTAAGAGTTAATCCTATAACCTGGTTAGGGACCAACTGGGCCCTAATATATGAACTGGTTTGGGCCAAATTTGGAGCCCAACCAGTGACCCATAAGGACGAGCGATGGCACCGCCCAGAATCCGAGGGATCAGGTGGTGGCACCACCCAACACCCAAAAGGTCGGGCGGTGGCACCGCCCAGAACCCGAGAGTTCCGGCGGTGGCATCACCCAGAACTCGAGAGTTCCGGTGGTGGCACCGCCAGTACACTATCAGTATCAGACACTAACAGGCGGTGGCACCGCCAGCATCGGGAAACCCAAAAGAATTCAAATTTGGAGCCCAAATTTGAATCCTCTTGGGGCCTATAAATACCTCTCATTTCTCAGCAGAGATTACAACCTTTTTGAGAAGTAAGAGATTGAGATAAAGCCTTAGCAAAGTCTTTAGCAAGTCTTGTTTTCAATAGCTTAAGTGTTCACCTCCCTCTTTCTCTTTGAAAATTTGTAAGAGTGTGAATCACTTGTAAAAGGTTGTAAGAGGAGTATTTGTCCTTCCCCTTCAAAGTGATTTGTTAGTGGAAGTTGGAAGCCTTATCGAAGAAGGCTTCACAAGTGGATGTAGGTCATTTGACCAAACTACTTTAAATTGGTGTGTTTCTTGAATGTGTAAGTGTTTACCTTTCCGAAATCGTTATTTACATAGCAGCAAGCTTTCGGTTTTCATCTTCTAACTTTACTTAGGCTACTCTTGCCAAGTTATTCATTCTCGAATCGAAATCTCTACGCATTTACGAAATTGTTTTCAAACTTACAAGTTTTAATCCGCTGCACTAATTCGCCCCCCCCTCTTAGTGCCGCTCCGATCCTAACAATTCGAACTCGCCAAGTCGATCGTCACAAGTCCAGGAGTTTGCCGGAAGTCCACCGGAGCATCGCTGAGGGTTCGTTGGATGTTCGCCGGAAGAAGCGATTGATGCATCGGAGCAAGTTGCAGTAAATGTCTTAAAAAATTTCGTAGTTAGTATGATGATTAAGTTAGAAATGGGAGGTGATCTCATTAACTTAATATTGGGGCAATTGGGCCCTTGACTGACCCAAATTGGGTCGAATGGATCAGCCCATTTGGACCCATATTTCCTGGCCGGTGGTGGCACCGCCTAGGAGTTTAGTCTCCTAGGAAAGCTGGGCGGTGGAACAACCCATGTCAGGCGGTGGCACCACCTGGGCTCGATCTCCGAGTGAGGCTGGGCGGTGGTACCGCCCCTGTCAAGCGTTGGTACCACCTGAGCTCGGTCTCCGAGCTCTATTAGGTGGTAGTACCGCCCAGTTATGGCGGTAGTACCACCAGGACCCTGGAAATCTGGGATATGACATTTTTGAGCTCCAAATTTAAACCAGTTTGGGGCCTATATATACCCCACCCTTTCTTGCATGAAAGGGCACCGAAAGCTTGATCTTACTTTATGATTTTTAGAGCTCAAATGTGTTGTAAAGGGCAAAAGTTCTTACTCCTCCCTCTTTCTCTTTGAAAATTTGTAAGAGTGTGAATCACTTGTAAAAGGTTGTAAGAGGAGTATTTGTCCTTCCCCTTCAAAGTGATTTGTTAGTGGAAGTTGGAAGCCTTATCGAAGAAGGCTTCACAAGTGGATGTAGGTCATTTGACCAAACTACTTTAAATTGGTGTGTTTCTTGAATGTGTAAGTGTTTACCTTTCCGAAATCGTTATTTACATAGCAGCAAGCTTTCGGTTTTCATCTTCTAACTTTACTTAGGCTACTCTTGCCAAGTTATTCATTCTCGAATCGAAATCTCTACGCATTTACGAAATTGTTTTCAAACTTACAAGTTTTAATCCGCTGCACTAATTCACCCCCCCCTCTTAGTGCTCTTGATCCTAACAATTCGAACTCGCCAAGTCGATCGTCACAAGTCCAGGAGTTTGCCGGAAGTCCACCGGAGCATCGCTGAGGGTTCGTTGGATGTTCGCCGGAAGAAGCGATTGATGCATCGGAGCAAGTTGCAGTAAATGTCTTAAAAAATTTCGTAGTTAGTATGATGATTAAGTTAGAAATGGGAGGTGATCTCATTAACTTAATATTGGGGCAATTGGGCCCTTGACTGACCCAAATTGGGTCGAATGGATCAGCCCATTTGGACCCATATTTCCTGGCCGGTGGTGGCACCGCCTAGGAGTTTAGTCTCCTAGGAAAGCTGGGCGGTGGAACAACCCATGTCAGGCGGTGGCACCACCTGGGCTCGATCTCCGAGTGAGGCTGGGCGGTGGTACCGCCCCTGTCAAGCGTTGGTACCACCTGAGCTCGGTCTCCGAGCTCTATTAGGTGGTAGTACCGCCCAGTTATGGCGGTAGTACCACCAGGACCCTGGAAATCTGGGATATGACATTTTTGAGCTCCAAATTTAAACCAGTTTGGGGCCTATATATACCCCACCCTTTCTTGCATGAAAGGGCACCGAAAGCTTGATCTTACTTTATGATTTTTAGAGCTCAAATGTGTTGTAAAGGGCAAAAGTTCTTCTCCCTCTTTCCTTCTAAGTTTTGATCATTCAAGAGAGGAGTGAAAAATCTGTAAGGGTTGTCTCCTAAGCTCATCAAAAGAAGTAAAACTATAAAAGAGTGGTTGGCCTTCGCCTATTGAAGGAAGGCCTCTAGTGGACGTCGGTGACCTCATCGGAAGAGGAAGCCAAAAGTAGATGTAGGTCAAGATTGACCGAACCACTCAAATCTTGGTTTGCATTTATATTCTGTTCTCTATCTTAACTGCAACTGCCTCCATAGCTTTACTTTAACTGCACTTCGCTTGATCTTAAGTTAAAGAACTTTCCGAATTAGCTTTCGCATCGAAATCATTTTTTATCGTACGAACGCAGTTTTAAATTGTTGAAAGTTTTCCGCTGCACTAATTCACCCCCCCCTCTTAGTGCTCTTGATCCTAACAATTGGTATCAGAGCAGCGTTAACTCTCAATCGGATTAAAACCCAAGAGAGATGGCATACGCCGGAAATCAAGAGGGCTACTCTATTACACATCCACCCATGTTCAATGGGACAGACTACACCTATTGGAAGACCCGAATGAGGATCTTCCTTATTTCAATGGATTTTGAACTTTGGAATCTTGTTAAAAAATGGATTTTCGAAGTCTTCTCTTCCAATGATCGATTGGAATGAATTGGAGAAGAAGACTTTCACTCTTAATGCAAAGGCTATGAATGCCTTAGTTTGTGCGCTTGATAAAAACGAGTTCAATTGTGTTTCGGTTTATGAAACCGCATTTGATATTTGGCATACACTCGAAGTGACTCACGAAGGCACAAGTAGAGTGAAAGAGTCAAAAGTCAATCTTTTGTACATTTTTGAACTTTTCCAAATGAAACCGAGAGAGTGAGACTATGCGAAATGTCCAACCGTTTCACGGATGTCGTCAATCGGTCTAAAAGGACCCGACCAAAAGTTTTTCAGATTTTCGAGCTCAAATGTGTTGTAAAGGGCAAAAGTTCTTCTCCCTCTTTCCTTCTAAGTTTTGATCATTCAAGAGAGGAGTGAAAAATCTGTAAGGGTTGTCTCCTAAGCTCATCAAAAGAAGTAAAACTATAAAAGAGTGGTTGGCCTTCGCCTATTGAAGGAAGGCCTCTAGTGGACGTCGGTGACCTCATCGGAAGAGGAAGCCAAAAGTAGATGTAGGTCAAGATTGACCGAACCACTCAAAATCTTGGTTTGCATTTATATTCTGTTCTCTATCTTAACTGCAAACTGCCTCCATAGCTTTACTTTAACTGCACTTCGCTTGATCTTAAGTTAAAGAACTTTCCGAATTAGCTTTCGCATCGAAATCATTTTTTATCGTACGAACGCAGTTTTAAATTGTTGAAAGTTTTCCGCTGCACTAATTCACCCCCCCCTCTTAGTGCTCTTGATCCTAACAATTGGTATCAGAGCAGCGTTAACTCTCAATCGGATTAAAACCCAAGAGAGATGGCATACGCCGGAAATCAAGAGGGCTACTCTATTACACATCCACCCATGTTCAATGGGACAGACTACACCTATTGGAAGACCCGAATGAGGATCTTCCTTATTTCAATGGATTTTGAACTTTGGAATCTTGTTAAAAATGGATTTTCGAAGTCTTCTCTTCCAATGATCGATTGGAATGAATTGGAGAAGAAGACTTTCACTCTTAATGCAAAGGCTATGAATGCCTTAGTTTGTGCGCTTGATAAAAACGAGTTCAATTGTGTTTCGGTTTATGAAACCGCATTTGATATTTGGCATACACTCGAAGTGACTCACGAAGGCACAAGTAGAGTGAAAGAGTCAAAAGTCAATCTTTTGATACATTCTTTTGAACTTTTCCAAATGAAACCGAGTGAGACTATTGGCGACATGTACACCCGTTTCACGGATGTCGTCAATGGTCTAAAAGGACCCGACAAAAGTTTTTCAGATTTTGAGCTCATAAATAAGATTCTAAGATCCCTTCTTAAGTGTTGGGACCCAAAAGTCACTGCTGTTCAAGAGGCTAAAGATTTAAATAACTTTCCTCTTGAAGAATTAATCTGGTCATTAATGACCTACGAAATGACTTGCAAAGCTCATGAAGAGCAAGAAGACATCCTTACAAAGAATAGGAAGGATATGACACTTAGAACTTTTGAAGACCACTTGAGAGAAAACTCAAGTGATGAAGACTGTGACGATGACTTAGCACTTCTAATAAGGAAATTCAAAAAAATTATTAAAAGAGACAAATTTAAAATGACACAAAATAAATTTGAACACAAAAAGGACCAAGTTATTTGCTACGAATACAAGAAGCTGGGACACTACAAAAGTGATTATTCCCAGCCAAGAAGAGAACACCAAAGAAGAAGGCGCTTAAAGTAACATGGGATGACTCAAGCACGTCTGAAGAAGAGGAGTCCAGCACCGAGCAAGTTGTCATTATGCTCTAATGGCCATCGGAGATGAGGTAATGAATTTAATTGATGCAGATTTATCATTTGATAAATTATTAAATGCCTTCCATGACTTATTTGATGAATGCAAAACTATTAATAGAAAATACAAATTGCTAAAAAAGGAGCATAATAGTCTTACTTATAATTTCGACAAATTAAAAACTGAATATCATGATAGTTTAGCTCCATGTAAAAAATGCCATGATCTAGAAACTCTCCAAAAGGAGAACTTGCTACTTAAGGATACCTTGAAGAAATTCGAGGGTTGGTAGCAAGTCTTTAAATATGATCCTTACAAATAAGGGTCATGTTCCTAAAAGAAGTAGAATCGGATTTGTGAGAAGTCCTCACCAAAATCCAACCACCTTCATAAAAGGCCCTATCTTATATGTTTGGTACCGAAGCAAATGCCAACTTTTGTTGCAAACATAGACATAAAACTTATTATTGTCCATTCAAAAAATTAGTATGACCAAACTGATTTGGGTTCCTAAGGAACCATGATAAATTCTATGCAACATGATAAACCATGTAGATCAGTTTTTGAGGCAACCCAATAGTAAATAGGTACCTAAAATCATCCTTTCTTGTAGAAACATACACCATCACAAGCTAGGAGAAAGGAGATGGTACCTTGATAATGGATGCTCAAGGCATATGACCGGAGATCCATCTCAATTCTCTAAACTCACTAGCATAGACGAAGACTATGTCACTTCGGAGACAATAACAAGAGTAAAATCATTGGCAAAGGAACCATAGGTAACAAATCCAACTTCTTTATTAAAGATGTTTTGTAGTTGATGGTTTAAAACATAACCTCTTGAGCATTAGTCAATTATGTGATAAAGGATATATTGTCAAATTCGAATCTAATGCTTGCATCATTGAAAAACCACTACAAAAACACATTTATGATTGCATTAAAACAAAATAACGTATACACCATTGACATCAATGATCTTGCAATGAAATGTGTTTCTTCGATTTTGAATGAGGATGCTTAGGCTTTGGCATAGAAGATAGGTCATGCTAGCATGAAACATATCACTCAAATATCATCCAAGAACTTGTAAGAGGAATTCCTCATATCAAGTTCATCAAAGATAATGTGTGTGATGCTTGTCAATTAGGAAAACAAATTAAGGGTAGTTTCAAATCTAAGAATCAAATAAGCACCTCTAGGCTCTTACAATTGATCTATATGAACTTGTTTGGACCTATCTCTACATCAAGCCTAGGAGGTAGCAAATACACCTTCATCATTGTAGATGACTATAGTTGATATACATGGACTTATTTCTTAAAACACAAAAATGAATGCTTTAGATATTTTACCAAGTTTTGCAAACTTTTCCAAAATGAAAAGGGTTCTATAATTTCGTCAATTAGAAGTGATCATGGTGGTGAATTTCAAAACCATGATTTTCAAGAATTTTATGAATTTAATGGATACAATCATAACTTCTCTACTCTAAGAAATCCTCAACAAAATAGACTAGTAGAAAGAAAAAAAAAAAAAAAAAAAAAAAAAAAAAAAAAAAAAAAAAAAAAAAAAAAAAAAAAAAAAAAAAAAAAAAAAAAAAAAAAAAAAAAAAAAAAAAAAAAAAAAAAAAAAAAAAAAAAAAAAAAAAAAAAAAAAAAAAAAAAAAAAAAAAAAAAAAAAAAAAAAAAAAAAAAAAAAAAAAAAAAAAAAAAAAAAAAAAAAAAAAAAAAAAAAAAAAAAAAAAAAAAAAAAAAAAAAAAAAAAAAAAAAAAAAAAAAAAAAAAAAAAAAAAAAAAAAAAAAAAAAAAAAAAAAAAAAAAAAAAAAAAAAAAAAAAAAAAAAAAAAAAAAAAATTAGTATGACCAAACTGATTTGGGTTCCTAAAGGAACCATGATAAATTCTATGCAACATGATAAACCATGTAGATCAGTTTTTGAGGCACCCAATAGTAAATAGGTACCTAAAAATCATCCTTTCTTGTAGAAACATACACCATCACAAGCTAGGAGAAAGAGATGGTACCTTGATAATGGATGCTCAAGGCATATGACCGGAGATCCATCTCAATTCTCTAAACTCACTAGCATAGACGAAGACTATGTCACCTTCGGAGACAATAACAAGAGTAAAATCATTGGCAAAGGAACCATAGGTAACAAATGCATCCACTTCCGAAACATCCTTACCCAAGGATTGGAAGTATGTAGATGCTCATCCTAAGGAGCTAATCCTAGGAGATACATCTAAGGGGGTTCAAACACGTTCTTCTCTTAAAATATTTTGTGCCAACGCTGCTTTTCTCTCCCAAGTTGAACCTAAATGTATTGACGAAGCCATGAAAGATGATTCATGGATTATCGCAATGCAAGATGAGTTAAATCAATTTAAGAGAAATGAGATGTGGAAGCTTGTTCTTAGGCCAAATGACCATTTAGTTATTAGTACTAAATGGATCTTTAGAAACAAACAAGATGAATATGGTATCATGGTTAGAAACAAGGCTAGATTAGTAGCCAAAGGTTTCAATCAAGAAGAATGTATCGATTATGAAGAAACCTTCACTCGGGTGACTAGATTAGAAGCCATAAGGATGCTCCTTGCCTATGCTAGTAATAATAATTTTAAGTTATTTCAAATGGATGTTAAAAGTACTTTTCTTAATGGCTTTATTTCCGAAGAAGTTTATGTTGAACAACCTCTCGGATTTGAAAATAATAGCCTCCCTAATCATGTGTTTAAATTAACTAAAGCTCTCTATGGTTTAAAACATAACCTCTTGAGCATTAGTCAATTATGTGATAAAGGATATATTGTCAAATTCGAATCTAATGCTTGCATCATTGAAAAACCACACAAAAACACATTTATGATTGCATTAAAACAAAATAACGTATACACCATTGACATCAATGATCTTTGCAATGAAATGTGTTTCTCGATTTTGAATGAGGATGCTTAGCTTTGGCATAGAAGATTAGGTCATGCTAGCATGAAACTAATCACTCAATATCATCCAAAGAACTTGTAAGAGGAATTCCTCATATCAAGTTCATCAAAGATAATGTGTGTGATGCTTGTCAATTAGGAAAACAAATTAAGGGTAGTTTCAAATCTAAGAATCAAATAAGCACCTCTAGGCTCTTACAATTGATCTATATGAACTTGTTTGGACCTATCTCTACATCAAGCCTAGGAGGTAGCAAATACACCTTCATCATTGTAGATGACTATAGTTGATATACATGGACTTATTTCTTAAAACACAAAATGAATGCTTTAGATATTTACCAAGTTTTGCAAACTTTTCCAAAATGAAAAGGGTTCTATAGTTCGTCAATAGAAGTGATCATGGTGGTGAATTTCAAAACCATGATTTTTCAAGAATTTATGAATTTAATGGATACAATCATAATCTTCTCTACTCTAAGAAATCCTCAACAAAATAGACTCTGTAGAAAGAAAAAAATAGAAATTTACCAGAAATAGCCAGAACCATGTTGAATGAACTAGCCTACCCAAATATTTTTGGGCCGAAGCCATAAACACTACATGCTATATTTTGAATAGAGTTCTAGTTAAGACCCTACTCACTAAAACTCCCTATGAGTTGTGAAACCAACAAAAAACCTAATGTTTCATATTTTAAAGTTTTTGGGTTGTAAGTGTTTTGATCTTGAATGAAAAGATGCCTTAGGAAATTTGATGCTAAATCCGATGAAGGAATTTTCCTTGGTTATTCTTCGGTTTCTAAAGCTTTTCGTATCTTCAATAAAAGAACTTTAATTATAGAAGAATCCATTCATGTTGTTTTCAATGAGATTTCCAACAATCAAGAAAATGATTTTGCTAATAATGTTAATTTTAATTCTTTGAATATAAAATGAAACCCTTCTCCAACTAGCAACTTGGATGCATCCACTTCCGAAACATCCTTACCCAAGGATTGGAAGTATGTAGATGCTCATCCTAAGGAGCTAATCCTAGGAGATACATCTAAGGGGGTTCAACCGTTCTTCTCTTAAAATATTTTGTGCCAACGCTGCTTTTCTCTCCCAAGTTGAACCTAAATGTATTGACGAAGCCATGAAAGATGATCCTGGATTATCGCAATGCAAGAGAGTTAAATCAATTAAGAGAAATGAGATGTGGAAGCTTGTTCTTAGGCACAATGACCATTTAGTTATTAGTACTAAATGGATCTTTAGAAAACAACCAGATGAATATGGTATCATGGTTAGAAACAAGGCTAGATTAGTAGCCAAAGGTTTCATCAAGAAGAATGTATCGATATGAAGAAACCTTCACTCGGGTGACTAGATTAGAAGCCAATAAGATGCTCCTTGCCTATGCTAGTAATAATAATTTTAAGTTATTTCAAATGGATGTTAAAAGTACTTTTCTTAATGGCTTTATTCGAAGAAGTTTATTGTGAACAACCTCTCGGATTTGAAAATAATAGCCTCCCTAATCATGTGTTTAACATTAACTAAAGCTCTCTATGGTTTAAAACAAGCCCCAAGGGCTTGGTATGAGAGACTTAGTTCTTTTCTTATTGAAAATAATTTCACAAAAAGCAAGGTCGATACTACATTGTTTATCAAGAATTTTGATAACAATTTTCTCATTGTTCAGATTTATGTTGATGATATTATCTTTGGTTCTATAAACGAATCTCTTTGTGAATCTTTTGCTAAAACCATTGAGTCTCGAATTTGAAATGAGTTTGATGGGAGAATTAACCTTTTTCTTAGGCTTACAAATTAAGTAACTAAGAAATGACATCTTATTAGTCAAACTAAATATGCTTTAGATTTGCTAAAAAGATTTAATATGAAAAGTTCAAAAACTATTAACACTCCTATGAGCACCTCACTAAGTTAGAAGTTGATGAAAGTGGAGAAAGCTTCGATCAAAAAACTTATAGGGGTATGATAGGAAGTTTACTTTACCTCACTGCAACTAGACCAGATATCATGTCAGTGTAGGATTTTGTGCTAGCTTTCAATCGAACCCTAAGATATCTCATCTCAAAGCGGTTAAAAGAATACTTAGATATCTTAAAGGTACCATAAATCTAGGATTATGATATCCAAAAACTAAGAATTTTGAGTTAATTGCTTATGCTGATGCGGATTTTGCTGGATGTAGACTAGATAGAAAAAGCACATCAAGAATATGTTAATTTTTGGGACATGCCCTTGTTTCCTGGTTATCTAAGAAACAAAACTCGGTTGCACTATCAATAACCAAAGCGGAGTATATTGTAGCTAGCGCATGCTGTGCACAAGTTGTGTGGATGAAAAACACCTTAGAAGATTATAAAGTTTATCTTAAAAATATTCCCATTAAATGTGATAACACAAGTACTATATGTTTAACAAAGAATCTCATTCAAAACTCAAGAACAAAACATATTGATATTAGATATCTTAAAGGTACCATAAATCTAGGATTATGATATCCAAAAACTAAGAATTTTGAGTTAATTGCTTATGCTGATGCGGATTTTGCTGGATGTAGACTAGATAGAAAAAGCACATCAAGAATATGTTAATTTTTGGGACATGCCCTTGTTTCCTGGTTATCTAAGAAACAAAACTCGGTTGCACTATCAATAACCAAAGCGGAGTATATTGTAGCTAGCGCATGCTGTGCACAAGTTGTGTGGATGAAAAACACCTTAGAAGATTATAAAGTTTATCTTAAAAATATTCCCATTAAATGTGATAACACAAGTACTATATGTTTAACAAAGAATCTCATTCAAAACTCAAGAACAAAACATATTGATATTAGATATCACTTTATACGAGATCATGTCACTAATCATGATGTAGTTATAGAGTTCACTGATACTAAATATCAACTAGTTGATATTTTTACAAAGCTTTTAAATGAAGAACAATTTGATTTCATTAGAAGAGAATTAGGTATGTTAATGTGTCCGAATGCTTGAACTCATTAAATTTTATTTTTCAGTCTTTCTTGATTCAATGATCAAATCACTTAATTGCTATGATGATTTTACATGATTACATGCCTTAATAACATGTTGGAAATTATGTGCTTTGGACACAAAAAATTTCATGATAATAAGCATGTTTTATCTTCATGATTGTATTTGAAAATCTATAGCAAAAACCTTGTCCGAACGCATGAAAGTGTTAAATTTTATTTTCAGATTTTCTTGATACATTATTCTCTTTCGGAACTTAATAAGCATATGTCAATCGAGTTTGATTCATATACATTGATTTTTGACATATGGAATCAACTAGCAAATGCATCTCTCATAGACATATTGAGTTTGATGATTCCTTCTTATAAACTCCTTCTTAAAAAAAGGGAAGATATTTTTTACTTGCAAGGATTTTGATTCACATACATATCTTGGATCCTTGTAAAAATGAAGAGTGCCTAAATCTCTTATCGATTTTAACTTCATTCAAGTAATCTCACAAATGGTTTTCCTCCTTCATGCAACAGATAATTCCAAATAAAAAGGAAGAAGTAATCTCCATGTCATGTTTCCTTGAGATGCTTGTATAATTGGTATCCTATCACTCATTGTTAAAAAATAACATAAACCTAGTTATGGCATGAACTCATTACCGCCACTTAGTTAAAATTTGCTTATATCGTTCTCCTTTTTATTGATGACAAAGGGGGAGAAATATATGAATTAATGTTATAAGTGCTATATTTGAATTTGAATTATGTTTAAGAACTTGACATCATTTTCAGATAGATACATCATGATAGGAATCATGATGGGAGTACTGATAAGGTTAAACGATCTTATCGATTTTAACTTCATTCAAGTAATCTCACAAATGGTTTTCCTCCTTCATGCAAACAGATAATTCCAAATAAAAAGGAAGAAGTAATCTCCATGTCATGTTTTCCTTGAGATGCTTGTATAATTGGTATCCTATCACTCATTGTTAAAAAATAACATAAACCTAGTTATGGCATGAATCATTACCGCACTTATGTTTAAAATTTGCTTATATCGTTCTCCTTTTTATTGATGACAAAGGGGGAGAAATATATGAATTAATGTTATAAGTGCTATATTTGAATTTGAATTATGTTAAGATATCAAAAGAAGCTTGCATCGAAATATATGGTAAATTAATGATAGATATGCTATGATTGCTAAACACTTGAAATATTTGCATCATGTTAAGATATCAAGAACTTGCATCATAATTTTACATGTTGATATCTTGCCATGTGATGAAATGCTATGATTGCTAAACACTTGAAATGCTTGAGTTATGTTAAGATATCAAAAGCTTATATCATAATTTTACATGTTGATATCTTACCATATGATAAATTGCTACCATTACTATCATTCACACTTGAAATGTAAGACATCAAAATGGATGTCAAGCCTTGACATCATTTTCAGATAGATACATCATGATAGGAATCATGATGGGAGTACTGATAAGGTTAAACGATCTTAACTTATCAATATGTCTTTTGAATTTAAGAATGACTTATCTCGAGTATGGTATATAGATAGGGGGAGTTAAGGTTAACTCCATTATCAATTGATTGTCATCATCAAAAAGGGGGAGATTGTTGAATCTCGGATTTTGATGATGAAGTCAATTGTCATTTGTTATCTAATCCATATGTTGATATAAGTATGCAGGATTAACTACGATGAAAGTAAGATATGCAGCAGGAGTTGCATCGGAGTCAAGACTATGATCACATTGGGGGTTTGAGAGTTCGATGGAAGTTTAGACGGTCGTCAGAAGTTCTGCGGGAACAAATCCGAGAAGTCTAGGAGCTTGCCAAAGAAGCTCGTCAGAACTCGCCAAGTGGATCATCGCAAGTCCAGGAGTTTGCCGGAAGTCTGTCGGAGCATCACCGAGGGTTCATCGGATGTTCGTCGGAAGTTTGCCAGAAGAAACGATTGATGCACCGGAGTAAGTTACAGTAAATGTCTTAAAAAATATCATAGTTAGCATGATAATTAAGTTAGAAATGGTAGGTGATCCCATTAACTTAATCTTGGGGCAATTGGGCCCTTGATAGATGCAAATTGGGCCGAATGGATCAGCCCATTCGGACCCAGATTTCCTGGTCGGCGGTGGCACCGCCCAAGAGCTCAGTCTCCTAAGAAAGCTGGGCGGTGGAACCGCCCATGTCAAGCGGTGGCATCGCCTGGGCTCGGTCTCCGAGTGAGGTTGGGCGGTGGTACCGCCTGAGCTCAGTCTCCGAGCTCTGTCAAGCGGTAGTACCACCCAATTATGGCGGTAGTACCGCCAGGACCCCGAAAATCCATGATATGACATTTTTAAGCTCCAAATTTAAACCAGTTTGGGGCCTATATATACCCCATTAAGGCGGCACTACCACTAGGACCCCGAAAATCCGGGATATGACATTTTTGAGCTCCAAATTCAAACCCGTTTGGGGCCTATATATACCCCACCCTTTCCTGCATGAAAGGGCACCGAAAGCTTGATCTTACTCTGTGATTTTTAGAGCTCATTAGTGTTGTAAAGGGCAAAAGTTCTTCTCCCTATTTTCTTCCAAGTTTCGATCATTCAAGAGATGAGTGAAAAATCTATAAGGGTTGTCTCCTAAGCCCATCAAAAGGAGTGAAACTGTAAAAGGGTGGTTAGCCTTCACCTATTGAAGGAAGGCCTCTAGTGGACGTCGGTGACCTCATTGGAGGAGGAAGCCAAAGTGGATGTAGGTCAAGATTGGAGCGAACCACCTAAATCTCGGTTGCATTTATATATGTCTCTATCATAACTGCAAAACTGCCATCCATAGCTTTACTTTAACTGCCACTTCGCTTGATCTTAAGTTAAAGAACTTTCTGAATCGGCGTTCGCATCGAAATCATTTTTATCGTACGAACGCAGTTTAAATCGTCAAAAGTTTTCCGCTGCACTAATTCACCCTCCCCTTCTTAGTGCTCTTGATCCTAACACTACTATCTAAAGAGGAGAAGGGGAGAGGAAATAGGAGGTGGCAACCAAGAACTTTTGGCTTATGGGTGTTTGGTTCCCTCCTATTTATAGAGACCCCCTATCAGTTAACCATAATGGATCCTACCATATTGGTATTGGATTTACATCCAATTATCTAAGCTCTTAGATAAGTGGATCTCTATCCAATAATCTCTAATTAGCATTTATTAGATCTCATCCATAGGATCCTGTTGAATTCTCGGAGTACCGCCCCTGTCAGGCGGTGGCACCGCCCCTGTCAGGCGGTGGCACCGCCCCTGTCAGGCGGTGGCACCGCCTAGGCTCAGTCTCCGAGTGAGACTAGGCGGTAGCACCGCCCCTGTCAGGCGGTGGCACCGCCCCTGTCAGGCGGTGGCACCGCCCCTGTCAGGCGGTGGCACCGCCCCTGTCAGGCGGTGGCACCGCCTAGGCTCAGTCTCCGAGTGAGACTAGGCGGTAGCACCGCCCCTGTCAGGCGGTGGCACCGCCCCTGTCAGGCGGTGGCACCGCCCCTGTCAGGCGGTGGCACCGCCTAGGCTCAGTCTCCGAGCTCTGTCAGGCGGTGGCACCGCCCCTGTCAGGCGGTGGCACCGCCCCTGTCAGGCGGTGGCACCGCCTAGGCTCAGTCTCCGAGTGAGACTGGGCGGTAGCACCGCCCCTGTCAGGCGGTGGCACCGCCTAGGCTCAGTCTCCGAGTGAGACTGGGCGGTAGCACCGCCCCTGTCAGGCGGTGGCACCGCCTAGGCTCAGTCTCCGAGTGAGACTAGGCGGTAGCACCGCCCCTGTCAGGCGGTGGCACCGCCTAGGCTCAGTCTCCGAGTGAGACTAGGCGGTAGCACCGCCCCTGTCAGGCGGTGGCACCGCCTAGGCTCAGTCTCCGAGTGAGACTAGGCGGTAGCACCGCCCCTGTCAGGCGGTGGCACCGCCTAGGCTCAGTCTCCGAGTGAGACTAGGCGGTAGCACCGCCCCTGTCAGGCGGTGGCACCGCCCCTGTCAGGCGGTGGCACCGCCTAGGCTCAGTCTCCGAGTGAGACTAGGCGGTAGCACCGCCCCTGTCAGGCGGTGGCACCGCCTAGGCTCAGTCTCCGAGTGAGACTAGGCGGTAGCACCGCCCCTGTCAGGCGGTGGCACCGCCCCTGTCAGGCGGTGGCACCGCCCCTGTCAGGCGGTGGCACCGCCTAGGCTCAGTCTCCGAGTGAGACTAGGCGGTAGCACCGCCCCTGTCAGGCGGTGGCACCGCCCCTGTCAGGCGGTGGCACCGCCTAGGCTCAGTCTCCGAGTGAGACTAGGCGGTAGCACCGCCCCTGTCAGGCGGTGGCACCGCCCCTGTCAGGCGGTGGCACCGCCCCTGTCAGGCGGTGGCACCGCCTAGGCTCAGTCTCCGAGTGAGACTGGGCGGTAGCACCGCCCCTGTCAGGCGGTGGCACCGCCCCTGTCAGGCGGTGGCACCGCCTAGGCTCAGTCTCCGAGTGAGACTAGGCGGTAGCACCGCCCCTGTCAGGCGGTGGCACCGCCCCTGTCAGGCGGTGGCACCGCCTAGGCTCAGTCTCCGAGTGAGACTAGGCGGTAGCACCGCCCCTGTCAGGCGGTGGCACCGCCCCTGTCAGGCGGTGGCACCGCCTAGGCTCAGTCTCCGAGTGAGACTAGGCGGTAGCACCGCCCCTGTCAGGCGGTGGCACCGCCCCTGTCAGGCGGTGGCACCGCCCCTGTCAGGCGGTGGCACCGCCCCTGTCAGGCGGTGGCACCGCCTAGGCTCAGTCTCCGAGCTCTGTCAGGCGGTGGCACCGCCCCTGTCAGGCGGTGGCACCGCCTAGGTCGGCGGTGGCACCGCCCCTGTCAGGCGGTGGCACCGCCCCTGTCAGGCGGTGGCACCGCCCCTGTCAGGCGGTGGCACCGCCTAGGCTCAGTCTCCGAGTGAGACTAGGCGGTAGCACCGCCCCTGTCAGGCGGTGGCACCGCCCCTGTCAGGCGGTGGCACCGCCTAGGCTCAGTCTCCGAGTGAGACTAGGCGGTAGCACCGCCCCTGTCAGGCGGTGGCACCGCCCCTGTCAGGCGGTGGCACCGCCCCTGTCAGGCGGTGGCACCGCCCCTGTCAGGCGGTGGCACCGCCCCTGTCAGGCGGTGGCACCGCCCCTGTCAGGCGGTGGCACCGCCTAGGTCGGCGGTGGCACCGCCCAACTGCGAGCCTCGGAGTGAGGCTGGGCGGTGGCACCGCCCCTGTCAGGCGGTGGCACCGCCTAGGCTCAGTCTCGGAGTGAGACTGGGCGGTAGCACCGCCCCTGTCAGGTAGTGGCACCGCCTAGGCTCAGTCTCCGAGTGAGACTGGGTGGGCGGTAGCACCGCCCCTGTCAGGCGGTGGCACCGCCTGGGCTCAGTCTCCGAGTGAGACTAGGCGGTAGCACCGCCCCTGACAGGCGGTGGTACCGCCCGAGCTCGGTCTCCGAGCTCTGTCAGGCGGTAGTACCGCCAGGACCCCGAAAACATGGGATATGACATTTTTGAGCTCCAAATTCAAATCAGTTTGGGGCCTATATAAACCCCACCCTTTCATGCATGAAAGGGCACCGAAACATAGCATTTATTCTGAGATTTTGAGAGCTTAAAAGTGTTGTAAAAGGCTAGAAGTTCTTCTCCCTCTTTTCTTCAAAGTTTTGATCATTCAAGAGAGGAGTGAAAAATCTGTAAGGGTTGTCTCCTAAGCCCGTCAAAAGGAGTGAAACTGTAAAAGGGTGGTTGGCCTTCGCCTATTGAAGGAAGGCCTCTAGTGGACGTCGGTGACCTCATCGGAGGAGGAAGCCAAAAGTGGATGTAGGTCAAGATTGACCGAACCACTCTAAATCTCGGTTTGTATTTACATTTTGTTCTCTATCTTAACTGCAATTACTTCCATAGCTTTACTTTAACTGCACTTTGCTTGATCTTAAGTTAAAGTAATTTCCGAATCGACTTTCATATCGAAATCGTTCTTATCGTACGAACGTCGTTTTAATCGTCAAAAGTTTTCCGCTGCACTAATTCACCCCCCCCCTCTTAGTGCTCTTGATCCTAACAATTGGTATCAGAGCAGGGTTAACTCTCAAACGGATTAAAACCCAAGAGAGATGGCATACGTCGGAAACCAAGAGGGTCATTCTATCACATGTCCACCCATGTTCAATGGGACGGACTACACCTATTGGAAGACCCGAATGAGGATCTTCCTTATTTCTATGGATTTTGAAATTTGGAATCTTGTCGAAAATGGATTTTCGAAGTCTTCTCTTCCATTGATTGATTGGAATGAATTGGAAAAGAAGACTTTCGCTCTTAATGCAAAGGCTATGAATGCCTTATTTTGTGCGCTTGATAAAAACGAGTTCAACCGTGTTTCGGTTTGTGAAACCGTGTTTGATATTTGGCATACACTCGAAGTGACTCACGAAGGCACAAGTAGAGTGAAAGAGTCAAAAATCAACCTTTTGATACATTCATTTGAACTTTTCCGGATGAAACCGAGCGAGACTATTGGCGACATGTACACCCGTTTCACGGATGTCGTCAATGGTCTAAAAGGACTCGGTAAAAGTTTTTCGGATTTTGAGCTCGTAAATAAGATTCTAAGATCCCTTCCTAAGAGTTGGGACCATAAAGTCACTGCTATTCAAGAGGCTAAAGATTTAAACAACTTCCCTCTTGAAGAATTAATCGGGTCATTAATGACCGACGAAATGACTTGCAAAGCTCATGAAGAGCAAGAAGACATCCTTCCAAAGAACAGGAAGGATATGGCACTTAGAACTCAAGAAGACCACTTGAGAGAGAACTCAAGTGATGAGGACTTTGACGATGACTTGGCACTTCTAACAAGAAGATTTAAAAAATTTATTAAAAGAAATAAGTTTAAAAATGACACAAAAAATAAATTTGAACCCAAGAAGGACCAAGTTATTTGCTACGAATGCAAGAAACCGGGACACTACAAAAGTGAATGTCCCCAAGTCAAGAAAAGAACACCAAAGAAGAAGGCGCTCAAAGCAACGTGGGATGACTCAAGCGCGTCCGAAGAAGAGGAGTCCAACACCGAGCAAGTTGCTCACTATGCCCTAATGGCCATCGGAGAGGAGGTAACCAATTTAATTGATGCAGATTTATCATTTGATGAATTATTAAATGCCTTCCATGACTTATTTGATGAATGCAAAACTATTAGTAGAAAATACAAATTGCTAAAAAAGGAGCATAATAGTCTTACTTATAATTTCGATAAATTAAAATCTGAATATCATGATAGTTTAGCTCCATGTATAAAATGCCATGATCTAGAAACTCTCCAAAAGGAGAACTTGCTACTTAAGGACACCTTGAAGAAATTCGAGGTTGGTAGCAAATCTTTGAACATGATCCTTACAAATAAGGGTCACGTTCCTAAAAGAAGTGGAATTGGATTTGTGAGAAGTCCTCACCAAAATCCAACCACCTTCATAAATGGCCCTATCTTACATGTTCGGCACCAAAGCAAATGCAACTTTTGTTGCAAATATGGACATAAAACTTATCAATGTCCATTCAAGAAAACTAGTCCGAACAAACTGATTTGGGTTCCTAAAGGAACCATAATCAATTTTATGCAACATGATAAACAAGTTAGATCAGTTTTTGAGGCACCCAAAAGTAAATGGGTTTCTAAAAATAATCCTTTCTTATAGAAACATACACCATCACAAGCTAGGAGCAAGAGATGGTACCTTGATAGTGGATGCTCAAGGCATATGATCGGAGATCCATCTCAATTCTCTAAGCTTACTAGCATAGACGAAGGTTATGTCACCTTCGGAGACAACAACAAGGGTAAAATCATTGGCAAAGGAACCATAGGTAACAAATCCAACTTCTTTATTGAAGATGTTTTGTTAGTTGATGGTTTAAAATATAACCTCTTGAGCATTAGTCAATTATGTGATAAAGGATATATTGTCAAATTTGAATCTAATGCTTGCATCATTGAAAAATCATACAAAAACACATCTATGATTGCATTAAAACAAAATAACATATACACTATTGACATCAATGATCTTTGTAATGAAATGTGTTTCACGGTTTTGAATGAGGATGCTTGGCTTTGGCATAGGAGATTAGGTCATGCTAGCATGAAACTAATCACTCAAATATCATCCAAAGAACTTGTAAGAGGAATTCCTCATATCAAGTTCATCAAAGATAATGTGTGTGATGCTTGTCAATTAGGAAAACAAATTAAGGGTAGTTTCAAATCTAAGAATCAAATAAGTACCTCTAGGCCCTTACAATTGATCCATATGGACTTGTTTGGACCTATCTCTACATCAAGTCTAGGAGGTAGCAAATACGCCTTTGTCATTGTAGATGACTATAGTAGATACACATGGACTTATTTCTTAAAACATAAAAATGAATGCTTTAGATATTTTACCAAGTTTTGCAAAGTTGTCCAAAATGAAAAGGGTTCTATGATTTCGTCAATTAGAAGTGATCATGGTGGTGAATTTCAAAACCATGTTTTTCAAGAATTTTGTGAATTTAATGGATACAATCATAACTTCTCTACTCCAAGAAATCCTCAACAAAATGGAGTAGTAGAAAGAAAAAATAGAAATTTACAAGAAATGGCAAGAACCATGTTGAATGAACATAGCCTACCCAAATATTTTTGGGCCGAAGCCGTAAACACTGCATGCTATATTTTGAATAGAGTTCTAGTAAGACCCTTACTCACCAAAACTCCCTATGAGTTGTGGAACAACTCAAAACCCAATGTTTCATATTTTAAAGTTTTTGGGTGTAAGTGTTTTATCTTGAATGAAAAGAATGCCTTAGGAAAATTTGATGCTAAATCCGATGAAGGAATTTTCCTTGGTTATTCTTTGGTTTCTAAAGCTTTTCGTATCTTCAATAAAAGAACTTTAATTATAGAAGAATCCATTCATGTTGTTTTCAATGAGATTTCCAAAATCAAGAAAAATGATTTTGATGATGATGTTAATTTTGATTCTTTGAATTTAAATGAAACCCCTTCTCCAACTAGCAACTTGGATGCATCCACTTCTGAAACATCCTTACCCAAGGATTGGAAATATGTAGATGCTCATCCTAAGGAGCTAATTCTAGGAGACACATCTAAGGGGGTTCAAACACGTTCTTCTCTTAAAGAATTTTGTGCCAACGCCGCTTTTCTCTCCCAAATTGAACCTAAATGTATTGACGAAGCCATGAAAGATGATTCATGGATTATCGCAATGCAAAATGAGTTAAATCAATTTGAGAGAAATGAGGTATGGAAGCTTGTTCCTAGGCCAAATGACCATTTAGTTATTGGTACTAAATGGGTCTTTAGAAACAAGCAAGATGAATATGGTATCGTGGTTAGAAACAAGGTTAGATTAGTGGCCAAAGGTTTCAACCAAGAAGAAGATATCGATTATGAAGAAACCTTCGCTCCTGTGGCTCGATTAGAAGCCATAAGGATGCTCCTTGCCTATGCTAGTAATAATAATTTTAAGTTGTTTCAAATGGATGTTAAAAGTGCTTTTCTAAATGGCTTTATTTCCAAAGAAGTTTATGTTGAACAACCTCCCGGATTTGAAAATAATAGCCTCCCTAATCATGTGTTTAAATTAACTAAAGCTCTCTATGGTTTAAAACAAGCCCCTAAGGCTTGGTATGAGAGACTTAGTTCTTTTCTTATTGAAAATAATTTCACAAAATGCAAGGTTGATACTACATTGTTTATCAAGAATTCTGAAAATAATTTTCTCATTGTTCAGATTTATGTTGATGATATTATCTTTGGCTCTACAAATGAATCTTTTTGTGAATCTTTTGCTAAAACCATGAGTCTTGAATTTGAAATGAGTTTGATGGGAGAATTAACCTTTTTCTTAGGCTTACAAATTAAGCAACTAAGAAATGACATCTTTATTAGTCAAACTAAATATGCTTTAGATTTGCTAAAAAGATTTAATATGGAAAGCTCAAAAGCTATTAACACTCCTATGAGCACCTCCACTAAATTAGAAGTTGATGAAAGTGGAGAAAGTTTCGATCAAAAAACTTATAGGGGTATGATAGGAAGTTTACTTTACCTCACTGCAACTAGACCAGATATCATGTTCAGTGTAGGACTTTGTGCTAGGTTTCAATCGAACCCTAAGATATCACATCTCAAAGCGGTTAAAAGAATACTTAGATATCTTAAAGGTACCACAAATCTAGGATTATGGTATCCAAAAACCGAGAAGTTTGAGTTAATTGCTTATGCTGATGCAGATTTTGGTGGGTGTAGATTAGATAGAAAAAGCACATCAGGAACATGTCAATTTTTGGGACATTCTCTTGTTTCCTGGTCATCTAAGAAACAAAACTCGGTTGCACTATCAACAACCGAAGCTGAGTATATTGCAGCTAGTGCATGCTGTGCACAAGTTGTGTGGATGAAAAACACCTTAGAAGATTATAAAGTTCATCTTAAAAATATTCCCATTAAATGTGATAACACAAGTGCTATATGTTTAACAAAGAATCCGATTCAACACTTAAGAACAAAACATATTGATATTAGACATCACTTTATACAAGATCATGTCACTAATCATGATGTAGTAATAGAGTTCATTGATACTAAACATCAACTAGCTGATATTTTTACAAAGCCTTTAAGTGAAGAACAATTTGATTTCATTAGAAGAGAATTAGGAATGTTAATATGTCCGAATGCTTGAATTCATTAAATTTATTTTTTGGACTTTCTTGATTCAATGATCAAATCACTTAATTGCTATGATGATTCTACATACCTTAATAATATGTTGGAAATTATGTGTTTTGGATATAAAAATTTCCATGATAATGAGCATGATTTATCTTCATGATTATATTGGAAAATCTATAGCAAAACCTTGTCCGAATGCATGAAAGTGTTAAATTTTACTTTCGGATTTTCTTGATACCTTATTCTCTTCCGAACTTAATGTAGCTCTCATAAGCATATGTCATATCGAGTTTGATTCATATCATTGATTTTTGACATATGGAATCAATTAGCAAATACATCTTTCATAGACTTATAATGTGAAAAATATTTTCGAGAAATGGATTTGATAAAATGATTCCTTCTTATAATTTTCTTCTTAAAAAAGGAAGATTTTTTACTTGCAAGGATATTGATTCACATACATATCTTGATCCTTGTAAAAATGAAGCGTGATTTAATCTTTCCTTGAGATGTTTGTATAATTGGTATCTTATCACTCATTGTTGAAAAATTACCTATCACTCACTTGTGTTTAAAATTTACTTATATCGTTCTCCTTTTTGTTGATGACAAAGGGGGAGAAATATATGAATTGATGCTATGAGTGCCATATTTGAAGTTGAATTATGTTAAAAAAAAGCTTGCATCGAAATATATGGTAAATTGATGATAGAAATGCTATGATTGCTAAACATTTGAAATATTTGCATTATGTTAAGATATCAAGAACTTGCATCGTAATTTCACATGTTGATATCTTACCATATGATGAATTGCTACCATTACTATCATTCACATTTGAAATGTAAAACTTGAAAATGGATGTCAAGCCTTGACATCATTTTCAGAGAGATACATCATGATAGGAATCATGATGGAAGTATTGATAAGGTTAAACAATCTTAACTTATCAATATGTCTCTTGAATTCAAAGGCTTTGAATTCAAAAATGACTTATCTTGAGTATGGCATATAGATAGGGGGAGTTAAAGTTAACTCCGTTATCAATTGATTGTCATCATCAAAAAGGGGGAGATTGTTGAATCTCAGATTTTGATGATGAAGTCAATTGTCATTTGTTATCTAATCCATATGTTGAGATAAGTGTGCAGGATTAACTACGATGAAAGTAAGACATGCAGCAGGAGTTGCGCCGAAGTCAAGACTATGATCACGTTGGGGGTTCGAGAGTTCGACGGAAGTCCGGACAGTCATCGGAGGTTCAGCGGGAACAAATCCGAGAAGTCCAGGAGCTTGCCAAAGAAGCTCATTGGAACTCGCCAAGTGGATCGTCGTAAGTCCAGGAGTTTGCCGGAAGTCCGCCGGAGCATCGCCGAGGGTTCGTCGGATGATCGCCGGAAGTTCGCCGGAAGCTCGACGGAAGAAGCGATTGATGCACCGGAGCAAGTTACAGTAATTGTCTTGAAAAATATCATAGTTAGCATGATGATTAAGTTAGAAATGGGAGGTGATCCCATTAACTTAATCTTGGGGCAATTGGGCCCTTGATAGACCTAAATTGGGCCGAATGGATCAGCCCATTCGGACCCAAATTCGCTGGCCGGCGGTGGCACCGCCCAGCTGCCGAGCCTCGGAGTGAGGCTGGGCAGTGGCACCGCCTAGGCTCAGTCTCGGAGTGAGACTGGGCAGTAGCACCGCCCCTGTCAAGCGGTGGCACCGCCTAGGCTCAGTCTCCGAGTGAGACTGGGTGGGCGGTAGCACCGCCCCTGTCAGGTGGTGGCACCGCCTGGGCTCCAGTCTCCGAGTGAGACTGGGCGGTAGCACCGCCCCTGACAGGCGGTGGTACCGCCCGAGCTCGGTCTCCGAGCTCTGTTAGGCGGTAGTATCGCCCATTTATGGCGGTAGTACCGCCAGGACCCCGAAAACATGGGATATGACATTTTTGAGCTCCAAATTCAAATCAATTTGGGGCCTATATAAACCCCACCCTTTCATGCATGAAAGGGCACCGAAACTTAGCATTTATTCTGAGATTTTGATAGCTTAAAAGTGTTGTAAAAGGCTAGAAGTTCTTCTCCCTCTTTTCTTCAAAGTTTTGATCATTCAAGAGAGGAGTAAAAAATCTGTAAGGGTTGTCTCCTAAGCCCGTCAAAAGGAGTGAAACTGTAAAAGGGTGGTTAGCCTTCACCTATTGAAGGAAGGCCTCTAGTGGACGTCGGTGACCTCATTGGAGGAGGAAGCCAAAAGTGGATGTAGGTCAAGATTGACCGAACCACTCTAAATCTTGGTTTGCATTTATATTATATTCTCTATCATAACTGCAAACTGCCTCCATAGCTTTACTTTAACTGCACTTCGCTTGATCTTAAATTAAAGAACTTTCTGAATCGGCTTTCGCATCGAAATCATTTTTTATCGTACGAACGCAGTTTTAAATCGTCAAAAGTTTTCCGCTGCACTAATTCACCTCCCCTTCTTAGTGCTCTTGATCCTAACACTACTATCTAAAGAGGAGAAGGGGAGAGGAGAATAGGAGGTGACAACCAAGAACTTTTGGCTTATGGGTGTTTGGTTCCCTCTTATTTATAGAGACCCCCTATCAATTTAACCATAATGGATCCTACCATATTGGGTATTGGATTTACATCCAATTATCTAAGCCTCTTAGATCAGTGGATCTCTATCCAATAATCTATAATTAGCATTTATTAGATCTCATCCATAGGATCCAATATTTTAGGGGCTTATTGGATATCCAATAAGATAGGGGCTCCGGTAGAGATCTCATATTCGAACCTTTACTCGCCACAACGTCTACCATATGTGTGTGACCTTTTAGGCCCAATATCGAGCTGATCGTGAGTTATACTCGTTAAAACTCCTTCTGGTTTAGTGAATTATTACCTTAATAATAATTCACTTAACTTATCGACTGCAGACGTACTAACCCACTATGCTGTAGTCCCCATACGATACAAGGGAATCTAATACTTTGGACCTATTTATCCTCAGTTACCATGTATTTATAATTTCTCATCCATTTAATATCCCAAAGACCATATACTGTACATAGTGCTATTAGACCCATATGGTTTCTACTTGAGTCTCGCTTTAATCGGATTCTCCCGGAGAACACTTTCTCTCTCAGCCAGAGATTTGTTTGAGTAAGAATACATGAGATATTCCTCTTATGATATCGAGAGTAGATGATCCTTTATCAACACTCAATAGTCCTCGTTTGGTTGGTTGCCATTCTGATGATCGGTTATGTTAGATTTGAAACTTCTATACTCATAAGTCTGGTATCAAAGAATGGAGTATGTTAGGATCGAGTCGGCACTAGGGGGGGGGGGTGAGTTAGTGCAGCGGATAAAATTACGTCGGTTTAAAAATCCTTTATTCGATTAAAACTAATTTTAGAAAAGATGTTAACTTGAAACACATTTGTAAGAGTGTGCATCTAAAGTAATTAGGAAGTATAATAGTTTACAATAAATATAAATAGCAAAGCAGAAATGTAAACTAGATTTTATAGTGGTTCTGTCATCGTGATCTACAACCACTCCTGATTCCATTTCCGTCGAGGCCACCAACATCCACTAATGATCTTCTTTCAATAGGCGAAGATCAACTACCCTTTTACACCCAATTCTCCTTTTGATAAGTTCAGGAGATAACCTTTACACCCCCGCTTACTTCTCTCTTAAACTACACATTTAGAGGAGTTCTCACAAGATTACAATAGCATTTTTCTTCTTTTCGCTCTCAATTCTTGTGTATTTTAACCAAGGATAGAAGGGGTATTTAAATGCCTCAAGTGGATTCAAACTTAGAGTCTAAAAGAGTCTCATCCTTGGTTTTTGAGATATTGGCGGTACTACCGCGTACAACACTGACATTAGGCGGTACCATCGCCTAGTTTGGTGGTACCATCGCTTAGAAGACTATGTCTGGGCAGAGCCACCGCCAAGTATGGTGGTACCACTGCCTGACACAATCTCAGAGACTATGCCTCGTAGACTGAGCTACCGATGGTGCCACCTATTGGGTCATTGTTTAGTCCTTTCACTTGGCCCAACACAGCCCAAACTTGGGCTCAATTGGCCCCTAATTGAGTTGACCCAATTCCAACTCAATTATGTGCTAACTATGAATTTTAAGGCATACACTAAGTTAAATAAGTCTAGTAAGTCTAGGTTTCTTCTAGCGATCTTCCGGTGAACTTTTAACGATCTCTTGACAATGTTCCAATGGACACCTGACAAGCTCCTGGACTTCACGACGATCTTCTTAGCGAGTTCCAATGAGCTTCTTTGGCAAGCTCATGGACTTCTCGGTCAATTCCAATAGAACTTTCGACAAATGTCCGGACTTCCGACGAACTCTCAAACTCCCAATGAAATCTCGTTCTTGACTCCGGGACTTCATTTTGCTTTATGCCTTGATTGCTATCATAGTTAATTCTGCACACTTAAAATCGACTTCAATCTAGACAATTATTACAAAGCTTGAATCAAATGTTGTCCGACATGTCATTGGTTCATCGACGCTTCGTCTGATTGTTCAGTGCATCGTGCTCTCTTGCGGCCTATTGCCTAATCGGCCAGTTGACCTCCACAATTTTCACTCTTCTTGGCCTGATGCTCGAACCCATGGCTCGAAGCATTCTGCCGATATGTTGACCGATCCTCTGGCTCAACATCCAATCTTCTAACATGTTCCACTCCGGCCCAACATGATTTTTCCTACTTTAATTGTCTCTCCCTGATCAAAGCTTCCTATGTTAATCAAAGCACAGATCAGATAAATACTATCAATTGGTTTCAACATCAAAATTTGATATTCAACAAAGTACTCATACAGGACCAGGTACATCATTAGGATAACGAAATAATTGTCTGATAATGAGATATCATTAACTATCTAGCAATCTGTGAACGGATCAATCAATGAACTCATTCTCTAATGAGCACCTGCACTATATATAATATCCCTCACTTATGAAATTTATTGATTTATTTGTAAATCAGAGGACATATATATAAATATAAAAATTTCAAGGACTAAATTGTTAAGTTGTAAAAAAAAAGAAAAGAAAAAGAAAAACCAAAAATTTCGGTTTTATCCCACTGCCTCCCACGCTCTTTGTTTCCCATGGGAAACAGAGAGAGGAGCTGGGGGCATTGGGGAAGAAGTAGAGAAGAAGTAGAGAAGGAGGGAAGAAGAAGAGAAAAAGAGGAGAAGAAGAAAAGGTGGAGAAGGGAAGAAGAAGAAAAGAAGAATAAGAAGAAGAGGAGAAGAAGAAGAGAAGAAGAGGAGGGAAGAGGTGGCTACGACACTTGGAAATAGAGGAGAGGAGGTGCTGTTTGTCAGGGAGGAGAAGGGAAGAAGAGGAGAAGAAGAAGAAGAGAAGAGGGAGAAGAGAGGGAAGAGGGAGATGAGAGAGAGGCAGTTGCAGCAGCTAGGGCTACAGCACTTCTGTTTCCTGCTGGTGGAAACAGAGGAGAGGAGGCGTGGGGCGTCGGGGAGGAGAAGGGAAGAAGAAGAAGAAGAAGAAGAAGAAGAAGAAGAAGAAGAAGAGAGGACGGTGGCTGTGGCAAGGCTGCAGCGAGGAGGTGTGTGGCATCGAGAAGAAGAGGAGAAGAAGAGGGAAAAGAAAGGGAAGAAGGAGAGGAAAGGGAGGTGACTGTAGCTAGGGCTACAACACCTCTATTTCCTACATAAGGAAACAGAGGTGTGGGGCATCGGGGAGAAGGGAAGAAGAGGAGAAGAAGAAGAAGAAGGGGGAGAAGAGAAGAAAAGAAGAAGAAGAAGGAGAAGAGAGGGAAGAGGGAGAGGAGAGAGAGGTAGCTGCAGCAAATAGAGCTACAGCACCTCTATTTCTTGCAGGAGGAAACAGAGGAGAGGAGGCACTGGGCATCGGGGAGGAGAAGGGAAGAAGAGAAGAAGGAGAAGAAGAAGAAGAAGAAGAAGAAGAGAAGAAGAGAAGAAGAGAAGAAGGAGAAGCGGGAGAAGAGGTTGCGGCACCTCTGTTTCCCGCAGGAGGAAACAGAGGAGAAGAGGGGCAGTGCATCGGGGAATAGCAGGGGAGGAAGATGGCTGTGGAGGCTGTGGCCGTGGTGGCTGCAGCCATTACTACAACTGCGATTGCGGCAGTTGCAGCTGGGAAAGAAGAGAAGGAAAGGAAGAAAAAAAGGGAGAAGAGAGGGAAGAAGAGATTGCGGTTGCTGCAGTGGCAGCTGCAGTTGGAAGAGAAGAAAGAGTGGGAAGAAGAGGCTGCGGTTGCTGCGGTGGCAGCTGCATCTAGAAGAGAAGAAGGAGAGGAAGAAGAGCAGGGGAGAAAGAAGAGGTTACGGCTGCAGTGGTGGCAGCTGTAGCTGGAAGAGAAGAAAGAGAGGAAGAAGTGCAGGGGAGGAAGCAGAGGTTGCGGCTGTGGCGGTGGCAGTTGCAGCTGGAAGAGAAGAAGGAGAGGAAGAAGAGCAGGGGAGGAAGAAGAGGCTGCAGCTACAATAGTGGCAGCTGCAGTTGCAGAAAAGAAAGAGAGGGAAGATGAGGAAAGAAGGGGTTGGGCTGTGGTTGCGGCTGCAGCGGTTGCGGTGGCAATTGCAGCAGCTACGTCAGCGAAAGAAGAAGAGGAAGGAAAGAAGAGAAGGAAGGGAAAGAAGGGGCTGGGCTGTGGTTGCGGTTGCAGTGGCTGCGGTGGCAACTACAGCAGCTGCGTGGCAAAAGAGAAAGAGAAAGGAAAAAGAGAGAAAGGAAAGATGAAAAAGGGGCTACGGCCGTGATTGCGGTTGCGGCGGCGGCGGCGGCATATGCAGTAGCTGTGTCTATGAAAGAAGAGGAGAAAGAAGGTAGTACGATGGAAGGGGCTGTGACTGTGGCAGCGGCTGTGGCAGTAGCTACGGCAACTGCATTTGGGAAAGAAAAAAAAAAAAGGAATGAGAGTAAGGGAGAGCAGATGACTGTGACCCTATGTTCGGCACGAGCTGTAGTTGTGGAGAAAGAAAGAAGACGGGTGCAGAAAATGAAATAGGGAGAGGAGATAGAGGAAAAGTAGAAAAAGGATTCGGGCATACACCTTCGGATATTCGGATCAAAATCTGCAAAAGGCAAGTGTTCCGATCATTCCTATTGCAAGCTTTCAAATCTTTCCTATTGCAAGTGTCCTGATCTTTCCTTACTATAATTTTATCTTCGCATTTGCCTTGAATATAAAAACTTTGAATTATTCTAGCCTTGCATTTGATATGTCTCCTAATTAGACGTAACGATTTGAATATGTGAAACTTCCGAGATTCTAACCTTTCTACCTTGTTATGGTTATGACTTTATGCACTGACATCTGATTTAGACAAAACTTATTTAATCTCAAAATAGACTCATGAAGCTTTCTTTTGATAGCTTATTTTATGAATTCAGAGGAAGTTTGTCTGCCCAGTTATCTATTAAATCCGACCCTATAAATTCTGCAAAACAATGATTTTATTTCTGACCTTTGGTTACTAAATTAATTGTAACTCTTTGTTGGAAACTTCGATTCATATGAAACTTGTTGTTTCTGAAACTTGATTGAAATATCTTTGCACCGATATATTTTTTGAGTAAATTAGAGTACGATTGATAGTTTGAATCATTTGTTTAATATGCCTCTCGAATTCTATCAGAAATCGAGCTTTGGTCAATTTCGCATATCTAGTTTCATTCCTTTGGAAATTGATTTCATTTAGCTTTCTTTGTTCAATTGAGTTTTATATTACTACTTTGAATTCTTATATTCTCTTATCCTTAAATTATTTGCATTCTTGAAACCTATTGTGCAAAGTTTATGCTCTATTTTATTGACTCGTATAGGCACATGTATATCCCATTGTTTCACAGTTGCTTTCAATATGTGCCTATTCAATTTCATTTCCTTGGACATTGAATTCATCTAACTTGATTATTTCAATTGAGCTATATGTGATTGCTTGAAATCCTTGTATGCTCTTGCTTTCATTTCCTTTTAAATCTAAATACATTTGTGAAAGATTATGTTTGCATCGTATTGACTCGTAAAGGCACATGTATATTTTGTTGTTCCACATGTGCTTCTGATATGTGCTATTTATTGTTCATACTACCCTTTTGTACTCTAGTGTTTATGGGATATTGTGAACCTTTGCTAGAAATAGTAAAGGGAGTTATGCATAGAGCCTGTGATGCTCTACCAGCCTCTTATGACTTCACTTAGACTTGGGTGGATGGAGCTCCCAAACGTGGGAGACTTATGTTTGGTGGTCATTCAGAAATGAATGTACCATATTATGTTATGGTCCCACTTCACCTTTTGTATGTTGATATGATATCCAGAGATTTGGTTATGTATTTCTGTATGTGCTTTGGATAAGAATGATGTGAATGCAACGTCAAATTCGACATTTGAGCTTCTGTTTCGTATTTGTTCTTTGATACGTTCCAAATGGTTCATATGTCATTGTTATGCTTTGAAATATTTCATGTACCATTGACATGTTCCAAAATGTTTCCTTTGTTGTTGATTTGCTTTGAAACATTTCATACGCCATTTATATACTTCGAAATGTTTCATCTGCTATTATTATGCTCCGAAATGTTCCATATGCCATTAATATACTCCGAAACATTTCATACGCTATTGATATGCTCCAATTACTATGTAATCCATTTGTTATGAACCAAATGAGTTTTGAATGACATGATATTTGTGATTCTGTATCTAATAATATGGTTCCCTAAGAGTTCTTGTATTCTGCCTTGCATTGTGATACCTTATTTGTTTGAAACTGTCCCATTTCACTCTAGATATATTTTGTCACTTGCTGAGCTGTTTTTAGCTCACTCCGTTGTTATATAAATTTTTCAGGTCAGCTTGTCACTCTTTGAGATGTTTGAATTAGGCTGAGGTAGTGGAGAGCTATTCAAAATTATGGGCAAATCATATTGGTGGATGTATTGTGGTCATTATTGTATAAGTGCATTTTGTATGTAATGAAATGTTGTCGATGAATCTGAATTGATACATTGTGTAAAAGTGTTAAAAGATCTCTTATTTGGAATTCCGTAATATTGAGTTTAGTTTACAATTATATGAATTGGTGGTAAATGGTTGAAACTCTGATTGTATAAATTATTTAGCTTATGGATTTATAAGTGTTGTTAATATTTTGCTAAGTTGGTTTAGGTTTCATAAATGTGAATTATCGAGTAATGTGATATATGATTATAAATTGCACAGGTTTTATAGATGTGAATTTGATTGAATGTTTTTCAGTGTCCTCAAATGTTAGTTTGGATCCTGGATTGTTTTGTGATGGAAAATTTTAATATTATCGATATTTTTGAGAGGCGTGACAGAGGTGGTATCAGAGCATGGTTTAAGGACCACTAAATTATTTGATATGTTGACGAAAAGTTTTGATATGTTGACTTGCAAAATATATTGAGGTCTAGTGAACTATAATGATCGGTGGAAATTTTCTTTGATGTATTTTAGGAATTTAGGATGACGAGGACATTTGGTCCTCCTACTTCATTTTCTTCTAATTAATTAAGGGGGATGAAAGGATTGATCAAGGATATTAAATCAGAGTGGCGCAGCGAAAACATAGTGAACCTAATCCATTAGTGATAGAAAAATGGATTATGTGAATAGAAAAGATATTTGGTATACGAAATTGTTCCGATAATCAAAAGATTTCTTTTGCCACCTTATATTGGAAGTAGTGGCTGATCATTAATGAGAACAATGAATAGAAATTTTGAAGATCAGTGGTAAGAAGATAACAAGAAGGTTAAGATATTTAGATTTGAAAAGGGAAGTCACCACAAAAGGCTCAATCACGTGTGAATTGCAAGTTAAATTATGAAACAAGTTTGTGTTTGTGGGTGACTAGAGTCTATTTTGCTTGTGAAAAGTTGGATCAAAAATAAAAGATTGTCGTTTAAACAAGAAGAAAGAGTCACTGCCTCATAAATCATCAGCCTATGTCAGAGTGTATGCTATCACTGAATATGATTCTAAAACTTCTGAATTAATGGTCAAAGGTATTATTCATGTTTATGAAAGAATGTAAATATTTGTCTGACCATGGGTCCCATCTACGATTTGATTCGTAATATTTTTTGCTTATCACTTGGGTATTCAACCTAGACCACTGCATTATGTGCTATATGTAAATACGATCATTGAAGATTCTTTAATAACAAGCTTGATCAGGTCCTCTTGTCTAATTTCTATTGGAGAACATGAACTTTTTACTGATTTGATTCTCTTAGAGATTTGGAGTTTTGATATTATATTTGGTATAGATTGGTTATCTTCTTATCATACCAGTATAGATTGTTGTATAACAAATGATCACTTTTTGCATACTAGATCAGCCCATCTTTTATTTTGAGAGTATTGGACATGATTTATCTCTTTGCCTAATGTATCCCAGGATGACTTGCCCGGATTACCTCCAGACATGACTTTGCTTTTGATTTGGTCTTTGGGACAATCCCAATATCTAAGCCTCTCTATAGAATGACATCATTCGAGCAAGTGGAATTGGAAAAGCAAATAAAAGGACTATTAAATAAGGATTTTATTTGGCTTAATATTTCATCATAGGATGCTCCAATATTAGTTAAAATGGTGGATGGACATTAAGGCTTTACATTAATTGTAAACAATTGAATCAGGTGACCATAAAAAAATGAGTATCCTCTTAAGTAACGACTTGTTTAATCAATTGAACAGTGTATAAGTACTTTTCAAGATTGATTGGAGATTGGATTACCATTTATTGAAGATTAAGGAGGAGGATATTTTTAATCACTCTTGGATGAGGGTGTAATTGAATTATATTCTATTAATGAAACTATTTGGGGGATGAAGAAGGAAATGAATAAAACGTATCATCATCTTTTCATCGATTGAGGTATAACCAATTTAGAGGACTAAATTTTCTTTTAAGGGGAGGAGAGTGTAATATCCCTCACTTTTGAAATTTATTGATTTATTTGTAAATCAGAGGACATATATGTAAATATAGAAATTTCAAGAACTAAATTGTTAAGTTACAAAAAAAAAGAAAAGAAAAACCAAAACCAAAAATTTTAGTTTTATCCCACCGCCTCCCACGCTCTCTATTTCCTATGGGAAACAGAGAGTGGAGCTGGGGGCGTTGGGGAAGAAGAAGAGAAGAAGTAGAGAAGGAGGGAAGAAGAGGAGAAAAGGAGGAGAAGAAGAAAAGGTGGAGAAGGGAAGAAGAAGAAAAGAAGAAGAAGAAGAAGAGAAGAAGAGGAGGAGGGAAGAGGTGGCTGCGGCACCTGGAAATAGAGGAGAGGAGGCGCTGTTTGTCGAGGAGGAGAAGGGAAGAAGAGGAGAAGAAGAAGAAGAGAAGAGGGAGAAGAGAGGGAAGAGGGAGATGAGAGAGAGCCAACTACAGTAGCTAGGGCTACAGCACCTCTGTTTCCCGTAGGTGAAAACAGAGGAGAGGATGCGTGGGGCGTCGGGGAGGAGAAGGGAAGAAGAAGAAGAAGAAGAAGAAGAAGAAGAAGAAGAAGAAGAAGAAGAAGAAGAAGAAGAAGAGAGGACGGTGGCTGCGGCAAGGCTGCAGCGAGGAGGTGTGTGGCGTCGGGGAGGAGAAGGGAAGAAGAGGAGAAGAAGAGGGAAAAGAAAGGGAAGAAGGAGAGGAAAGGGAGGTGACTGCAGCTAGGGCTGCAGCACCTCTATTTCCTGCATAAGGAAATAGAGGTGTGGGGGCATCGAGGAGAAGGGAAGAAGAGGAGAAGAAGAAGAAGAAGAAGGGGGAGAAGAGAAGAAAAGAAGAAGAAGAAGGAGAAGAGAGGGAAGAGGGAGAGGAGAGAGAGGTAGCTGCAGCACCTCTGTTTCCTACAGGAGGAAACAGAGGAGAGGAGGCACTGGGCATCAGGGAGGAGAAGGGAAGAAGAGAAGAAGGAGAAGAAGAAAAAGAGAAGAAGAGAAGAAGGAGAAGCGGGAGAAGAGGTTGCGGCACCTCTGTTTCCCGCAGGAGGAAACAGAGGAGAAGAGGGGCAATGCATCAGGGAATAGCAGGGGAGGAAGATGGCTGTGGAGGCTGTGGCCGTGGTGGCTACGGCCATTGCTGCAACTGCGACTGCGGCAGTTGCAGTTGGGAAAGAAGAGAAGGAAAGGAAGAAGAAGAGGGAGAGAGGGAAGAAGAGACTGCGGTTGCTGCGGTGGCTGCTGCGGTGGCAGTTGCAGCTGGAAGAGAAGAAAGAGAGGAAAGAAGAGGCTGCGGCTACTGCAGTGGCAACTGCAGTTGGAAGAGAAGAAGGAGAGGAAGAAGATAGGGGAGAAAGAAGAGGCTGTGACTGCGGCTGGTGGCAGCTGCAGTTGGAAGAGAAGAAGGAGAGGAAGAAGTGCAGGGGAGGAAGAAGAGGCTGCGGCTATGGCGATGGCAGCTGCAGTTAGAAGAGAGAAGGAGAGGAAGAAGAGCAGGGGAGGAAGAAGATGCTGCGGCTACAATAGTGGCAGCTACAGCTGCAGAAAGAAAGAGAGGGAAGATGAGGAAAGAAGAGGTTGGGCTATGGTTGCGGCTGCAGTGGTTGCGGTAGCAATTGTAGCTGCGTCGGTGAAAGAAGAAGAGGAAGGAAAGAAGAGAAGGGAAAGAAGGGGCTAGGCTGTGGTTATGGCTACAGCGGCTGCGGTAGCAACTACAGCAGCTGCGTGGCAAAAGAGAAAGAGAAAGGAAAAAGAGAAAGAAAGGAAAGGGGAAAAAGGGGCTGTGGCCGTGATTGCGGTTATAGCGGCGGCGGCTGCATATGCAGTAGCTGTGTCTGCGAAAGAAGAGGAGGAAGAAGGTAGTACAGTGGAACGGGCTGCGACTGTGGCAGTGGCTGTGGCAACTGCGTTTGGGAAAGAAAAAAAAAAGAAGGAATGAGAGTAAGGGAGAGCAGATGATTGTGCCCCTATGTTCGGCACGAGCTGTAGTTGTGGAGAAAGAAAGAAGACGGGTGCAAAAAATGAAACATGGAGAGGAGATAGAGGAAAAGTAGAAAAAGGATTTGGGCGTACACCTTCGGATCTTCGGATCAAAATCTACGAAAGGCAAGTGTTCCGATCCTTCCTATTGCAAGCTTTCAAATCTTTCCTATTGCAAGTGTCCTGATCTTTCCTTACTATAATTTTATCTCCGCATTTGCCTTAAATATGAAAACTTTAAATTGTTTTAGCCTTGCATTTGATATGTCTCATATTTAGACATAACGATTTGAATATGTGAAACTTCCGAGATTCTAACCTTTCTACCGTATTATGGTTATGACTTTATGTACTGACCTCTGATTTAGACAAAACTTATTTTATCTAAATATAGACTCACGAAGCTTTCTTTTGATAGCTTATTTTATGAATTCAAAGTAAGTTTGTCTGCCAGTTATCCATTAAATCCGACCCTATGAATTCTGCAAAACAACAATTTTATTTCTGACCTTTGGTTACTAAATTAATTGTAACTCTTTGTTGAAAACTTAGATTCATACGAAACTTATTGTTTCTAAAACTCAATTGAAATATCTTTCCACTGATATATTTTCTGAGTAAATTGGAGCACGATTGATAGTTTGAATCATTTGTTTAATGTGCCTCTCGAATTTCGTCAAAAATCGAGCTTTGGTCGATTTTACATATATGGTTTCATTCCTTTGGAAATTGATTTCATTTAGCTTTCTTTGTTCGATTGAGATTTATATTACTACTTTGAATTCTTATATTCTCTTGTCCTTAAATTATTTGTATTCTTGAAACCTATTGTGTAAAGTTTATGATGTATTGTATTGACTCGTATAGGCACATGTATATCCCATCGTTTCACAATTGCTTTTGATATATGCCTATTCAATTTTATTTCCTTGGACATTGAATTCATCTAATCTTATTATTTCAATTGAGCTATATGTGATTGCTTGGAATCCTTGTATGCTTTGCTTTCATTTTCATTCAAATCTAAATACATTTATGAAAGATGATGCTTGCATCGTATTGACTCGTAAAGGCACATGTACATTTTGTTGACATTTCATACGCTATTGATATGCTCCGAAACATTTCATACGCTATTGATATGCTCCGAAACATTTCATACGCTATTGATATGCTCCGAAACATTTCATACGCTATTGATATGCTCCGAAACATTTCATACGCTATTGATATGCTCCGAAACATTTCATACGCTATTGATATGCTCCGAAACATTTCATACGCTATTGATATGCTCCGAAACATTTCATACGCTATTGATATGCTCCGAAACATTTCATACGCTATTGATATGCTCCGAAACATTTCATACGCTATTGATATGCTCCGAAACATTTCATACGCTATTGATATGCTCCGAAACATTTCATACGCTATTGATATGCTCCGAAACATTTCATACGCTATTGATATGCTCCGAAACATTTCATACGCTATTGATATGCTCCGAAACATTTCATACGCTATTGATATGCTCCGAAACATTTCATACGCTATTGATATGCTCCGAAACATTTCATACGCTATTGATTTCATATTTGTTCTTTGATACGTTCCGAAATGGTTCATATGTCATTGTTATGCTTTGAAATATTTTATGTACCATTGACATGTTCCAAAATATTTTCTTTGTTATTGATATGCTCCGAAACATTTCATACGCCATTGATATACTTCGAAATGTTTCATCTGCTATTGTTATGCTCCGAAATGTTCCATATGCCATTGATATGCTCCGAAACATTTCATACGCTATTGATATGCTCCAATTACTCTATACTCCATTTGTTATGAACCAAATGAGTTTTGAATGACATAATATTTGTGATTCTGTATCTAATAATATGGTTCCCTGAGAGTTCTTGTATTCTGCCTTGCATTGTGATACCTTATTTATTTGAAATTGTCCCTTTTTACTCTAGATATATTTTGTCACTTGCTGAGCTATTTTTAGCTCACTCCGTTGTTATATAAATTTTTAAGTCAGCTTGTTACTCTTTGAGATGTTTAAATTGGGCTCAGGTAGTGGAGAGCTATTCAGAATTGTGGGCAAATCATATTGGTGATGTATTGTGGTCATTATTGTATAAGTGCATTTTGTATGTAATGAAATATTGTCGATGAATCTGAATTGATATATTGCGTAAAAGTGTTAAAAGATCTCTTATTTGGAATTTCGTAATGTTGAGTTTAGTTTACAATTATATGAATTGGTGGTAAATGGTTGAAACTCTGATTGTATAAATTATTTAGCTTGTGGATTTATAAGTGTTGTTAATATTTTGCTAAGTTGGTTTAGGTTTCATAAATGTGAATTATTGAGTGATGTGATATGTGATTATAAATTGCATAGGTTTTATAGATGTGAATTTGATTGAATGTTTTTCAGTGTCCTCAAATGTTAGTTTGGATCCTGGATTGTTTTGTGATGGAAAATTTTAATATTATTGATATTTTTGAGGGGTGTGACACTATAGCCCTAGTGTCCCCACACAAGCAGCTATGAGACCAGCTACCTCGATCAAATGGATGGGTATACGATATATCAATTTGTCCGGTTATCTCGATGTCCCTTTCGAGTAATATATGACTAGGATTATTTAGGGTTTGTGTTTAAAGGTGAATCGGTTTCATTATCATTATCTCATCATGATACGATTCCCATTGCATAGATCCATGGACATCACAATATATATGCATATATGCAACATGCAATATAAAATGATAAAATGCCAAAACATAATAAGCAAAAAAAATGTGTATCATGTCACATGTGTCATCACTCACGTGATTGCCTTATAGGACACATATGATTAGCAATCTCCCACTTGACCTAAAGCCAATCACCTTTGTGTCTAATCCCCATTAGACCCTTGTGATGCTCAAAGACAATATGAGATAATGACTTTATCAATGGATCTACAATATTATCTTCGGATGAAACACTTTCCACTACTATATCTCCTCGAGTCATGATCTTTCTAATCAGGTAGAACCTTCTTAGAACGTACATAGACTTCTGATGAGACCTAGGTCCCTTCGCTTGAGCAATTGCCCGTTGTTATCGCAATATAAGGGAATCGGCTCCTCGTTGCTTGACACAACTCCTAGATCTGTGATGAACTTCTTCACCCAAACTCCCTCCTTTTCTGCCTTTGCTGTAGCAATGTACTCTACCTCTATGGTCGAGTTAGTAGTAATATCTTGCTTGGAACTCTTCCAGCATACTGCTTCTCTATTTAGAGTAAACATATACCCTAAATTAGACTTGCTATCATCGACATCGGATTGGAAACTCGAGTCTGTGTAGCCTTCAACCCTAAGGCTACTACCTTTATATACTAGTAAAAGATCCTTAGTCCTTCTCAAGTACTTAAGGATACACTTTATTGCTTTCTAGTGCTCCAAGCCTGGATTCGTTTGATACCTGCTCATGTCAATCAGAGCATGCACTATATTAGGCCTGGTACATAGTATGTTATACATGATAGACTCTATTACTGAGGCATAGGGTATCTTATCCATATTCGCCATTTCTTTAAGAGTCTTTGGGAACATACTCCTAAAAAGTGATATACCATATCTTATTAGTATGAGACCTCTCTTGAAATTATTCATGCCAAACCTTTTGACAATGGTGTTTATGTACCTGGATTGGGACAAGCCAAGCATCCTTTTGGATCTATCTCTATAGATTTGAATCCCCAAGATATAGGAGGATTTCTTTAAGTCTTTCATGAAGAAGTGTCTAGATAACTAAGTAACCTATACACCCTATCTAGGCATTCTTTGGACATAAATCCCTCAAGCTGTATCATAAATACCTCCTCGAGGTTGCCATTGAGGAATATGATTTTCACATCTATCTGCTATATCTCATAATCATAGTGTACTACAATAGCCAATAGAATTTGGATGGATTTTAGTATGGCTACAAGTGAGAAGGTTTCATCATAGTCAACACCTTGCCTTTGACAATACCCCATAGCCACTAGACTTACTTTATAGGTCTATACCTTTTATATACTTTGATCTTTTTCTTAAAGACCCACTTGCAACCAATGGGTACAATACCCTCGGGTGCATCAACTAGGTTCTAAACCTTGTTGGAGTAAATGACATCTATCTTAGAAATTATAGCTTCTTGCCACTTCCTGGAGTCTATACTTATAATAGCCTCCTCGTAGGTTTGGGGATCAATATCCTCAACATCCTCTCCTCTAATATGTCCCACATGTTGGGAAATCTTAGGAGTGACATCACATGCGCAACGGAAGAATAATAAAACAAAATCCCTTATTCCCAAAAAGATGTTTGTCATCATGCAAAGATTGGTGCACAAAAATCAGCGAAACAAACTGCGTATAGAATAGATTGTGTTACCTAGGGAGATCGTATATCCCTGTTTCCTTATAAATCTCTAGGAGAGGGTGAAGGAGGTCAAGTGTCCTCCTTTCTAGCAGTGATTTACACAATAGGACTATGATGATACTCCTCAAAACTCTAGGCCTGCTATAAGGTGGATGTTGAATCTTGGATTATGATGATGAAACTAATTGATATGTGTTTATGTTTTAATCTGTGGTTTGAGTGACACATGATGCTTCGATTAGGATGAGACAATTAAAGCAGGAAAAATCATGTTGGGCCGGAGGAACATGTCAGAAGATTGGACATCGGGCCAATGGATCGGTCAACATATCGACAGAAGGCTTCGGGCCATGGATTCGGGCATCGGGCTAAGAAGAGTAGACATTGCGCTAAGAATATCAGAGTTGCGGAGTCAATTGGCCGATTGGGCAATAGGCCGCAAGAGAGGATGATGTGCCGAAGAATCGGACGAAACGTCGAGAGACCAATGACATGCCAGACAACTTGATTAATGCTTAGTATTAAGTGTCTAGATCGAAGTTTATTTTATATGTGTAGGATTAACTACAATAGCAAGGCATGAAGCAAAATGTAGTCCCGGAGTCAAGGACGAGATCACGTTGGGAGTTCGAGAGTTCGTCAGAAGTCCGGATGTTCGTCGGAAGTTCTGGATGAACTAGCTAAGAAGTCTCAGAGCTTGCTAGAGAAGCTCATCGAAACTTGCCAAGAAGATCGTGTGAAGTCCAGGAGCTTACCGGTAGTCCGCCGGAGCATCGTCAAGGGTTCGTCGGATGTTCGCCGGAAGCTCGCCGGAAGAATAGACATAAGGACTTGTTTAGCTTAGCAAATATCTTAGGATTTCGTATTAGCATGTAATTGGACTTGGATTTGGGCTACCCTAATTAGGGGCCAGCTAGGCCCATGTAAGAATTGTGTTGGGCCCAATAAGAAGCCCAAACAGTGCCTAAAGAAGTCTCACCGTCATGGCATAGTCTTCGAGACTGTGTCAGGCGGTGGTACCGCCAGTCTGGGCGGTTGTACCACCCCTGGCAAGGTGCCAGGAGGTGGTACCGCCAGTCTGGGCAGTGGTACCGTCCGGCACTGGCCCCCAGGCGGTGGTACCACTAGACCTAGGCGGTGGTATCGCCCAGCGTAGGCGGTGGTACTGCCCATGCTCGGGGAACCCAGGATGAGATGTTTTTAGGCTCCAAGTTTGAATCAACTTGATGCCTATAGATACCCCTCTCATCCCTAGGTAAAATACACAAGCACAGAGGATTAAAAAGTGAGAAAACGCTGTTGCAATCTTTTAGAAATTCCCTCCTCCACTATAAGTTTAGAATTCTGTAAGAGGAGTGTGAGTGCTTGTAAGGGTTGCCTCCTATGCCTGTCAAAAGGAGAAAAGCTATAAAAGAGTGATTGGCCTTCGCCTATTGAAGGAAGGCCTCTAGTGGATGCTAGTAACCTCATCGAAGAAGGAAGCCGAAAGTGGATGCAGGTCATGATCGACCGAACTACTCTAAAATCTCAATTTGCATTTACTTTGAGTAATATTCTTTACTGCAAACCTCTTTAATTATTTACTGCCTTCAAGCTATTTTTACGCTCTTACTTTGCCTTCAAAGTTAAGCATTTCCGAGTTCGATTTTCAATGTTTGAAAAGATTTTCCGAAACCGATATTTTTATCTGCTGCACTAATTCACCCCCCCCAGTGCGCTCTTGATCCTAACAATTGGTATCAGAGCCACGTTTTTCTAATTTGGTTTAACACCCAAATAGAAATGGCTCTTTTTGGCTTTTAAGAGGATTACTCTCTCATTCGTCCTCCCTTTTTCAATGGGACAGACTATTGGAAAACTCGAATGAGAGTTTTCTTGCTTTCATTGAATTTTGATTTATGGCACATAGTTGAATTTAGTTTTAAAATATCTTCTCTTCCAATAAAAAATTGGAATGATTTGGAGAAGAAGACGTTTTCTCTAAATACAAAGGCTATGAATGCCTTATTTTGCGCCTTAGACAAAAACGAGTTTAATCGGGTTTCTACTTGCGAAATGACTTACGACATTTGGCATATTCTTGAAACCACTCACGAAGGCACAAGTAAATTAAAAGATTCGAAAATCAACTTTTTAATGCATGATTTTGAACTTTTTCATATGAAATCAAGTGAGACTATTGGAGATATGTACACCCGTTTTACGGATATCGTCAATAGTCTAAAAGGACTTGGTAAAAACTTTTCAAATTTTGAACTCGTTAACAAAATCTTAAGATCACTTTCTAAAACTTGGGAATCGAAAGTAACGACAATACAAGAAACAAAAGATTTAAATATTTTTCTACTTGAAGAACTTATTGGTTCATTGATGACATATGAAATAGTGCACAATGCACATGATGAATATAATGAACAAAACCACCTTCCAAAGAACAGGAAGGATTTGGGACATAGAATATTTGAAGACCACTCGAGCATAAGATCAAGTAATGGTGAACTTGAACTCATTAAGAAATTTAAAAAGTTAATGAAACAAAACTTTAAGAACAAAAAGAATGGAACTACTTGTTTTGAACGCAAGAAGAAGAACAAAAATTGAGATGAATCGAGCTTCTCTAAAGACGAGGAGAAAATCAAGAAAGGCGAGGTGGCAAAGTATGCCTTAACTGCTTTCAACGATGAGGTAATCGAAATCCCCCTAATTTACTTCGAAATTACATGATGCTTTTCATGATACATTTTTTTGTAATTTAGTTTTGAATTAATTTTCTTGAAAATTAAATGTTTAAAAATGAAAATACAAAAATATGATCATGCTCGTAATTTTGAAAATGATAATGAAAATTGCATGTTTTATGTTAATGCAATAAAATGTTAGATATAAATCTAATGATTGTACACCTAGTAAGATTAATCTTATGTATGTTCTTGAGAAGGAAGAATGTGTATTTTGATGATTTCCATATTACTTTTCAATGATGATGCATGGCTTTTGTATGGAAGGCTTGATATTTTTTATGAACCTTGTCTTTGTTTTTCAAACATGATGTATGGTTTTGACTAAAAACAAAAAATTGAGCATGCTAATATAAAGTCAATCATGTAAATTAAAACTAAAGAGTTTTAGATATATATAAGAATCATTCAAAATTATGTTCAATGAAACCTTGCTTGATGTTGTAATGAAAATATTGAAGTTTTGGTATCATGATTTGACGATTTTATGCATGAGATTTTAAAGTTATACAGGACTGTATGATTTTATGATTTATTGGTCTTGATGATTTTTATGGTGAAATTCATTTTCAATCCTAAACATTGATGCACATTTTATTTGGCATAAATGAAATAAAATAAATCACATGAATTTAAACAACTAAAAAGAGAAAAGTATTTTTTTTAAAATTTATTTTTCTCTATCTTATCAATTTTTCACTAAGAGATTGATAAAGTTATTTGTGTCCATTTTGAATCTCTTGAAAGTAATGTTGAGATTTTGATGATTTGAATTTAATGGTTTTTATTGAAATCATGATCTTGATTTCTCATGAATTATAACTTGAAATCATTTATGAATCAAGATCTCCTACTATGTGTTCTTATATCTTCTTATTGAAATTTATCGAAATGAATTATGATTTTTTTTTGAATTATAATGATTCATAAAGAATTGAGAGATATTATACATGAATCGAGATCATTTACGTGACATTTTTTGCTATAGGAATGTCTTCATCTATATCATCATCTTGATTTCTCAATGTTCCATACATGATATTTTTCTATGAATCAAGATTTTTCATACTATGATTCTTCTTGATATTCTCCATGTGATGGAATGATATATGCAATACTTATTTTTTATGATGTATGTGATCTATATGATGTATATCATGAATGCTCTAAATGATGAATGTTTTTTTTTTTTTTTTTTTTTTTTTTTTTTTTTTTTTTTTTTTTTTTTTTTTTTTTTTTTTTTTTTTTTTTTTTTTTTTTTTTTTTTTTTTTTTTTTTTTTTTTTTTTTTTTTTTTTTTTTTTTTTTTTTTTTTTTTTTTTTTTTTTTTTTTTTTTTTTTTTTTTTTTTTTTTTTTTTTTTTTTTTTTTTTTTTTTTTTTTTTTTTTTTTTTTTTTTTTTTTTTTTTTTTTTTTTTTTTTTTTTTTTTTTTTTTTTTTTTTTTTTTTTTTTTTTTTTTTTTTTTTTTTTTTTTTTTTTTTTTTTTTTTTTTTTTTTTTTTTTTTTTTTTTTTTTTTTTTTTTTTTTTTTTTTTTTTTTTTTTTTTTTTTTTTTTTTTTTTTTTTTTTTTTTTTTTTTTTTTTTTTTTTTTTTTTTTTTTTTTTTTTTTTTTTTTTTTTTTTTTTTTTTTTTTTTTTTTTTTTTTTTTTTTTTTTTTTTTTTTTTTTTTTTTTTTTTTTTTTTTTTTTTTTTTTTTTTTTTTTTTTTTTTTTTTTTTTTTTTTTTTTTTTTTTTTTTTTTTTTTTTTTTTTTTTTTTTTTTTTTTTTTTTTTTTTTTTTTTTTTTTTTTTTTTTTTTTTTTTTTTTTTTTTTTTTTTTTTTTTTTTTTTTTTTTTTTTTTTTTTTTTTTTTTTTTTTTTTTTTTTTTTTTTTTTTTTTTTTTTTTTTTTTTTTTTTTTTTTTTTTTTTTTTTTTTTTTTTTTTTTTTTTTTTTTTTTTAAAATTTATTTTTCTCTATCTTATCAATTTTTCACTAAGAGATTGATAAAGTTATTTGTGTCCATTTTGAATCTCTTGAAAGTAATGTTGAGATTTTGATGATTTCCATATTACTTTTCAATGATGATGCATGGCTTTTGTATGGAAGGCTTGATATTTTTATGAACCTTGTCTTTGTTTTTCAAACATGATGTATGGTTTTGACATAAAAACAAAAAATTGAGCATGCTAATATAAAGTCAATCATGATCAAAATATTGATAAATGCTTAAAAGTTTTTAATGTTCTAGTATCATGTATGATATGCTCATAATGATGATTGATTTATTTATATCATGTATGAAAAATGAAATGTATGATTTTGAAATTATGTATGTCTTAATTTGAAAAAATAATGATGCACAAATAAGATTGATACTTACTTTTGTCATCATTTAGAAATTGATGTAAAGGATCTTCCCTTCTTTTTGACGATGACAAAGGGGGAGAAATGTTACTAGCTTGTTTGCACAAGTCAAGAGAACATGTAAACGTACTTCATGTAAAACATTGTCTCTTGCTAGCTTGTTATCTTGCATTTTGCTAGCTTGCACTTTGCAAAGGAAGCAAAAAATAGCACTTCTCAAAAGAGAAGAAAGAACTTACTATCTTGAACATCACAAAAATTTACTACCTTGCATGATGTAAAATTTGCTAGAACTGCTAGCTTGTGATCTAAAGAGAAGCAAAGAGTTGCTATCTCAAAAGAAGCAATATTTGCTAAGTTACACATTTCAAGAAGAGGCAAAATTTACTATCTTGAACATTATAAAAAATTACTATCTTGCCTATCTCAAGAAAAGCAAATATGCCAACTGGCATATCTTTAAATTTGCTAGCTAGTATGTTGCTACCTTGCATATCTATAGTGATAGCAAAATTGCATGATGATAGAACTTGAAGATTTATTATACAACAATTTGAACTTCTACTTCTAAACACATGAATAGTTGGACTTCTCCTTTTTGTTGATGACAAAGGGGGAGAAGTATGTTGATGTCATGCATGATTTGATCATGACATGTTGTTTGGATTTTTGAATCCAAGAGTTTCTATCAATATGGCATATTGATAGGGGGAGTTTGTTTAAACTCCGGGAGTTAAGGTTAACTCCGTCGTCAATTGGTTGTCATCATCAAAAAGGGGGAGATTGTTGAATCTCGGATTTTGATGATGAAACCAATTGATATGTCTTTATGGTTTAAATTGCGTTTTGAGTGATGCAGGATGCTTCGATCAAGATGAGACAATTAAATCAGGAAAAATTATGTTAGGCCAGAGGAACATGTCAGAAGATTGGACATCGGGCCGGTGGATTGGTCGACGTATCGATAGAAGGCTTCGGGGCATGGATTCAGGCATCGGGCCAAGAAGAGTAGACATTGCGCTAAGAATATCGGAGTTGCAAAGTCAACTGGCCGATTGGGCAATAGGCCGCAAGAGAGGACGATGTGCCGAAGAATCGGACGAAGCGTCGAGAGACCAATGACATGCCGGACAATTTGATTAATACTTAGTATTAATTGTCTAGATCGAAGTTTGTTTTGCATGTGCAGGATTAACTATGATAGCAAGGCATGAAGCAAAATAAAGTCCCAGAGTCAAGGACGCGATCTCGTTAGAAGTTCGAGAGTTCCTCGGAAGTTCGGACGTTTGTTGGAAGTTATGGAGGAACCAGCTGAGAAGTCTTGGAGCTTACTAGAGAAGCTCATTAGAACTTGCTAAGAAGATCATAATGAAGTCAAGGAGCTTGCCAGGAGTTCACCGGAGCATCGCCGAGGGTTCGTCGGATGTTCGCCAGAAGTTCGCCGGATGTTCGCTGGAAGTTCGCAGAAAGAATAGACATAGGGACTTGTTTAGCTTACCAAATGTCTTAGGATTTCGTAGTTAGTATGTAATTAGGCTTGGATTTGTTAGGATCAAGAGCACTAAGAGGGGGGGGGTGAATTAGTGTAGCGAAAAACTTTCGACGATTTAAAACGACGTTTGTACGATAAGAACGATTTCAGTATAAAAGTCGATTCAGAAATTGCTTTAACTTAAGATCAAGCAAAGTGCAGTTAATGTAAAGCTATGGAAGTAGTTGCAGTTAAGATAGAGAACAAAATGTAAATGCAAACTGAGATTTAGAGTGGTTCGGTCAATCTTGACCTACATCCACTTTTGGCTTCCTCCTCCGATGAGGTCACCGACGTCCACTAGAGGCCTTCCTTCAATAGGCGAAGGCCAACCACCCTTTTACAGTTTCACTCCTTTTGACGGGCTTAGGAGACAACCCTTACAGATTTTTCACTCCTCTCTTGAATGATCAAAACTTCGAAGAAAAGAGGGAGAAGAACTTCTAGCCTTTTACAATACTTTTAAGCTCTCAAAATGTCAGAATAAATGCTAAGTTTCGGTGCCCTTTCATGCATGAAAGGGTGGGGTTTATATAGGCCCCAAACTGATTTGAATTTGGAGCTCAAAAACGTCATTTCCCATATTTTCGGGGTCCTGGCAGTAGTACCGCCATAAATGGGCGGTACTACCGCCTGACAGAGCTCAGAGACCGAGCTCGGGCAATACCACCGCTTGACAGGGACGGTACTACCGCCCAGTCTAACTCAGAGACTGAGCCCAGGTGGTGCCACCGCCTGATAGGGGCGGTACCACCGCCCAGCCTCACTCGGAGACTCAACTCCTGGGCGGTGCCACCGCCGGCCAGGAAATCTGGGTCCGAATGGGCTGATCCATTCGGCCCAATTTGGGTCTGTCAAGGGCCCAATTGCCCCAAGATTAAGTTAATGGGATCACCTCCCATTTCTAACTTAATCATCATGCTAACTACGATATTTTTCAAGACATTTACTGCAACTTGCTCCGGTGCGTCAATCGCTTCTTCCATCGAGCTTCCGACGAACTTCCAGCGATCATCCGACAAACCCCTCGGTGATGTTCCGGCGGACTTCCGGCAAACTCCTGGACTTGCGACGATCCACTTGGCGAGTTCCGATGAGCTTCTTTGGCAAGCTCCTGGACTTCTCGGATTTGTTCCCGTAGAACCTCCGATGACCGTCCGGACTTCCGTCGAACTATCGAACCCCCAACGTGATCATAGTCTTGACTTCGGCGCAACTCCTGCTGTATGTCTTACTTTCATCGTAATTAATCCTGCACACTTATCTCAACATATGGATTAGATAACAAATAACAATTGACTTTATCATCAAAATCCGAGATTCAACAATCTCCCCCTTTTTGATGATGACAATCAATTGATAACGGAGTTAACTTTAACTCCCCCTATCTATATGCCATACTCAAGATAAATTATTCAAGAGACATATTGATAAGTTAAGATTGTTTAACCTTATCAATACTTCCATCATGATTCCTATCATGATGTATCTCTCTGAAAATAATGTCAAGGCTTGACATCCATTTTCAAGTTTTACATTTCAAATGTGAATGATAGTAATGGTAGCAATTTATCATATGGTAAGATATCAACATGTAAAATTACGATGCAAGTTCTTGATATCTTAACATAATGCAAATATTTCAAGTGTTTAGCAATCATAGCATTTCTATCATCAATTTACCATATATTTCGATGCAAGCTTCTTTAACATAATTCAAATTCAAATATGGCACTCATAGCATCAATTCATATATTTCTCCCCCTTTGTCATCAACAAAAAGGAGAATGATATAAGCAAATTTTAAACATAAGTGCGGTAATGATTCATGTCATAACTAGGTTCATGTCATTTTTCAACAATGAGTGATAGGATACCAATTATACAAACATCTCAAGGAAAGATTAAATCACGCTTCATTTTTACAAGGATCAAGATATGTATGTGAATCAATATCCTTGTAAGTAAAAAATCTTCCTTTTTCGAGAAGGAAATTATAAGAAGGAATCATTTTATCAAATCCATTTCTCGAAAATATTTTTCACATTATAAGCCTATGAAAGATGCATTTGCTAATTGATTCCATACATCAAAAATCAATGATATGAATCAAACTCGATATGACATATGCTTATGAAAGCTACAGTAAGTTTGGAAGAGAATAAGGTATCAAGAAAATCCGAAAATAAAATTTAACACTTTCATGCATTCAAACAAGGTTTTGCTATAGATTTTCCAATACAATCATGAAGATAAAACATGCTTATTATCATGGAAATTTTTATATCCAAAACACATAATTTCCAACATATTATTAAGGCATGTAATCATGTAAAATCATCATAGCAATTAAGTGATTTGATTATTGAATCAAGAAAGTCCGAAAAATAAATTTAATGAGTTCAAGCATTCGGACATATTAACATTCCTAATTCTCTTCTAATGAAATTAAATTGTTCTTCACTTAAAGGCTTTGTAAAAATATCAGCTAGTTGATGTTTAGTATCAATGAACTCTATAACTACATCATAATTAGTGACATGATCTCGTATAAAGTGATGTCTAATATCAATATGTTTTGTTCTTGAGTGTTGAATGAGATTCTTTGTTAAACATATAGCACTTGTGTTATCACATTTAATGGGAATATTTTTAAGATGAACTTTATAATCTTCTAAGGTGTTTTTCATCCATACAACTTGTGCACAGCATGCACTAGCTGCAATATACTCAGCTTCGGTTGTTGATAGTGCAACCGAGTTTTGTTTCTTAGATGACCAGGAAACAAGAGCATGTCCCAAAAATTGACATGTTCCTGATGTGCTTTTTCTATCTAATCTACACCCAGCAAAATCTACATCAGCATAAGCAATTAACTCAAACTTCTCAGTTTTTGGATACCATAATCCTAGATTTGTGGTACCTTTAAGATATCTAAGTATTCTTTTAACCGCTTTGAGATGAGATATCTTAGGGTTCGATTGAAACTTAGCACAAAGTCCTACACTGAACATGATATCTGGTTTAGTTGTAGTGAGGTAAAGTAAACTTCCTATCATACCCCTATAAGTTTTTTGATCGAAGCTTTCTCCACTTTCATCAACTTCTAACATTGTGGATGTACTCATAGGAGTGTTAATAGCTTTTGAGCTTTCCATATTAAATCTTTTTAGCAAATCTAAAGCATATTTAGTTTGACTAATAAAGATGTCATTTCTTAGTTGCTTAATTTGTAAGCCTAAGAAAAAGGTTGATTCTCCCATCAAACTCATTTCAAATTCAAGACTCATGGTTTTAGCAAAAGATTCACAAAGAGATTCATTTGTAGAACCAAAGATAATATCATCAACATAAATCTGAACAATGAGAAAATTATTTTCAAAATTCTTGATAAACAATATAGTATCAATCTTGCCTTTTGTGAAATTATTTTTAATAAGAAAAGAACTAAGTCTCTCATACCAAGCCCTTGGGGCTTGTTTTAAACCATAGAGAGCTTTAGTTAATTTAAACATATGATTAGTGAGGCTATTATTTTCAAATCCGGGAGGTTGTTCAACATAAACTTCTTAGGAAATAAAGCAATTAAGAAAAGCGCTTTTAACATCCATTTGAAATAACTTAAAATTATTATTACTAGCATAGGCAAGGAGCATCCTTGTGGCTTCTAATCTAGCCACAGGAGCGAAGGTTTCTTCATAATCGATACCTTCTTCTTGGTTGAAACCTTTGGCTACTAATCTAGCCTTGTTTCTAACCACGATACCATATTCATCTTGTTTATTTCTAAAGACCCATTTAGTACCAATAACTAAATGGTCATTTGGCCTAGGAACAAACTTCCACACCTCATTTCTCTCAAATTGATTTAACTGATCTTGCATTGCGATAATCCATGAATCATCTTTCATGGCTTTGTTAATACATTTAGGTTTAATTTGGGAGAGAAAAGCGGCGTTGGCACAAAATTCTTTAAGAGAAGAACGTGTTTGAACCCCCTTAGACGTGTCTCCTAGGATTAGCTCCTTAGGATGAGCATCTACATATTTTCAATCCTTGGGTAAGGATGTTTCGAAAGTGGATGCATCCAAGTTGCTAGTTGGAGAAGGGGTTTCATTTAAATTCAAAGAATCAAAATTAACATCATCATCAAAATCATTTTTCTTGATTTCGAAAATCTCATTGAAAACAACATGAATGGATTCTTCTATAATTAAAGTTCTTTTATTGAAGATACGAAAAGCTTTAGAAACCGAAGAATAACTAAGAAAAATTCCTTCATCGGATTTAGCATCAAATTTTCCTAAGGCATCTTTTTCATTCAAGATAAAACACTTACACCCAAAAACTTTTAAATATGAAACATTGGGTTTTTTGTTGTTCCACAACTCATAAGGAGTTTTGGTGAGTAAGGGTCTTACTAGAACTCTATTCAAAATATAGCATGCAGTGTTTACGGCTTCGGCCCAAAAATATTTGGGTAGGCTATGTTCATTCAACATGGTTCTTGCCATTTCTTGTAAATTTCTATTTTTTCTTTCTACTACTCCATTTTGTTGAGGATTTCTTGGAGTAGAGAAGTTATGATTGTATCCATTAAATTCACAAAATTCTTGAAAATCACGGTTTTGAAATTTACCACCATGATCACTTCTAATTGACGAAATCATAGAACCATTTTCATTTTGGACAAGTTTGCAAAACTTGGTAAAATATCTAAAGCATTCATTTTTGTGTTTTAAGAAATAAGTCCATGTGTATCTACTATAGTCATCTACAATGACGAAGGCGTATTTGCTACCTCCTAAACTTGATGTAGAGATAGGTTCAAACAAGTCCATATGGATCAATTGTAAGGGCCTAGAGGTGCTTATTTGATTCTTAGATTTGAAACTACCCTTAATTTATTTTCCTAATTGACAAGCATCACACACATTATCTTTGATGAACTTGATATGAGGAATTCCTCTTACAAGTTCTTTGGATGATATTTGAGTGATTAGTTTCATGCTAGCATGACCTAATCTCCTATGCCAAAGCCAAGCATCCTCATTCAAAACCGATAAATACATTTCATTGCAAAGATCATTGATGTCAATGGTGTATACGTTATTTTGTTTTAACACAATCATAGATATGTTTTTGTGTGGTTTTTCAATGATGCAAGCATTAGATTCGAATTTGATAATATATCCTTTATCACACAATTGACTAATGCTCAAGAGGTTATGTTTTAAACCATCAACTAACAAAACATCTTCAATAAAAAAGTTAGATTTGTTACCTATGGTTCCTTTGCCAATGATTTTACCCTTGTTGTCTCCGAAGGTGACATAGCCTTCGTCTAAGCTAGTGAGTTTAGAGAATTGAGATGGATCTCCGGTCATATGCCTTGAGCATCCACTATCCATATACCATCTCTTGCTCCTAGCTTGTGATGATGTATGTTTCTATAAGAAAGGATGATTTTTAGGTACCCATTTACTTTTGGGTGCCTCAAACACTGATCTAAATTGTTTATCATGTTGCATAGAATTTATCGTGGTTCCTTTAGGAACCCAAATCAATTTGTTTGGACTAACTTTCTTGAATGGATAATGATAAGTTCTATGTCCATGTTTGCAACAAAAGTTGCATTTGCTTTGGTGCCGAACATATAAGATATGGCCTTTAATGAAGGTGGTTGGATTTTGGTGAGGACTTCTCATAAATCCAATTCCACTTCTTTTAGGAACATGACTCTTATTTGTAAGGATCATATTCAAAGACTTGCTATCAACCTCGAATTTCTTCAAGGTGTCCTTAAGTAGCAAGTTCTCCTTTTGGAGAGTTTCTAGATCATGACATTTTTTACATGGAGCTAAACTATCATGATATTCAATTTCTAATTTATCGAAATTACAAGTAAGACTATCATGCTCCTTTTTTAGCAATTTGTATTTTCTACTAATAGTTTTGCATTCATCAAATAAATCATGGAAGGCATTTAGTAATTCATCAAATGATAAATCTGCATCAATTAAATTTGTTACCTCATCTCCGATGGCCATTAGGGCGTAATGAGCAACTTGCTCGGTGTTGGACTCCTCTTCTTCGGATGCGCTTGAGTCATCCCATGTTGCTTTGAGCGCCTTCTTCTTTGGTGTTCTCTTCTTGGCTTGGGGACAATCACTTTTATAGTGTCCCGGCTTCTTGCATTCGTAGCAAATAACTTGGTCCTTTTTGGGTTCAAATTTATTTTTTGAGTCATTTTTAAACTTGTTTCTTTTAATGAATTTTTTGAATTTCCTTGTTAGAAGTGCCAAGTCATCGTCACAGTCTTCATCACTTGAGTTTTCTCTCAAGTGGTCTTCGAAAGTTCTAAGTGCCATATCCTTCCTGTTCTTTGGAAGGATGTCTTCTTGCTCTTCATGAGCTTTGCAAGTCATTTTGTAAGTCATTAATGACCCGATTAATTCTTCAAGAGAGAAATTGTTTAGATCTTTAGCCTCTTGAATAGCAGTGACTTTAGGGTCCCAACTCTTAGGAAGGGATCTTAGAATCTTATTTACGAGCTCAAAATCTGAAAAACTTTTGCCGAGTCCTTTTAGACCATTGACGACATCCGTGAAACGGGTGTACATATCGCCAATATTCTCACTCGGTTTCATTCGGAAAAGTTCAAAAGAATGTATCAAAAGATTGATTTTTGACTCTTTCACTCTACTTGTGCCTTCGTGAGTCACTTCGAGTGTATGCCAAATATCAAATGCGGTTTCACAAACTGAAACACGATTGAACTCATTTTTATCAAGCGCACAAAATAAGGCATTCATAACCTTTGCATTAAGAGTGAAAGTCTTCTTCTCCAATTCATTCCAATCGATCATTGGAAGAGAAGACTTCGAAAATCCATTTTCGACAAGATTCAAAAGTTTAAAATCCATTGAAATAAGGAAGATCCTCATTTGGGTCTTCCAATAGATGTAGTCCGTCCCATTGAACATGGGAGGACATGTAATAGAGTGGCCCTCTTGATTTCCGACGTATGCCATCTCTCTTGGGTTTTAATCCGATTGAGAGTTAACCCCGCTCTGATACCAATTATTAGGATCAAGAGTACTAAGAGGGGGGGGGTGAATTAGTGCACCGGAAAACTTTTGATGATTTAAAACGACGTTCGTAAGATAAGAACGATTTCGGTATAAAAGTCGATTCGGAAATTGCTTTAACTTAAGATCAAGCAAAGTGCAGTTAAAGTAAAGCTATGGAAATAGTTGCAGTTAAGATAGAGAACAAAATGTAAATGCAAACCGAGATTTAGAGTGGTTCGGTCAATCTTGACCTACATCCACTTTTGGCTTACTCCTCCGGTGAGGTCGCCGACGTCCACTAGAGGCCCTCTTTCAATAGGCGAAGGCCAACTACCCTTTTACAGTTTCACTCCTTTTGATGGGCTTAGGAGACAACCCTTACAGATTTTTCACTCCTCTCTTGAATAATCAAAACTTCGAAGAAAAGAGGGAGAAGAACTTCTAGCCTTTTACAACACTTTTAAGCTCTCAAAATGTCAGAATAAATGCTAAGTTTCGGTGCCCTTTCATGCATGAAAGGGTGGGGTTTATATAGGCCCCAAACTGATTTGAATTTGGAGCTCAAAAACATCATTTCCCATATTTTCGGGGTCCTGGCGGTACTACCGCCATAAATGGGCAATACTACCGCCTGACAGAGCTTGGAGACCGAGCTAGGGCGGTACCATCGCCTAACAGGGGCGGTACTACCACCTAGTCTCACTCGGAGACTGAGCCCAGGCGGTGCCACCGCCTGACAGGGGCGGTACCACTGCCCAGCCTCACTCGGAGACTCAGCTCCTGGGCGGTGCCACCACCGACCCAGGCGGTGCCATCGCCGGCCAGGAAATCTGGGTCCGAATGGGTTGATCCATTCGGCCCAATTTGGGTCTGTCAAGGGCCCAATTAACCTAAGATTAAGTTAATGGGATCACCTCCCATTTCTAACATAATCATCAGGCTAACTATGATATTTTTCAAGACATTTACTGCAACTTGCTCCGGTGCGTCAATCGCTTCTTTCGTCGAGCTTCCGGCGAACTTCCGGCGATCATCCAACGAACCCTCGGCGATGTTCCGGTGGACTTCCGGCAAACTCCTGGACTTGCGATGATCCACTTGGCGAGTTCCGATGAGCTTCTTTGGCAAGCTCCTGGACTTCTCGGATTTGTTCCCGCAGAACCTCCGATGACCGTCTGGACTTCCGTCGAACTCTCGAACCCCCAACGTGATCATAGTCTTGACTTCGTTGCAACTCCTGCTGCATGTCTTATTTTCATCTTAGTTAATCCTGCACACTTATCTCAACATATGGATTAGATAACAAATGACAATTGACTTCATCATCAAAATCCGAGATTCAATAGGATTTGGGCCAACCCAATTATGGGCCAGCTAGGCCCATGTAAGAACTATGTTGGGACCAATAAGAAGCCTAACAATGCCCAAAGAAGTCTTACCATCGTGGCACAGTCTTCGAGACTGTGTTAGGCGATGATACTGCCATTCTGGGTGATTGTACCGCCCCTAGCAGGGTGCCAGGTGGTGGTACTGCCAGTATGGGCAGTGGTACCGCCTAGCACTGGCCGTAGGCAGTGGTACTGCCCAGGACAGTGTCAGTCAAATTGACACTGGGCGGTGGTACCGCCCGTGCCGAGGGAATCAGGGATGAGATATTTTTAGGCTCCAAGTTTGAATCAATTTGAAGCCTATAAATACCCCTTTCATCTCTGGGTAAAATACACAAGCATAGAGGATTAAAAAGTAAGAAAATGCTGTTGCAATCTTTTAGAAATTCACTCCTCCTCTATAAGTTTAGAATGCTGTAAGAGGAGTGTGAGTGCTTGTAAGGCTTGCCTCCTAAGCCCGTCAAAAGGAGAAAACCTGTAAAAGGGTAGTTAGCCTTCGCCTATTGAAGGAAGGCCTCTATTGGACGCCGGTGACCTCGTCGGAGGAGAAAGCCGAAAGTAGACGTAGATCATGATTGATCGAACCACTCTAAAATCTCAATTTGCATTTACTTTGAGTATCATTCTTTACTGTAAACCTCTTTAATTGTTTACTACCTTCAAGCTATCTTTACGCTCTTCGCCTTCAAAGTTAAGCATTTCTCAATTCAGTTTTCAAAGTACGAAAAGATTTTTTGACGTTGCACTAATTCACCCCTCCCCCCCCCCCCCCCCCCTCTTAGTGCGCTCTTGATCCTAATAGTGGAGAGGGGAAGGAGAATAGGAGAGGCAAGCAAGGGCTCTGGCCTATGAACCACTGAATCCCTCCTATTTATAGAGGTCCCCAATCAAACCCTAATGGATTCTCCCCTATTGGGTATTGGATATGCATCCAATTACCTAAGCCTCTTAGATTAGTGGATCTCTATCCAATAATATCTTATGGGCTCTTATTGGATCCAATCCATAGGATCCAATAATTCAAGGGCTTATTGGATATCTAATAAGACAAGGGCTCCGGCAGATATCCCATATCCGAACCTCTACTTATTGCAATGCCTACCATATATGTGTGACCTGCTAGGCCCAATATCGAGCTGGCCGTGAGTTATACCTATCAGAACTCCTTTTGGCTCAACGAATTATTATCTCCATAATAATTCGCTCGACTCATCGACTACGGACGTACTAGGCCACTACGGCGCAGTCCCTAGACGATATAGGGGAATCCAATCCATTGGACCTATCTATCCTCAGTTATCATATACCTATAGTCCCTCATCCATCTAATATCCCAGAGACCGTATATCGAGCATGGTGCTGTCAGACTCATACAGTTTTTACTCGAGTCTCGCTTTAATCGGATTCTCTTGGAGAACTCTTTCTCTCTCAATCCGAATGACCATGGCCAGAGATTTGTCTGAGCAAGAACACATGAGATATTCCTCTCATGACGCCGAGAGTGGATGATCCTCTATCAACACTCAATAGCCCTTGTAAGGTCCATTGTGTTGGGAAATCTTGGGGGCGACATCACATGCGCAACGGAAGATCAACAAAAACAAAATCCCCAATTTCCCAAAAGGATGTTCATCGTCGTGCGAAGATTAGTGCGCATAAATCCACAAAACAAATTGCATATAAGATAAATTGTGTTACCTAGGGAGATCGTATATCCCTGTTTCCTTGCAGATCTCTAGGAGAGGATGAAGGAGGTCAAGCGTCCTCCTCTCTAGCGATGATCCACACAGCAGGGCTGCGACGATGCTCCTCAAAAACTCCAGGCCTACTCTGAGGTGGAGAGGGGGAGGAGAATAGGAGAGGCAAGCAAAGGCTCTAGCCTATGAGGCTCTGAATCCCTCCTATTTATAGAGGCCCCCTATCAAACCCTAATGGATCCTCCTGTAATGGGTATTGGATCTACATCCAATTATCCAAGCCTTTTAGATTAGTGGATCAATATCCAATAATCTCTCATGGGCTTTTATTGGATCTCGTCCATGGGATCCAATAATTCAGGGGCTTATTGGATATCCAAAAAGATAGGGGCTCCGGCGGATATCTCATATCCAAACCTCTACTCATCGCAACGCCTACCATATGTGTGTGACCCTCTAGGCCCAATATCGAGCTAGCTATGAGTCATAGCTGTCAGAACTCCTTCTGGCTCAGTGAATTATTATCTCTATAATAATTCACTCGACTCATTGACTGCGGACGTACTGTAAAGGAATAGGAGTCTTGAGTAGGAGTCCTATTAGGAGTCTTGAGTAGAAGTCTTACTTGAGTAAGAGTCTTGAGTAGGAGTCCTATTAGGAGTTAGGGTTTAGAAGCCCTATAAATAGCTATGTATTCCTCCTCTTTTGATAAGCAATAGATGAATCTTTTCTGTAGCCTTTGAGCAGCAACTTGGAGGAAGGAACCCCTATAGAGTTCCAGGAGGTTGATCCCCTAAAGAGATCAACCCCAAGCTTAGAATCTGCAAGGGTTCTAACACTTGGTATCAGAGCAGCGTTCTTGGCGTCTCGCTGCCCTTCCATAGCCATCCATCATCTCTCCACAGCTGCCCAAAGCAATTCCCACAATTTCTTAAAAGATCGTCGCTAAATTCCGCCATCATCTCCACCACCGCAGATCATCCTTTGATCTCCCCGTGAATTGCAACAGGTTCTGGTTTCATACCTTACTATTGCTGCAATTTAGTTATCCTTATTCAAAAATCCAAAAAAAAAAAATTGTTCCTATATTGCTGCATAAACATTTCGTCGCAAAGTTTTCATCTCTACGACGAAAGATACATTGCAGAATTCTAACCGCATAACACAGTCTATTTGATCTTGCTACTGTGTTTTTTCTATCCAAATCCCTACAAAATTTTTATGACAGATTTGACACTTCCTAATAGTAGATTTCCCTTTGGTTTTATCAAAAAATTCTCAATATAAACCATTCATCTTTTACATCTAATCTGCTGTACTTGAAAATCTGCACTGTAAAATTTCAGCCGCACAACACAGTTTGTTTGATCTTGCTACTGCATTTTTTCTATTCAAATCTCTACAAAATTTTTATGACATATTTGACACTTCCTAAAGGCAGATTTCTCTTTGGTTTTGTCAAAAAATTCCTAATATAAATCATTAATCTTTTATGTCTAATCTGCTATACTTAAAAATCTGCACTATAAAATTTCAGCCGCATAGCATAGTTTGTTTGATCTTGCTACTGCATTTTTTCTATCCAAATGTCTATGAAATTTTTATGATAGATTTAATACTTCCTAGTAGAGGATTTCCTTTTGGTTTTATCAAAAAATTCTCAATATAAACCACTGGTCTTTTACGTCCAATCTGCTACACTTCAAAATCTGTGCTGCAGAAAATTTCAGCCGCATATTGTTGCCTTAACCGATCTATTTGTAATCTTTTTTGAACGAAATTTTCTCTACACTTTATAGATCATCTTGGCTTCCATCTAAGATTGATCTATTGAGGAATATATCTCTAAAAACAATTTTGTGTTGCTGCAAATTTTCATCACAAACCGTTGAAATTTTTCGACGAGAATTCTGCTATCACAACTTACACCAATTTCCTTGCTATTATACTGCCAAAATTTTCTTGATTAAATTGGACATCCTTACTGCCATATAAACTGAGATTTTGCTGCCAATTCCCTCCTCAAATCTCTCAAGTTTTTGATGGAAATTTCATCGAGAATCCGCTGTTTATTCGATGATAATTCTGCAATTACAAGATAACACAATTCTGCAACAAACTTCCACCGATTTCTATTGAACCTTTGCTGCCATCTACCATAGATCTAAAACCTTCATCGGTAGCCCTAAAACTCCACCAAACCACACCCTCAAACTGCACCCAAAACTGCCACAAAACAAGCCTAAACCGCAGCCTACATCCACCAATCCACCAACCCTTTCGACCATCACTTCTCTCAACCCATACTTGCCTTTAACCCAACAACAAAAGAGAGATCTAAACATCACAGATTTGGAGGCATATTCTATGGCATCTAGGGAGGCAATCAATGCTAAATTCGAAGCCTTGGAGGCGCGAATGGAGGATAAGATTCGGACTCTCTTTACCGAACTCAGTTTGGGCCGACCACTAAGCTCGAAGAAATCACATCAAGGAGAGAGCTCTAACCAATCGCACCAAGCCTGAAGAGATGACTTCCAAGAGGGGAGAGGTTCAATGACTGATCTCAACTATCCACGAATGAGGGTGGACTTTCCTTGATGGGAAGAAGGAGACCCGATTGGTTGGATCTCGCGTGCGGAGCGATATTTTCGGTACCACAAAACCGTGGATGCATCTATGGTGGAAATTGCAGCTATACATCTTGAAGGGGATGCCATACAATGGTTTCACTGGTTTAAATATGCTCATGGAGTTCTCTCATGGTGACAATTTAAAGAAGGACTATTGATCCGCTTCGGACCAACCGATTACGAGAACATTGACGTTCTAGCAAAGATCCGACAAACCTCTACCGTTCGGGAGTACCAAACCAGGTTTGAAATGTTATCTAATCAAACTCGTGATTGGTCTCAAAAACAGCTATTGGGGACCTTCATTGAGGGCTTGAAGCCGGAGATCCGGGGAGAAGTTAAAGCACGACAACCGTACACGCTTATGGCAGCCATCTCTTTCGCACGACATCAAGAGGAGCGATTAAACCATGAAGCCCGAAGAACTAGGATCGCTTCTCAACATACAATGCAGAAGCCCTCACCCCCCCCTACTATCAATCAAGTTCTTGCACCAAAAATGATGACAAGAGAAGAGCTTCGGGAGCGATCTACAAAGGAGTTATGTTGGCATTGCGACGAGTCATGGAGCCACGAGCATCGCTGTAGAAAAGGGATGCTTCTTATGATTGAACCAGTAGAAGAAGAGGTCATTGAACATCCAGAAGAGAGCTTTGAACATAATGAAGAAGATGTAGAAGAAGAGCCACAACCAACCGACGTTACGGTACACGCATTAGCCGGCTACTCCAACCCGCAAATGATGAAAGTTGGAGGCCTTCTCAAACAACAACCGATCACTGTTCTCATCGACATGGGCAGAACTAATAACTTCCTAAATAGTAAGGTTGCTGCTCGGATGGCACTACATATAGAAGGTTGCAGCAAGTTCGATGTAAAGGTTGCTGATGGCAGAATCCTAAAGTGCGACCAAAGATGCCCGCAGGTGAAACTATTACTGCAAGACCAAGAAATTATGACCAATTTCTTCCTTCTCCCTCTTGATGATCATGAGGCCATGCTCAGAATTGAATGGTTGATAACATTAGGTGATGTTTCCTGGAATTTTATGAAACTAATTTTGAGATTTTACAGCAAAGAGAAACAGGTGATTCTACACGGGAAACGTGGGGGCGACGTAATGATGATTTGCACATAACAAATGGAGAAGGTTTTGCATAAAGCATGCAGCGGCTTTTTGGTACAACTTGAGCAGCAAACTAAGGGAGAGCCAATAGCATTTGAAGATCCAAACCTACTTCCTTTGCTTGCTAAATTTTCAGATATATTTGACGAACCGCCCAACCTACCTCTTGCCCATCGACATGATCATTGTATACCGATTCTTCTGGGAAAATCTCCTGCAAATATTTGGCTATATCAACATTCATATCTGCAGAAGGATGAAATAGAAAGGATTATAAAAGAGATGCTCAAAACAGGAGTTATTCGGCCAAGTTGCAGCCCCTACTTTTCACCGATGCTCTTCGTACGAAAGAAGGACGAAACATGGCGAATGTGCATTGATTACCAAACCCTCAATGGCATAACCATCATAGACAAATACCCTATTCCAATAGCAGATGAATTGCTAGATGAAAGAGAGCACAAATCTTCACAAAGCTGGACCTTCGATCCAGGTATCATCAAATATGAGTGTGCAAAGAAGACATACCGAAAACCGCCTTTTGAACACACAACGGCCACTATGAATTTTTGTCAGAAGGTAGAATATCATGGGCATATCATATCAGAGGAAGGTGTGACAGTGGACCCCTCCAAAATTGGAGCAATGCAGAATCGGCTGACCTCGTGGAACATAAAATTGCTACGTGGCTTTCTCGGTTTAATAGGCCACAATCTCAAGTTCATGAAAAACTATGGAAAGATCAGTGCACCACTTATTTTCTTACTGAAAAAAGATATCTTCCAATGGTCGGACAAAGCCTCCGATGCCTTCGACAAACTTAAGGCAGCCATGACGATGCCGCCGGTGCTAGCACTACCAGATTCCAACCGACCCTTCATTATTGAGGCCGACGCATCTGGAGTCGGAATCGAAGCCATTCTCATGCAAGATGGTCGACCACTCGCATACACTACAATGAGGTGGAGACCCTGCTTGATCGGTCGACGATTTCAAATTAAAACCGACTATAAAAGCCTCAATTACCTTTTGGAGCAAAAGATATCATCCCCCGAGCAGCAAAAATGGGTAACAAAACTTTTTAGATTTGATTATGAAATAACTTACAAAAAGGGGAAAGAGAATGTTGTTGCAGATGCGCTTTCGCAGCTAGTCGAGCAAGCTGAACTTTCGGTCATTTCGCTTCCCACCAGTAACTTCCTTAAGGATATTAAGATGGAATGGCAGGATGATCCAGAGACCAGTAAAATCATAAAAAAATGGGAAGAAGCATCAAGCTCCGTGGCACATTACAATTGGGACTCAAAAGAATTACACTATAAAGGACGCACTGTGCTTATGACAAATTCTACTTGCATCTTCACGAGCAAATTTTGGATAAAGTTATTCCATATGCAGGGTACTAAATTGAAAAGGAGTATGCAATATCACCCACAAACCGACAGCCAGACGAAAAGTTGTAAATAGGTGCTTGGAGACAGCCCAAAGCCACCTACCAAATATGATTACTCAAGGAGAACTCCAGATCCAGCCAAGTGTCATTATTGATCAATGGATCATGACTCGACGACGACGACCCACTACTGAAGTGCTAATACAGTGGGTGAACCTACCAACAGAAAATGCCACTTGGGAGAACTATGACGACTTGAAGATCAAATTCCCAAAATTCATGAATCGTCAGCCTCGAGGACAAGGCTGATTTAAAGAGGGCGGGTTTGTTAGGACTCTAGCTAGGAGAGTCCTAATTGATAGGGACATTCATGTAAATCCTACCTAAGCCGACCCTTATTAAAGATGTGAAGAGGCCAGTTAGGGTTTGGTGTTATTTCTTGAAGAAGAATTAAGAGTTGTAAAGGAATAGGAGTCTTGAGTAGGAGTCCTATTAGGAGTCTTGAGTAGAAGTCTTACTTGAGTAAGAGTCTTGAGTAGGAGTCCTATTAGGAGTTAGGGTTTAGAAGCCCTATAAATAGCTATGTATTCCTCCTCTTTTGATAAGCAATAGATGAATCTTTTCTGCAGCCTTTGAGCAGCAACTTGGAGGAAGGAACCCCTATAGAGTTCCAGGAGGCTGATCCCCTAAAGAGATCAACCCCAAGCTTAGAATCTGCAAGGGTTCTAACAATTTCTCTCATGACGCCGAGAGTGAATGATCATCTATCGACACTCAATAGCCCTCGTAAGGTCGACTGCCACTCCCAATGACCAGTTGTACTAGATCTGGTACAGCCAAACCTATAAGTCTGGTATCAAAGAGTGGAGCACTCATATAGGACATCCTTGGTATCTCAAGTCTAAGGACCAGATACACCACTAGGACTACGGAATTGCTGTCTGACAATAAGGCATCATCAACCATCTAGTATTCCGCAAGCGGATCAATCAGTGAACTCATTCTCCAATGAGCACTTGTACTGTATCCCTAGTGTCCCCACACGAGCAGCTATGAGACCAACTACATCCATCATATGGACGGGTATACAGCACACTAGTTTGTCCAGTTATCACGATATCCCTCTCGAGTGACCTATGACCGGGATTATTTAGGATCTGTGTTTAAAGGTGAATCGTTCTCATTATCGTGATCTCATCACAATCCGATTCCCATTATACAGATCCAAGAACATCACAATATATACATGCATATATGCAATAGACAATATATAAAGTGATAAATACCAAAATATAATAAGCAAAAAAGATTTTGTGTCAAGTCACACGTGCCATCACTCACGTGATTGGCTTGCTGGGCACCTATGACTAGCACACTGCACTCCCAATGACCGGTTGTACTAGATCTGGAACATCCAAACCTATAAGTTTGGTATCAAAGAATGGAGCACTCATATAGGATATCCTTAGTGTCTCAAGTCTAAGGACTAGATACACTACTGGGACTACAAAATCGCTGTTTGACAGTAACACATCATCAACTATCGAGCATTCCATAAGCGAATTGATAGAACCCTTGCAGATTCTAAGCTTGGGGTTGATCTCTTTAGGGGATCGGCCTCCTGAAACTCTATAGGGGTTCCTTCCTCCAAGTTGCTGCTCAAAGGCTGTAGAAAAGATTCATTTATTGCTTATCAAAAGATGATAAATACATGATTATTTATAAGGTTTCTAAACCCTAACTCCTAATTGGACTCATACTCAAGTAAGACTTCTACTCAAGACTCCTAGTAGGACTCCTACTCAAGACTCCTATTCCTTTACAACTCCTAATTCTTCTTTAAGAAATAACCTCCAAACCCTAGCCGACCTCTTCACCTCTTTAATAAGGGTCGACTTAGGTAGGTTTTACATGAATGCCCCTATCAATTAGGACTCTCCTAGCTAGAGTCCTAACAGACCCGCCCTCTTCAAATCAGCCTTGTCCTCGAGGCTGACAATTCATGAATTTTGGGAATTTGATCTTCAAGTCGTCATAGTTCTCCCAAGTGGCATCTTCTGTTGGTAGGTTAACCCACTATATTAGCACTTCAGTAGTGGGTCATCGTCGTCGAGTCACGATCCGTTGATCAATAATGACACTTGGTTGGGTCTAGAGTTCTCCTTAAGTAGTCATATTTGGTGGGTGGCTTTGGGCTATCTCTAGGCACCTATTTACAACTTTCGTCTAGCTGTCAGTTTGTGGGTGATATTGCATACTCCTTTTCAATTTAGTACCCTACATATGGAATAACTTTGTCCAAAATCTGTTCGTGAAAATGCAAGTAGAATTTGTCATAAGCACAATGCGTCCTTTATAGTGTAATTCTTTTGAGTCCCAATTGTAATGAACCACGGAGCTTGATGCTTCTTCCAATTTTTTTATGATCTTACTGGTCTCTGGATCATCCTGCCATTCATCTTAATATCCTCAAGGAAGTCACTGGTTGGAAGCGAAACGGTCGAAAGTTCAGCTTGCTCGGCTAGCTGCGAAAGCGCATCTGCAACAACATTCTCTTTCCCCCTTTTGTAAGTTATTTCATAATCAAATCGAAAAAGTTTTGTTACCCATTTTTGTTACTCAAGGAATTATATCTTTTGCTCCAAAAAATAATTGAGGCTTTTACAGTCGATTTTAATTTGAAATCGTCGACCGATCAAGTACGGTCTCCACCTCATTGCTGCGTGCACAATGGCAAGCATCTCCTTATCATATGTTGACATGTTTTGATGGGAGGGAGACAATGTCTTACTAGTGTATATGAGTGGTCGACCATCTTGCATGAGAATGGCTCCGATTCCAACTCCAGATGCGTCGGCCTCAATAATGAATGGTCGGTTGAAATCTGGTAGTGCTAGCACCGACGGTGTCGTCATGGCTGCCTTAAGTTTGTCGAAGGCAGTGAAGGCTTTGTCCAACCATTAGAAGATATCTTTTTTTAGTAAGGAAGTAAGTGGTGCACTGATCTTTCCATAGTTTTTCATGAACTTGCGGTAGTAGCCTGTTAAACCCAAAAAGCCATGTAGCAATTTTATGTTCCTCGAGGTCGGCCGGTTCTGCATTGCTTTTATTTTGGAGGGATCCACTGCCACATCTTCCTCTGATATGATATGCCCAAGATATTCTACCTTCTGACAAAAATTCATAGAGGTCGTTGTGTGTTCGAAAGGCGGTTTTCGATATGTCTTCTTTTCACACTCATATTTGATGATACCCGGATCGAAGGTCCAGCTTTGTGAAGATTTGTGCTCCCTTTCATCTAGCAATTCATCTGCTATTGGAATAGGGTATTTGTCCTTGACGGTTATGCCGTTGAGGGTTCGGTAATCAATGCACATTCGCCATGTTTCGTCCTTCTTTTGTACGAAGAGCACCGGTGAAAAGTAGGGGCTGTAACTTAGCCGAATAACTCCTATTTCTGGTATCTCTTTTACAATCCTTTCTATTTCATCCTTCTGCAGATATGAATGTTGATATAGCCAAGTATTTGCAGGAGGTTTGCCCCAAAGAATCAGTATACAATGATTATGCCGATGGGCAAGAGGTAGGTTGCGTGGTTCGACAAATATATCTGAAAATTCAGCAAGCAAAGAAAGTAGGTTTGGATCTTCAAATTCTATTGGCTCTCCCTTAGTTTGCTACTTAAGTTGTACCAAAAGTCGCTACATGTTTTATGCAAAACCTTCTCCATTTGTTGTGTGCAAATCGTCATTACGTCGCTCCCACGTTTCCCATGTAGAATCACTTGTTTCCCTTTACTGTAAAATCTCAAAATTTGTTTCATAAAATTCCAGGACACATTACCTAATGTTATCAACCATTCAATTTTGAGCATAGCCTCATGATCATCAAGAGGAAGGAGGAAGAAATCTGCAATTATCTCTTGTTCCTGCGGTAATAGTTTCTCCCGCGGGCGCCTACGATCACACTTCAAAATCCGTCCGTCGGTGAACTTGACGTCAAACCTGCTGTAATTCTCGATAGGTAAGGCCATCTGGATAGCAACCTTAGTATCTAGGAAGTTATTAGTGATGCCCATGTCGATGAGAACAGTGATCAATTGTTGTTTGAGAAGGCCTTCAACTTTCATCGTTTGCGGGTTTGAGTAGCCAACAAGTGCATGCACCATAACTTCGGTCGGTTGTGGCTCTTCTTCTGCATCTTCTTCTTTATTATCAAGGCTCTCTTCTTGATGTTCAATGACCTCTTCTTCTACTAGTTTAATCATAAGAAGTCTCCCTTTTCTACAGTAATGCTCGCGGCTCCACGGCTCGTCGCGGTGCCAACATAACTCCTCCGTAGATCGCTCCTGAAGCTCTTCTCTTGTCATCATTTTTGGTGCAGGGACTCGGTTGATAGTGGGGGGGCTGAGGGCTTCTACATTGCAGGTTGAGAAGCAATCCTAGTCCTTTGAGCTTCATGGTTCAATCGCTCCTCTTGATGTCGTGCGAAAGAGATGGCTGCCATAAGCGTGTACGGTTGTCGTGCTTTAACTTCTCCCCGGATCTCCGGCTTCAAGCCCTCAATGATGGTCCCCAATAGCTATTTTTGAGACCAATCACAAGTTTGATTAGATAACCTTTCAAACCTAGTTTGGTACTCCTGAATGGTAGAGGTTTGTTGGATCTTTGCTAATTGTTCATCAATGTTCTCGTAATCGGTTGGTCCGAAGCGGATTAATAGTCCTTCTTTGAATTGTCGCCATGAGAGGACTCCATGAGTATATTTAAACTAGTCAAACCACTGTATGACATCTCCTTCAAAATGTATAGCTGCAATTTCTACCATAGATGCATCCGCAGTTTTATGATACCAAAAATATCGCTCCGCACGTGAGATCCAACCAATCGGGTCTCCTTCTTCCCATCTAGGGAAGTCCACCCTCAGGCATGGATAGTTGGGGTCGGTCATAAAGCCTCCCCTCTCTTGGAAGTCATCTCTTCGGGCTTGGTGCGATTGGTTAGAGCTCTCTCCTTGATGTGATTTCTTCATGCTTGGTGGTCGGCCCAAACTAAGTTCGGTAAAGAGAATCCGAATCTTATCCTCCATTCGTGCCTCCAAGGCTTCGAATTTAGCATTGATTGCCTCCTTAGATGCCATAGTATATGCCTCTAAATCTGTGATGTTAAGATCGCTCTTTTGTTGTCGGGTTAAAGGCAAGTATAGGTTGAGAGAAGTGATGGTCGAAAGGGTTGGTGGATTGGTGGATGTAGGCTGCGGTTTAGGCTTGTTTGTGGCCGTTTTGGGTGAAGGAAATATGCTGTTAGGAAGTTTCAAAGTTGTCATAAAAATTTCATAGAAATTTGGATTGAAAAAATATAGTAGGAAGATCAAACAAACTGTGCTATGCGGTTGGAATTTTACAGTGTAGATTTTCAAGTATAGCAAATTAGACGTAAAAGATCAATGGTTTATATTGAGAATTTTTCAATGAAACAAAAGGAAAATCTACTATTAGGAAGTGTCAAAGCTATCATAAAAATTTCGTAAATATTTGGATAGAGAAAATATAGTAGGAAGATCAAACAAACTGTGCTATGCGGTTGGAATTTTACAGTGTAGATTTTCAAGTATAGCAAATTAGACGTAAAAGATCAATGGTTTATATTGAGAGTTTTTTAATAAATCCAAAGGGAAATATGCTGTTAGGAAGTTTCAAAGTTGTCATAAAAATTTCATAGAAATTTGGATTGAAAAAATATAGTAGGAAGATCAAACAAACTGTGCTATGCGGTTGGAATTTTACAGTGTAGATTTTCAAGTATAGCAAATTAGACGTAAAAGATCAATGGTTTATATTGAGAATTTTTCAATGAAACAAAAGGAAAATCTACTATTAGGAAGTGTCAAAGCTATCATAAAAATTTCGTAAATATTTGGATAGAGAAAATATAGTAGGAAGATCAAACAAACTGTGCTATGCGGTTGGAATTTTACAGTGTAGATTTTCAAGTATAGCAAATTAGACGTAAAAGATCAATGGTTTATATTGAGAATTTTTCAATGAAACAAAAGGAAAATCTACTATTAGGAAGTGTCAAAGCTATCATAAAAATTTCGTAAATATTTGGATAGAGAAAATATAGTAGGAAGATCAAACAAACTGTGCTATGCGGTTGGAATTTTACAGTGTAGATTTTCAAGTATAGCAAATTAGACGTAAAAGATCAATGGTTTATATTGAGAATTTTTCAATGAAACAAAAGGAAAATCTACTATTAGGAAGTGTCAAAGCTATCATAAAAATTTCGTAAATATTTGGATAGAGAAAATATAGTAGGAAGATCAAACAAACTGTGCTATGCGGTTGGAATTTTACAGTGTAGATTTTCAAGTATAGCAAATTAGACGTAAAAGATCAATGGTTTATATTGAGAGTTTTTTAATAAATCCAAAGGGAAATATGCTGTTAGGAAGTTTCAAAGTTGTCATAAAAATTTCGTAAATATTTGGATAGAGAAAATATAGTAGGAAGATCAAACAAACTGTGCTATGCGGTTGGAATTCTGCAATTATCTCTTGTTCCTGCGGTAATAGTTTCTCCCGCGGGCGCCTACGATCACACTTCAAAATCCGTCCGTCGGTGAACTTGACGTCAAACCTGCTGTAATTCTCGATAGGTAAGGCCATCTGGATAGCAACCTTAGTATCTAGGAAGTTATTAGTGATGCCCATGTCGATGAGAACAGTGATCAATTGTTGTTTGAGAAGGCCTTCAACTTTCATCGTTTGCGGGTTTGAGTAGCCAACAATCTTTTGTTGTCGGGTTAAAGGCAAGTATAGGTTGAGAGAAGTGATGGTCGAAAGGGTTGGTGGATTGGTGGATGTAGGCTGCGGTTTAGGCTTGTTTTGTGGCCGTTTTGGGTGAAGTTTGAGGGTGTGGTTTGATGGAGTTTTAGGGCTGTGGATGAAAGTTTTAGATCTGTGGTAGATGGCAGTAAAGGTAAGGTTTGATAGAAATCAATGGAAGTTTGCTGCAGAATTGTGTTGTCTTGTAAGAGTAGAATTGTCGTTGAAGAAACAGCGGTTTCGCGATGAAATTTCTACCAAAAACTTGAGAGATTGAGGAGGGAATTGACAGTAAAATCTCAGTTTATATGACAGCAAAGATGTCCAATTAATCAAGAAAATTTTGGCAGTATAATAGCAAGGAAATTGGTGCAAGTTGCGATAGCAGAATTCTCGTCGAAAAATTTCAACGGTTTGCGACGAAAATTTGCAGCAACACAAAATCATTTTTAGAGATGAATTCCTCAATCGATCAATCTTAGATGGAAGCCAAGATGATTTATGAAGTGTATAAGAAATTTTGTTCAAAAATATTGCAAATAGATCGGTTAAGGCAACAATATGCGGTTGAAATTTTCTACAGCACAGATTTTCAATTGTAGCAGATTGGATGTAAAAGATCAGCGGTTTATATTGAGAATTTTTCAATGAAACAAAAGGAAAATCTACCTATTAGGAAGTGTCAAAGCTATCATAAAAATTTCATAGAAAAATATTTGGATAGAGAAAATATAGTAGGAAGATCAAACAAACTGTGCTATGCGGTTGGAATTTTACAGTGTAGATTTTCAAGTATAGCAAATTAGACGTAAAAGATCAATGGTTTATATTGAGAGTTTTTTAATAAATCCAAAGGGAAATATGCTGTTAGGAAGTTTCAAAGTTGTCATAAAAATTTCGTAAATATTTGGATAGAGAAAATATAGTAGCAAGATCAAACAGACTGTGTTATGCGGTTGGAATTTTACAGTGTAGATTTTCAAGTATAGCAAATTAGACGTAAAAGATCAATGGTTTATATTGAGAGTTTTTTAATAAATCCAAAGGGAAATATGCTGTTAGGAAGTTTCAAAGTTGTCATAAAAATTTCGTAAATATTTGGATAGAGAAAATATAGTAGCAAGATCAAACAGACTGTGTTATGCGGTTGGAATTTTACAGTGTAGATTTTCAAGTATAGCAAATTAGACGTAAAAGATCAATGGTTTATCAGCTATCATAAAATTTCATAGAAATTTGGATTGAAAAAATATAGTAGGAAGATCAAACAAACTGTGCTATGCTATGCGGTTGGAATTTTACAGTGTAGATTTTCAAGTATAGCAAATTAGACGTAAAAGATCAATGGTTTATATTGAGAGTTTTTTAATAAATCCAAAGGGAAATATGCTGTTAGGAAGTTTCAAAGTTGTCATAAAAATTTCGTAAATATTTGGATAGAGAAAATATAGTAGCAAGATCAAACAGACTGTGTTATGCGGTTGGAATTCTGCAATATATCTTTCGTCGTAGAAATGAAAACTTTGCGATGAAAAGTTTATGTAGTAATATAGGAATTTTTTTTTAATTTTTGAATAAGGATAACTAAATTGCAGCAGCAGTAAGGTATGAAACCAGAACCTGTTGCAATTCACGGGGAGATCAAAGAATGATCTGCAGTGGTGGAGATGACGGTGGAATTTGGCGACGATCTTTTAAGCAATTATAGGAATTGCTTTGGGTGGCTGTGGAGAGATGATTGATGGCTGTGGAAGGGCAGCAAGATGCCAAGAACACTACTCTGATACCAAGTGATAGAACCCTTGCAGATTCTAAGCTTGGGGTTGATCTCTTTAGGGGATCGGCCTCCTGGAACTCTATAGGGGTTCCTTCCTCCAAGTTACTACTTAAAGGCTGCAGAAAAGATTCATCTATTGCTTATCAAAAGATGATGAATACATGACTATTTATAGGGTTTCTAAACCCTAACTCCTAATAGGACTCCTACTCAAGACTCTTACTCAAGTAAGACTTCTACTCAAGACTCCTAGTAGGACTCCTACTCAAGACTCCTATTCCTTTACAACTCCTAATTCTTCTTTAAGAAATAACCTCCAAACCCTAGCCGGCCTCTTCACCTCTTTAACAAGGGTCGGCTTAGGTAGGTTTTACATGAATGCCCCTATTAATTAAGACTCTCCTAGCTAGAGTCCTAACACGAATCAATCAGTTAACTCATTCTCCAATGAGCACCTGTACTATATCCCTAGTGTCCCCACACGAGCAGCTATGAGACCAGCTGCATCCATTATATGGATGGGTATACAACATACTAGTCTATCCAGTTATCTCGATGTCCCTCTCGAGTAACCTATGACCGGGATTATTTAGGATCTATGTTTAAAGGTGAATCAGTCTCATTATCATGATCTCATCACAATCCGATTCCTATTGCGTAGATCCAAGGATATATACATGCATACATGTAATAGTGAATGTAAAGTGATAAATGCCAAAATATAATGGGCAAAAAGATTCCGTGTCAAGTCACACGTGCCATCACTCGCGTGATTGGCTTGCAGAGCATATATGACTAGTAATCTCCCACTTGACCTAAAGCCAATCACTTATGTGTCTAATCCCCATCAGAACCCTGTGACACTCAAAGACAATCTGAGACAACAACTTTGTTAATGGATATGCAATGTTATCTTCGGATGGAACTCTTTCCGCTACTACATCTCCTCGGGTCATGATCTCTCTAATAAGCTGGAACCTCCTCAGAACACTTCTGATAAGACCCGGGTTCCCTTATTTGAGTAATCGTCCTATAGTTGTCGCAATATAAGAAATCAGCTTCTCACTAGTTGGCTCAACTCCTAGATCTATGATGAACTTTTCATCCAGACTCCCTCCTTTGCTACCTCTACTATAGTAATGTACTCCGCTTTTATGGTCGAGTCAGCAGTAATATCTTGCTTGGAACTCTTCCAGCATATTGCTCATCTATTCAAGGTATACACAAACCCCGAATTCGACTTGCTATCATCGATATCGAACTGAAGACTTGAATCCATGTAGCCTTCAACCTTGAGGCTACTACCTCCATATACTAGTAAAAGATCCTTAGTCATTCTCAAGTACTTAAGGATACAATTTACTGCTTTCCAGTGCTCCAAGCCTGGATCTGCCTGATACCTACTTGTGACACTCAAAGACAATCTGAGACAACAACTTTGTTAATGGATATGCAATGTTATCTTCGGATGGAACTCTTTCCGCTACTACATCTCCTCGGGTCACTTCCTAGATCTATGATGAACTTTTCATCCAGACTCCTCCTTTGCTACCTCTACTATAGTAATGTACTCCGCTTTTATGGTCGAGTCAGCAGTAATATCTTGCTTGGAACTCTTCCAGCATATTGCTCATCTATTCAAGGTATACCAAACACCCGAATTCGACTTGCTATCATCGATATCGAACTGAAGACTTGAATCCATGTAGCCTTCAACCTTGAGGCTACTACCTCCATATACTAGTAAAAGATCCTTAGTCATTCTCAAGTACTTAAGGATACAATTTACTGCTTTCCAGTGCTCCAAGCCTGGATCTGCCTGATACCTACTTGTGACACTCAGAGCATGCACTATATCAGGCCTACTACATAGCATGACATATATGATGAACCCTATTGCTGATGCATAGGGTATCCTATCCATGTTCGCCCTTTCTTTAAGAGTCTTTGGAGACATACTTCTAGAAAGCGATATCCCATGTCTCATCGGTGTGAGACCTCTCTTGGAATTTTTCATGCCAAACCTTTTGATAATGGTGTCTATATACCTGGACTAGGACAAGCCAAGTATCCTCTTGGATCTATTTCTATAGATCCAAATCCCCAAGATATAAGATGCTTCCCCTAAGTCCTTCATGGAGAAGTGTCTATATAATCAAGTCTTTACTATGGATAGCATTCCTACATCATTCCCAATGATTAGGATGTCATCCACATATAACACCAAAAAAGTGACAGCGCTCCACTTACCTTCTTGTACACACAAGGCTCATCTTCGTTCTTAACGAAGTCATAAGATTTGATTGTCTCATTAAATCTTATGTTCCAACTTCGGAAAGCTTGTTTTAGTCCATAAATGAATCTATGCAACCTGCACACCTTATTTGAGTAGTCCTTGGACACGAATTCCTAGGGTTATATCATATACACCTCCTCCTCAAGGTTCCTTTTGAGGAATATAGTTTTCACATCCATCTGCCAAATCTCATAATCATAGTGTGCTGTAGTAGCTAATAAAATTCAGATGGATTTTAGCATTGCTATGGGTGAGAAGGTTTCGTCATAGTCAACACCTTGCCTGTGACGATACCTCTTAGCCATTAGCCTTGCTTTATAGGTCTCTAGCTTTCCATCTATTCTGATCTTTTTCTTAAAGATCCACTTGCAACCGATGGGTACAATACCTTCGGGTGTATCAACTAGGTACCAAACCTTGTTGGAGTACATAAAATCCATCTTAGAATTCATGGCTTCTTGCCAGTTGCCAGAGTCTATACTCATAATAGTCTCCTCGTAGGTTTGAGGATCAATATCCTCAACATCCTCTCCTCTAATATGTCCCACATATCTCTCAAGAGGATGAGATACTATGCGAAACCTACATAAAGTTGAAACTTGTGTATTAGATACCTGAACAGACTCGAGCTGTAGAGTGGTGCTTGAGCTTGGTTCTCCAACCTCGCTCAACTCTATCATGCTCCCACTATCTATGCCAAGAATATGTTCCTTCTCAAGGAACACTGCTCTTTTAGCTACAAAGACCTTTTGGTCCTCGAGATAATAGAAATAATACCCACAAGTTTCCTTGGGGTATCCCACAAATTTGTATCGCTTTGTCCTCGATTCCAACTTATCGGGGTTGTATCTTTTAACGTGGGCATGACAGCCCCAAATCTTAACAACTTTAAGATCAGGCTTCTTCCCTTTCCATATCTCATATGGTGTATACACTACCAACTTAGTTGGTGTTGGAAAATCTTAGGGGCGACATCACATGCGCAGCGGAAGAACAAGAAAACAAAATCTCCTATTCCTAAAGAGATGTTCATCGTCGTGCGAAGATTGGTTTGCAAAAAATTCGTGAAACAAACTGCAAATAGAATAGATTGTATTACTTAGGGAGATCGTATATCCCTGTTTCATTGTAGATCTCTAGGAGAGGGTGAAGGAGGTCAGGCATCCTCCTCTCTAGCGGTGATCCACATAGCAGGGCTGCGACGGCGCTCCTCTAAACTCCAGGCCTGTCTGAGGTGGAGAGGCAAGCAAAGGCTCTAGCCTATAAGGCTCTAAATCCCTCCTATTTATAGAGGCCCCCTGTCAAACCTTAATGGATTCTCCCATAGTAGGTATTGGATCTGTATCCAATTACCCAAGCCTTTTAGATTAGTGGATCTCTATCCAATAATCTCTCATGGGCTCTTATTGGATCTTGTCCATGGGATCCAATAATTCAGGGGCTTATTGGATATCCAATAAGATAGGGGCTCCGGTATATATCTCATATTCGAACCTCAATTCAGCGCAATACCTACTATATGTGTGTGATACTCTTGGCCCAATATCGAGCTAGCCGTGAGTCATAGCTGTCAGAACTCCTTCTGGCTCAGTGAATTATTATCTCTATAATAATTCACTTGACTCATCAACTACAGACATACTAGGCCACTACGTCGTAGTCCCCAAACGATATAGGGGAATCCAATCCATTGGACCTATTTGTCCTCAGTTACCATATACTTATAGTCTCTTATCCATCTAATATCCTAGAGACCATATATCGGGCATGGTGCTGTCAGACCCATACGGTTTCTACTCTAGTCTCGCTCTAATCGGATTCTCCCGAAGAACTCTTTCTCTCTCAACCCGAATGACCTTGGCCATGGATTTGTCTAAGCAAGAACACATGGGATATTCCTCTTATGACATCGAGAGTGGATGATCCTCTATCGACACTCAATATCCCTCGTAAGGTCGACTGCCACTCCCAATGACCAACTATACTAGATCTGGGAGATCCAAACCTACAAGTCTGGTATCAAAGAGTGGAGTACTCATATAGGATATCCTTGGTGTCTCAAGTCTAAGGACCAGATACACCACTAGGACTACGGAATCATTGTCTGACAATAAGGCATCATCAACCATCCAATATTCCGTAAGCGGATCAATCAGTGAACTCACTCTCCAATGAGCACCTGTACTGTACCCCTAGTGTCCCCACACGAGCAACTATGAGACTAGTTGCATCCATCATATGGACGGGTATACCGCACACCAGTCTGTCCGGTTATCACGATGTCCCTCACGAGTAACCTATGACTGGGATTATTTAGGATCTGTGTTTAAAGGTGAATCGGTCTCATTATCGTGATCTCATCACAATCTGATTCCCATTGCACAGATCCAAGGACCACAATATATACATGCATATATGCAATAGACAATATAAAGTGATAAAAGCTAAAATATAATAAGCAAAAAGATTCCGTGTCAAGTCACACATGCCATCACTTACGTGATTGGCTTGTTGGGCACCTATGACTAGCAATCTCCCACTTGACCTAAAGCCAATCACCTATGTGTCTGATCCCCATTAGACCCCTGTGATGCTAAAAAATAATCTGAGATAACGGCTTTGTTAGTGGATTTGCAATGTTATCTTCGGATGAAACTCTTTCCACTACTACATCTCCTCGGGTTACGATCTCTCTAATAAGGTGGAACCTCCTCAAAACATGCTAAGATTTCTGATGAGACCTGGGTTCTTTCGCTTGAGCAATCACCCCATTGTTGTCACAATATAAGGAAATCAGCTCCTCACTATTTGGCATGACTCCCAAATCTGTGATGCACTTCTTCATCTAAACTCCCTCTTTTGTTGCATCTGCTGCAACAATGTATTCCGCCTATATGGTCAAGTCAATAGTGGTATCTTGCTTGGAACTCTTCAAGCACACTACTCCTCCATTCAAGGTGTACACATACCCCGAATTCGACTTGCTATCATCGACATTAAACTAAAAACTTGAGTCTATGTAGCCTTCAACCTTGAGGCTACTACCTCCATATGCTAGTAAAAGATCCTTAATCCTTCTCAAGTACTTAAGGATATACTTTACTGATTTCCAATGCTCCAAGCCTGGATCCTCCTAATACTTGCTCATGACACTTAGATCATGCACTATATCAGGCCTAGTACATAGCATGGCATATATGATAGACCCTATTGCTGAGGCATAAGGTATCATATCCATGTTCACCATTTCTTTTGGAGTCTTTGGGGATATACTCCTAGAAAGCGATATCCCATGTCTCATCGGTATGAGACCTCTCTTGAAATTTTTCGTGCCAAACCTTTTGACAATAGTTTCTATATACCTGGATTGGGACAAGCCAAGCATCCTCTTGGATCTATCTCTATAGATCCGAATCCCTAAGATATAGGATGCTTACCCTAAGTCCTTCATGGAGAAGATAACCAAGCCTTTACTATAGATAACATTCCTACGTCATTCCCAATGATCAGGATGTCATCCACATATAACACCAAAAAGGTGATAGTACTCCCACTTACCTTCCTGTACACACAAGGCTCATCTTCGTTCTTAACGAAGTCATAAGATCTGATTGCCTCATCAAATCTTATGTTCCAACTTCGGGAAGCTTGCTATAGTCCATAAATGGATCTAAGCAATCTGCACACCTTATCTGGGCAGTCCTTGGACACGAATCCCTCAGGTTGTATTATATACACCTCTTCATCGAGGTTCCCATTGAGGAATACAGTTTTTACATCCATCTGCTAGATCTCATAATCATAGTGTGCTGTAATAGCCAATAGAATTCGGATGGATTTTAGTATTGCTACGGGTGAGAAGGTTTCGTCATAGTCAACACCTTGCCTTTGACGATACCCCTTAGCCACTAGCCTTGCTTTATAGGTTTCTACCTTTCCATCTACTCCGATCTTTTTCTTAAAGATCCACTTGCAACCGATGGGTACAATACCTTTGGGCGCATCAACTAGGTACCAAACCTTGTTGGAGTACATGGAATCCATCTCAGAATTCATGACTTCTTGCCACTTCCGAGAGTCTATACTCATAATAGCCTCCTCGTAGGTTTGAGGATCAATATTCTCAATATCCTCTCCTCTAATATGTCCCACATATCTCTCAAGAGGATGAGATACTCTGCCAGACACGTAGGAGAATGGATCTAGCATCCATCTTTTCATATTATCTCTGTAACTCAGGAGTTATAGAGTCCAACATATAGCACTGAGCAAGAGTGGAGTCATCAATGTACTTCACATAGCAAGCGATCTCATCCTCGCTTGCCCCTTCCTCGGGCATAGGCATTACTGTATTAAGGACATACGCGATTTTCTCTGTCATGAGAACAATTCTCAATTTGCAGAGCCAATTCATATAATTTGGACCAGTGAGGTGGTTGACATCAAGTATGCCACGTAAGGGATTTGAAAGCGACATTTTCTGAAAATAATGATGCAACAGGAATGAATAACATGTAGATTTTGCAAGAAATAAACAATCAAGATATGGACTTCTATCTTAATATGCTCCCACTATTTTACTAGCGAGTCACATGCCACCCTCAGCACGTGAAACAGAAGTCTTCGGTAGACTTCTAGTGGGGATCAGGATCCAATCGGCATCTTAGTGTAACATCGAGGGACTCGACCAATCACACTGAGCCCAAAAGGTAGACAACTCTTGCCAATCACAACTCTTTATGATTCTCATCCTGTTCGGCCTCCGAATCACCATGGTCTCGAGGGACTCGACCAACCATGATGTTCGGTTAAGTCAACACCTTTATTACAAGATGAGTCTGATTTGATGATATAACCTCGAGGGACTCGACCAAGCATACCATGTCCTCAGGTCACCGGTGACATCTCTATATTGTAAGCAAGATAGCGAATCGCGATATAGGTGAGCCTCAATAGACTCGACTAACTCAACCATCACCGGGAATCGGTTCCTACCCATAACGATGGAAGGCCACGTGGGTCAATCTAATTGCATCATGTTTACCGACTTAATATTATCAAGAGAGATGTTTCTATGATTTGGTCTCCTAATATGACATGTCACACAAATACATATTTAATATATATCTACATCGCATGCAAATATATATCTAGTATGTGTATAAGCAATCACACCAAATGATCATGGACCACAACTTAATGTGATCAGGCCCGAGCCAGTAGGCCTAATTACTCACATCAAGATCAATGTGTGCAACGGTGCATCTCCATGCCCTGTGATCGTCCATCTCGTCCTCATCGGTTCCGTCGATATCTCGATGCATCTTCATGCATCGCAATCATCCGTCTCGTGAGTCCCACTATTGTATCCATGCTCCCGCTGCGCCTTCTCATGTGATTACAACTTAATCATAAGCACGCAAGCCCGACAATAAACGAGAAATATAATGGAGGCTCATAGGCCCCAATAATATAATAATCACAAGTACACACATCACACGGTCCATGATCATCCGTCCACACATTATACATCACATGTATAAGTCATTATCATGTAGGATTATTAGATAATAATAAAAAATAATAATCAACTAATTCTTTTAATTAATTAATATTAAATCAAGGACATGTAAGGAATTTTCTGAATTTTGAGGGGCGTTTTCATAATTTGATCAAAGGATATAAACTAGAATTTCTCAAATTCTCAAGGGCAAAATTGTCTTTTGCCTAGAAAACCCTAATGCCCTTCTCCCTCTCCCTTGCTTTTGCCGCCGCCGCCACCCTACCGTCGGTGGCCTTTGCGGCCGGGGGCGGGGGCGCTGCCCCTACCAACGGGCGGCGCCTCCCTTGTGGTTGGGAGTCGCCATGGGCGGTTTTGCCCACGGGGGCTGCACCAGCAGCCGCTGCCCCTGCTGGCCGCTTGCCCGCGGGTGAGCGTCGCTGCTGGCGTTGTGTGCGTAGGCAGCGCCCGTGAATGTCACTGCCTGCACGTCGCAGGCGGCTCTTCCTGCGGGCAGTTGGCCGCCTACGGTTGCGACTGCACGTAGCAACAATTGCCACGTACAAGCGGCCTACTTGCTTGTGCCGCTTGCCCTTGTGGGCGCTGTGGCCACAAGCAGCGCCCATGGGCTGCCAGACCCGCCGGCCAACTGTTGCAAGCGCAATGCCTGCACATGCGCCAACGCTGCGTTGCCTATGGTTGCACGCACGCATATCGAGGGTAGCAACAATTGTTGCTCTTTCTCACTTTTGCTTCAATGATTTTGACGTCAAAAGTTTTTCCAAAATACAATACAAGTAGTTTAAAACCAATCTATCACACGAACAACCTAGCTCTGATACCACTATTGGAAAATTTTAGGGGCAACATCACATACGTAGCGGAAGAACAAGAAAACAAAATCCCCTATTCCCAAAGAAATGTTCGTCATCGTGCGAAGATTAGTACATAAAAAATCCGTGAAACAAACTGCATATAGAATAGATTGTGTTACCTAGGGAGATCGTATATCCATGTTTCCTTGCAGATCTCTAGAAGAGGGTAAAGGAGGTCAAGCGTCCTCCTCTCTAGCGGTGATCCACACAATAGGGCTGTGACGATGCTCCTCTAAACTCCAGGGATGCTCTGAGGTGGAGAGGGGGAAGGAGGGAGAATAGGAGAGGCAAGCAAAGGCTCTAGCCTATGAGGCTCTGAATCCCTCCTATTTATAGAGGCCCCTATCAAACCTTAATGGATCCTCCCCTAGTGGGTATTGGATCTGTATCAAATTACCCAAACCTTTTAGATTAGTGGATCTCTATCCAATAATCTCTCATGGGCTCTTATTTGATCTCGTCCATGGAATCCAATAATTTAGGGGCTTATTGGATATCCAAAAGATAGGGGCTCTGACGGATATCTCATATTCGAACCTCAACTCAACGCAATGCCTACTATATGTGTATAACCCTCTAGGTCCAATATCGGGCTGGTCGTGAGTCATAGCTGTCAGAACTCCTTCTGGCTTAGTAAATTATTATCTTTATAATAATTCACTCGACTCATCGACTACGGACGTACTAGGCCACTATGCCGTAGTCCCCAAACGATACAGGGGAATCTAATCCATTGGACCTGTTTGTCCTCAGTTATCGTATACCTATAGTCTCTCATCCATCTAATATCCCAGAGACCATATATCGGGCATGGTGTTGTTAGACCCATACGGTTTCTACTCGAGTCTCGCTCTAATCAGATTCTCCCGGAGAACTCTTTCTCTCTCAACCCGAATGACCCTGGCCAAGGATTTGTCTGAGCAAGAATACATGAGATATTCCTCTCATGATGCCGAAAGTGGATGATCGTTTATTGACACTCAATAGCCCTCGTAAGGTCGACTGCCACTCCCAATGACTAGCTATACTAGATCTGGGACATCCAAACCTATAAGTCTGGTATCAAAGAGTGGAGCACTTATAGAGGACAATTACCCTAATGGATCCTCCCCTAGTGAGTATTGGATCTGCATCAAATTAACCAAGCCTTTTAGATTAGTGGATCTCTATCCAATAATCTCTCATGGGCTCTTATTGGATCTCGTACTTGGGATCCAATAATTCAGGGGCTTATTGGATATCCAATAAGATAGGGGTTCCGGCGGATATCTTATATCCGAACCTCTACTCATCGCAATGCCTACCATATGTGTTTGACCCTCTAGGCCTAATATTGAGCTGACCGTGAGTCATAGCTGCTAGAACTCCTTCTGGCTCAGTGAATTATTATCTTTGTAATAATTCACTCGACTCATCGACTACGGATGTACTAGGCCACTACGCCGTAGTCCCCAAACGATATAGGGGAATCCAATCCATTAGACCTATTTGTCCTCAGTTATCATGTACCTATAGTCTCTCATCTATCTAATATCCCAAAGACCGTATATCAGGCATGGTGCTGTCAAACCTATACGGTTTCTACTCGAGTCTCGCTCTAATCAGATTCTCCTAAAGAACTCTTTCTCTCTCAACTCGAATGACCTTAGCCAGGGATTTGTCTACACAAAAATACATGGATAATCCTCTCATGATGCCGAGAGTGGATGGTCATCTATCGACACTCAATAGCCCTCGTAAGGTCGACTGCCACTCCCATTGACCAGCTGTACTAGATCTAGGACATCCAAACCTATAAGTCTGGTATCAAAGAGTGGAGCACTCATACAGGACAACTGATAACACCCTAAAGTCTTATTATAAAAAAACAGAAGAGAAATTGATGATCACTTCGAGGGGATCGGCCTCCTTGATCGCTTCGAGGGGATCGACCCTCCTTGATCGCTTCGAGGGGATCGACCTCCTAGAGTTTGTCAAAAGATAAAATAGTATTTTTCATTGATTCCTGAAAAGAAGCAGTTACATCCCTATTTATAGAGTTCCTCTAAATTAAATAGACTTAATAAATATGTAGAAAATAAAAGGAAAGCACAGAAAATAAAAGGAAAATTAAAAGGATCCTAACAATCCCACCTCCTACAATTCAGCCTTGTCCTCAAGGCTGACCAGCATCAAATTCTGGAAACTTCTCCTTTATTATACTGTAGGACTCCCAAGTGGCATCTTCCCTTAGTAAGTTGGCCCATTACACCAGCAGTTCAGTTACAGGATGTCTATTGTTCATTACAACTCGTCGATCAAGTATGGCTTGTGGTTGAGCTTGAACTTCCCCAGTATTAGAAGTGTCCGGCAAATGGCACTGCACTATTGCATCTTCACCCAATTTCCTTTTAAGGCATGCAACATGAAAGATTGTATGTATTTTAGAGCCAGCAGGCAAATTCAAGCGGTAGGCCACTGGTCCAATGTGTTCTAATACCTTATAAGGCCCAAAAAATCAAGGAGATAGCTTCATGAAAGATCGAACCTTTATAGAAGTTTGCTTGTAGGGTTGAAGACGAAGGAAAACCCAATCACCCACAGTAAATTCTCATTCACTTCGGTGTTTATCAGCTTGTTGTTTCATTCTTGCTTGTGTGGCTGTGAGGTTATCCTTTAAAAGCTGAATAATCTTATTTCTATCCATCAATTCCTTGTCCACTTGATCAACTTTAGAAGAACCGGGTACATACTTTGTAATTGTAGGTGGGGGTTGGCAATAAACTGCTTCAAATGGAGTCATTTTAATATAAAAACACTTTACCTAGGGAAGCCATTTGACCCATTCCTTCGGCTTGTCACTAGTAAAGCATCGGAGGTAATTTTCTAGGCACCTGTTTACCACTTCAGTTTACCCATCTGTTTGTGGATGATAAGTAGTGCTCATATTCAGTTGAGTACCTTGTAAATGAAAAAGTTCTGTCTAGAAGGAGCTAGTAAAAATCTTGTCTCTGTCACTAACAATGGAATGGGGACTCCCGTGCAATTTAGATATATTTTCCACAAAAATACGAGCAACATTTGCAGTAGTATAAGGATGTTGTAAAGCACAGAAATGAGCATACTTTGTAATTGTAGGTGGGGGTTGGCAATAAACTGCTTCAAATGGAGTCATTTTAATATAAAAACACTTTACCTAGGGAAGCCATTTGACCCATTCCTTCGGCTTGTCACTAGTAAAGCATCGGAGGTAATTTTCTAGGCACCTGTTTACCACTTCAGTTTACCCATCTGTTTGTGGATGATAAGTAGTGCTCATATTCAGTTGAGTACCTTGTAAATGAAAAAGTTCTGTCTAGAAGGAGCTAGTAAAAATCTTGTCTCTGTCACTAACAATGGAATGGGGACTCCCGTGCAATTTAGATATATTTTCCACAAAAATACGAGCAACATTTGCAGTAGTATAAGGATGTTGTAAAGCACAGAAATGAGCATACTTTGTAAGTCTATCCATGACTACAAGTATAGTACTATTTCCTTGAGATGATGGGAGACTGTCAATGAAATCCATAGATATGTCGGTCCAAGTAGCATCAGGAATAGGGAGGGACTGTAGTAAGCCTGGGGTGGCTACTATCTCACTTTTGTGATGTTGGCAAACATCACATTCAGTAATAAATTTCTTGATAAAATTTTTCATACCTTTCCAGTAAAAAAGTTGTCGAACTCGCTTATAAGTGCGGAGAAATCCCGAGTGACCAGCAATTGGTGATGAATGGAACTCTTTCAGAATTATTGCTTGGCAAGAAGAATGTGGGGCAACTACTATTCGGCCTTTATAGCGCAAGTCCACCGAATCCCAACTATAATTTGAGACAGAACCTGGGGCTTGTTCTAATTTTTTAATGATGTTTTGGATCTCAGGATTATTTAACCATTCCCTTCTGATAACTTCCAAAGTCTCACAAATAGGAATAGAAATAGCTACTAGTTCAGCTTGTTCTAGAAGGCGTGAGAGGGCATCTGCTACTAAATTCTCACTCCCCTTTTTATAAATGATCTCATAATCGAATCCTAGTAGCCTTGTGACCCATTTCTGCTACTCTAGAGAAGAAATCTTTTGCTCTAGAAAATATTTGAGGCTTTTGTGATCAGTACGTATTTGAAACCGTCGACCAATTAGGTAGGGCCTCCATTTTGTGACTGCATGTATTATGGCTAGCATCTCCTTGTCATAAATAGATAAACTTAAATGGGAAGGGGAAAGAGCCTTACTAGCATAAGCGATAAGCTGACTTTCCTGAATTAATACAGCCCCTATTTCGGCTCCAGAAGCATCAGATTCAATCACAAACATCTTACTAAAATCGGGTAAAGCAAGCACGGGTGTAGTAGTCATTGCAGTTTTCAAGAATTGAAATGCCTGAGTTGCCTCTTCTGACCATTTGAATGCATTTTTCTTTAGAAGTGACGTCAAGGGGGCACTAATTTTGTCATAATTCTTCATAAACTTTCGATAATAGCTTGTTAGTCCCAAGAACCCCCTTAAAGCTTTGATTGACTTTGGAATTGGCTAGTCTGTCATCACTTGGATTTTTGAAGGATCAACTGCAACACCCTTTTGAGATATGATATGGCCAAGGTACTCAACCTCAGGTTGCCCAAAACTGCATTTGGATTTCTTGACAAAAAGATCATGCTCACGAAGAATATTAAAGACAATTCGTAAATGTAATAAATGACTTTCTAGGGAATGATTGTATATTAAAATATCATCAAAGAAAACCAAAACAAACTTACGGAGATGAGCCCGAAATATATCATTTATTAAACTCTAAAAGGTAGAGGGCACATTGATTAACCAAAAAGGCATTACTAGAAACTCATAATGGCCATTATGTGTCCTGAAAGCAGTTTTCTGAACATCCCTTTCATGTACTCTGATTTGATGATAGCCCGATCGTAGGTCCAATTTAGTAAAGACCTGAGCTCCTCCCAATTCGTCCAATAGTTCATCCACTACTGGAATAGGATATTTATCTTTCACTGTAATGTTGTTAAGTGCTCGATAGTCGACACACATTTCCCATGAGCCATCCTTCTTTCTGACTAGTAAGATTAGGGAAGAATATGGGCTAACACTAGCTTGTATAACTCTTATTTTGAGCATCTCTGTGACAATCCTCTCTATCTCTGTCTTTTGGAAATGTGGATATATATAGGGTCGGACATTGGTTGGTGCCTTCTCGGGTAATAGTGGGATCCGATGATCATGACATCTAAGAGGTGGATGTCCGTGTGGCTCTACAAATATATCCACAAACTCTGTTAGCAAAGATTCAATATTTCTAGCCGGAATTTTTACTATCATTTCCTTTTCAATGTTATGCAATTGCACCAAAAATCTGGTGTGTGTCTTCCGAAGGACCCACTCCATCCGATGGCTAGTGATAGTTGTAACTTTACCTCCATGTCTTCCTTTGAGAGTCACCTGTCTTCTATTAATAAAGAACTTCATAATCAATTTAGAAAAATTCCAAGAGACATCACCTAGGGTTGATAGCCATTCAATTCCGAGCACCACTTCATAGTCTTCCAAGGGTAATAGAAAGAAATCCACAAATAATTCTTGACTTTGCAAAATTAGTTTTATCTTTGAGCACTTGCTGTCACAGGTTAAAATCCATCCATCGGCGACCTTGACTTCAAATTTGTCACAACATTCGATGTGGTAAGCTAATCGGGCTGCAACTTTCCTATCCATAAAATTATTAGTGCTACCCGTATCAATCAAAATAGTGACAGACTGGTGTTTCAGAGTTCCCCCAATTTTCATGGTGTGTGGATTAGAGTAGCCAGCCAATGCATGCATTGTATGTGTGATGGCTTCAACATCATCATTAGTTTCCACTTCTTCATGATCGAAATCCGATACTTCTACTTCCGGTTCCTCCTCGATCGGTTCAATAATCAAAGCTCTTCCTTGTTTGCATCGATGCTCCTTACTCCACTTTTCATCGCAATGCTAGCACAAACCCTTCGCTAACCTTTCTTTGAGTTCTTCTCGGGTTAGTCTGCTAGTGTTATGGTTTTGACTAGGAGTAGATGAGGTAGGTTGCCTGCAAATCACCTGTTTATTAGCACCTTTGTTTCGATGATATTCCACACTGATTTTTTCTTCATGTAGGTGTGCAAATGAAATCGCAGCCATCATAGTGCGGGGTTGACGAGCCTTAACCTTGCATCGGATCTCAGGAATAAGCCCTTCAATAAATGTACCCAGAAGTTATCGTTCTGACCAATCTCTAGCTTGGTTGGACAATCTTTCAAATCTACTCTAATATTCCAACACTGTAGAAGTCTGACGAATTTTGGCGAGTTGGCCATCAACATTCTCATATTCGGATGGGCCAAAGCGAACAAGAAATCCTCTTTTAAACTGCTCCCAAGAAGGAATTCCATGGCAAGTTTCATACCAATCATACCACTGGATTGCATCTCCATCGAGCTGGATTGAGGCCACTTCTACCTTGGATTCTTCTGGGGTTCTGTGAAAATGAAAAAATATTTCCGCCCTAGAGATCCAACTGGTCGGATCCCCATCTTCCCATCGTGGAAATTCTACCCTGATGCGTGGGTAGTGTGTGTCACCATCCTGAGGCCCTTTTCTTGTATCTCTCGATCTATTCGGCGTAAAACTTGAGCTCCCATCTTGTTGAAACCTGCTAAAGTGCTCCAACAAGCTCTTTTTGAAATCATGAAGAGTTTCTTGTAGCCAATTTTCAATTCTGGTTTCCAACGCTTCCATTTGTGCCTTCACTGAGTTATCGGCAGCCATTACATACGATTACAAGTTAGTAATCCCCAGTTCTTGTTTCTTATGTCTAGTCAAGGGGATCTGCACAGTAGCTGGGCAATAGCAGTGACGGTGGCAACAGCCTGCAGTAGCAAGGGAACCCACACGACTATGGTGCGGCTGAAAACAAGGCCAGAGCAAGGTGAGTTGCTTGTGCTCTGTTTCGGTTACAGAGGATGCAGAGCAAGGTGGAGCGGCAGCTGGGAGGTGAGCGGCGGTCGTCACACGGTGGCCCGCAGCGGTGGTGGGTCGGTTGGGCGGCGATGGAGCTCGAGGGGAAGAGGAGTGCTGGAGGCGCGACTGGAAACAAGGGTTGTAGCGGTGAGTTGCCCTGTTTCGATCGCCATGAGGAGGGGGGCAACCGGCGGCTACGGCTATGACCCGGGGGGGGCACGGTGGCAGGGAAGTTAGGGCAGCGTCACCGAGAGTATCAAGGATGAAGGGGTGGTCCGCTGGCAGGGAGACGATGCCAGTGGTCCTTCTCGCTCGAGCGAGATGGGGAAGCGAGGAGGAGAGGTCGCCGGCTGGGGGGGGGCAGCGACGGCGTTGGTCGATCGGCCAAGAAGCAACGCCGGTGGTGGAAAGGAGGCAGCAAGGGAGGGCACAGCCTTCCGGAGAGCAGGGGCGGCGGTGGGGAAGAAGGGAAGCAGGGAACCCTTCTCGGTGGCCATCGGGGTAACAACCCTTTTCTTTTTCTTTTTTTTTTAGTTACGTTGCAACGAGAACGCCAAGGATCGCCGCTCTGATACCAACTGATAAGACCTAAAGTCTTATTATAAAAAAAAGAAGAGAAAGGGATGATCACTTCGAGGGGATCTGCCTCCTTGATCGCTTCGAGGGGATCGGCCTCCTAGGGTTTGTCAAAAGATAGAATAGTATTTTTCATTGATTCCCGAAAAGAAGCAGTTATATCCCTATTTATAGAGTTCCTCTAAATTAAACATACTTAATAAATATGCAGAAAATAAAAGAAAAGCACAGAAAATAAAAGGAAAATTAAAAGGATCCTAACAACAACCTTGGTGTCTCAAGCCTAGGGACCAAATACACCACTAGGACTATGGAATCATTGTCTAATAATAAGGCATAATCAACTATCTAGTATTTCGTAAGCGGATCAATCAGTGAACTCATTCTCCAATGAGCACCTGTACCGTATCCCTAGTGTCCCCACATGAGCAGTTATGAGACCAACTGCATCCATCATATGGACGGGTATACAGCACACCAGTCTGTCCGATTATTACGATGTCCCTGTCGAGTAACCTATGACCGGGATTATTTAGGATCTGTGTTTAAAGGTGAATCGGTCTCATTATCATGATCTCATCACGATCCGATTCCCATTGCACAGATCCAAGGACATCACAATATATACATACATATATGCAATAGATAATATAAAGTGATAAAAGCTAAAATATAATAAGCAAAAAGATTCCATGTCAAGTCACACATGTCATCACTCATGTGATTGGCTTACTAGGCACCTATGACTAGCAGTTGGAACTCTATTCAGAAGGTAAACTATGATCTCTAGGGTATATCCCCAGAATAAGATGGGTAGGTCAGTGAAACTCATCATGGACCATACAATGTCTAATAATGTACGATTTTTTCTTTCAAACACATCATTGAGCTAGGGTGTATAAGGAGGTGTCAATTGGAATTACATCCCATGGTCCTTGAGGAACCGAGTAAACTCTGTACTTAAGTACTTATCTCCTTGATCTGATCGAAGAGTCTTGATACTCTTTCCAGTCTGGTTCTCCACTTCATTTTTATACTCTCTGAATTTCTCAAAGGCCTCAGACTTGAACTTCATTAAGTACACATATCCATACCTTGAGAAATCATCAGTAAAGGTAATAAAGTAGAAGTAGCCACCAATGACATGAGTTGACATGGGTCCACATACATCACTATGTATTAGTTCCAGCAGCTCAGTGGTTCTCTCTCTAGTTCTACTAAATGGAGAGTTGGTCAGTTTTCCACGAAGGCAAGGCTCGCAAGTTGCATATGACTCATAGTCGAATGGATCTAGATATCCATCATTTAGTAACTTTTGAATCCTTTCTTCATGGATGTGACTTAGCCTACAATGCCACAGGTATGCACTGTTCATCTCATCTCGTTTCTTCTTGGACACACTTACATTCATGATATATGGAGTAGTGTCTAGTATAAACAAACCATTATGCAATGTTCCTTTCATGATGATCTCATCGTCTAATAATATCGAACAATCATTATTCTCGAAAACTAATTTATATCCACTAACTATCAAACATGAACTGGAGATAATATTTTTAATAATAAAAGGAACAAAATAACATGCATTTAATGCAATAATAGCTCAACCAAGCAGATGTAGGGCGACCTCACCAACAGCTACTACAGTAACTTTTGCTCCATTACCAATCTTGAGGTCCATCTCGCCTCTCTCCAATCTCCTAGGCTTTGCTAGAACCTGCAAGGAATTGCATATATAATAAGCACTACTGATATCCAATACCCTTGTGTCATCATAAGAGTCTAACAAATGGATACTGATCATGAATATACCTAAAGCTTCTCCAAGCTTCTGTTTCACCCTCTTTGTAAGGTATTCTTTGTAGTTCCTTTTCCAGTGCCCATTTTTGCCACAATGGAAGCATTGGCTTTTGTTCTTTGTCGGGCCTTTCTTAGCAACCATTGCTTTACCTGATCTGCCCTTGTCCTTCTTAAGGGACTTTTCTGCTTTCCTTTCTTTCTGGTCTCACTAGTGTAGAGAATTGGCTTCTCCTTTTTGATAGTGCTCTCTACCTCCCTCAACGTATTGAGGAGCTTTGGGAGAGTCACCTCAAGCTTGTTCATATTAAAATTCATTATGAACTGTGAAAAGGAATCTAGTAGGGATTGAAGCACAATGTCCACACATAAGTTATCCTCTAGGACCATTCCTAGACCTGTGAGTTTCTCTATCCACTCAATCATCTTTAGGACATGGTTCTGAACCAGTGTCCCCTTAGTCATCCTAGCGCGGAAGAGGCTCTTGGATATCTCATATTGCTGAGTCCTTCCCTGTTTCTCAAACAGTTTGAGGACATATAAGAGAATGGATCTAGCATCCATCTTTTCCTATTGTCTCTATAACTTAGGATTCCTATAGCCCAATATGTAACACTGAGCAAGAGTGGAGTCATCAATGTACTTCACGTAGCGAGTAATCTCATCCTCGCTTGCCCCTTCCTCGAGCGTAGGCATCATTATATCAAGGACGTATGCGATTTTCTCCATCGTGAGAACAATTCTCAAGTTGCGGAGCCAATCCGTATAATTTGGACTAGTGAGACAGTTGACATCAAGTTTACCATGTAAAGGATTTGAAAGCGACATTTTTTCTGAAAATAAAGTTACAGTAGAAATGAATAACATGCAAATTTTATAAAAAATAAACAATCAAGATATGGACTTCTATCTTAATTTGCTCCCACTATTTTACTAGCGAGTCATGCGATACCCTTAGCATGTGGAATAAAAGTCTCTAGCAAACTTCTAGTGGGGATCAAGATCCAATCAGCATCTCAGTGTAACCTCGAGGGACTTAACCAATCAAACTAAGCCCAAAAGGTAGGCAACTCTTGTCGATCACAACTCCTTATGATTCCTGTCCTATTTGGCCTCTGAATCACCATGGTCTCGAGGGACTCGACCAACCATAATGCTCGGTTAAGTCAACACCATCGTTACAAGATGAGTCTGATTCGATGATATACCCTCGAGGGACTCGACCAAGCATACCATGTCCTCAGGTCACCAGTGACATCTCTATGTCATAGGCAAGGTAGCGAATTGCGATATAAGTAAGCCTCGAGGGACTCGACCAACTCAATCTACACCGGGAATTAGCTCCTACCTATAACGATGGAAGGCCACGTGAGTCAATCTAATTGCCTCATGTTTACCGACTTAATATTGTCGAGAGAGAGGTTTCTATGATTTGGTCTCCTAATATAACATGTCACACATATACATATTTAATATATATCTACATTGCATGTAAATATATATACATGTCTAGTAGGTGTATAAGTAATTACACTAGATGATCATGGACCACAGCCTAATGTGATCATACCCGAGCCAGTAGGCCTAATCACTCACATCAAGATCTATGTATGCAACGGTGCATCTCTATGCCTTATGATCGTCCATCTCGTCCTCGTCGGTTCCGTCGACATCTCGATGCATCTCCATACATCGCCATCGTCCGTCTCGTGGGTCCCGCTATCGCTTCCACGCTCCGGCTGCGCCTCCTCGTATGATTACAACTTAATCATAGGCACGCAGGCCCAATAATAAATGAGAAATATAATGGTGACTTGTGGGCCTCAATAATAATAATCACAAGTACACACATCACACAGTCCATGATCATCAGTCCACACATCATACATCACATGTATAAATCATCATCATATAGGACTACTAGATAATAATAAAAATAATAATCAATTAAACCTTTTAATTAATTAATATTTTTAAATCAAGGATATGTAGGGAATTTCTTGAATTCTGAGGGATATTTTCATAATTTGGACAAAAAGGATAGAATTAGAATTTTTCAAATTTCAAGGGGCAAAACTATCTTTTGCCCAGAAAACCCTAAGCCCCTTTCTCCCTTTCCCCTATTGCAGCCACCATCGCCACCCTACCGGCAATAGGCTGTGCGGCGGAGGGGGGGCGCTGCCTTCGCGTGCGGGTGGCATGCCCGCTAGCGGCGCTGCCCTTACAGGTGGGCGCCCCCACGGGCAGTTCTGCCTACGGGGCAACGCCCGCAGGCGGTGTTGCCCCGCCAAGCAGCTACACCTACGGGGGGGGTTGTGCTCGTAGGAGCAGCAATCGTAAGCGCCACTGCCCTACAGCGCCTCACCCCGCGAGAGAAGCGGCCACAAGCATCGCTGCCTCGCGGCGCCTTTGCGCGTGGGCTGTCAGCCCTACCAGCCGCAAGCTTACTACAAGCAGGCCGTCGGTTGGCTGCTACAGGCACAGCGCTTGCGCATGCGCCGGTGTTGTGTTGCTTGGCTGCGGTTGCCACTATAGGTGGTTGCAAGCACACAGATCGAGGGCAACAACTGTTACCGCCCTTCCTTGCGTTTGCGTTAATGATTTTGATGTCAAAAGTTTCTCCAAAACACAACACACGCAGTTTAAAACCAATCTATCACACGAACAACCTGGCTCTTATACCACTGTTGGCGACATCACATGCGCAGCGGAAGAACAAAAAACCAAAATCCCCCATTCCCAAAGAGATGTTCGTCGTCATGCAAAGATTGGTGCATAAAAATTTATGAAATAAACTGTGTATAGAATAGATTGTGTTACCTAGGGAGATCGTATATCCTTGTTTCCTTGCAGATCTCTAGGAGAGGGTGAAAGAGGTCAAGCGTCCTCCACTCTAGCGGTGATCCACACAGCAAGGCTGCGACGATGCTCCTCAAAACTCTAGACCTGCTCTGAGGTGGAGAGGGGAAGGAGAATAAGAGAGGCAAGCAAGGGCTCTGGCCTATAAACCACTAAATCCCTCCTATTTATAGAGGTCCCCTATCAAACTCTAATGGATCCTCCCCTATTGGGTATTGGATCTACATTCAATTACCTAAGCCTCTTAGATTAGTGGATCTCTATCCAATAATCTCTTATGGGCTCTTATTGGATCTAATCCATAGGATCCAATAATTTAGGGGCTTATTGGATATCCAATAAGACAGGGGCTTCGGCGGATATCCCATATCTGAACCTCTACTCATTGCAATGCCTACCATATGTGTGTGACCCTATAGGCCCAATATTGAGCTAGCCATGAGTCATACCTGTCAAAACTCCTTTTGGTTCAATAAATTATTATCTCCATAATAATTCACTCGACTCATCGACTACAGACGTACTAGGCCATTATGCCGCAATTCCCAAACGATACAGGGGAATCCAATTCATTAGACCTGTCTGTCCACAGTTACCATGTATTTATAGTCCCTCATCCATCTAATATCCCAGAGACCATATATCGGGCATGGTGCTATCTGACCCGTACAGTTTCTACTTGAGTCTCGCTTTAATTGGATTCTCCCAGAGAACTCTTTCTCTCTCAATCCAAATGACCTTGGCTAGGGATTTGTTTAAGTAAGAACACATGGGATATTTCTCTCATGACGTTGAGAGTAGATGATCATCTATTGACACTCAATAGCTTTCGTAAGGTTGACTGCCACTCCCAATGACCGGTTGTACTAGATTTGGGACATCCAAACCTATAAGTCTAGTATCAAAGAATGGAACACTCATACAGGACATCTTTGGTGTCTCAAGTTTAAGGACTAGATACACCACTGGGACTACGAAATCACTGTCTGACAATAAGGCATCATCAACCATCCAGCATTCCGTAAGTAGATCAATCAGTGAACTCATTCTCCAATGAGCACTTGTACTATATCCCTAGTGTCCCTACACGAGCAGCTATGAGACCAGTTACATCCATCATATGGACATGTATACAGCACACCAGTCTGTCCGGTTATCTCGATGTACCTCTCGAGTAACCTATGACTAGGATTATTTAGGATCTGTGTTTAAAAGTGAATCGGTCTCATTATCGTGATCTCATTACGATCTGATTCCCATTGTACAAATCCAAGGACATCACAATATATACATGCACATATGCAATAGTTAATATAAAGTGATAAATGCCAAAATATAATGGGCAAAAAGATTCTGTATCAAGTCACATGTGTCATCACTCACGTGATTGTCTTACAGAGCACATATGACTAGCACCACATATCTCCTAGGAGGATGAGATACTCTACCGGACCTACATAAAGTCCGAACTTGTGTGCTAGGTACTTGAACAAACTTGGGTTGTGGAGTTGTGCCTAAGTTAGGTTCTCCAACCTTGCTCAACTCTATCACGCTCCCATTGTCTCTGCCAAGAATGTGTTCCTTCTTAAGGAACACCGCTCCCTTAGCTACAAAGACCTTTTGGTCCCTTGGATGATAGAAATAATACCCACAAGTTTCCTTGGGGTATCCCATGAACTTGCACCGCTCCGTCCTCATTTTCAACTTATCGGTGTTATGTCTTTTAACGTAGGTAGGGTAGTCCCAAATCTTAACAACCTTAAGATCGGGCTTCTTTCCTTTTCATATCTTATATGTTGTAGACACTACCAACTTAGTTAGAACTCTATTTAGAAGGTAAGCTATGGTCTCTAGGGCGTATCCCCAAAATGAGATGGATAGATCGGTGAAGCTTATCATGGATTGCATCATGTCTAAAAATGTATGATTCCTCCTTTCAAATACACCATTGAGTTGAGATGTATAAGGAGGTATCCATTGGGAGAGAATCTAATGGTCCTTAAGGAATTGGGTGAACCTATACTCAAGTACTCACCTCCTTGATATGATCGAAGAGTCTTGATACTCTTTTCAATCTGGTTCTCCACTTCATTCTTTTACTCTTTGAATTTATCAAAGGCCTCAGATTTATACTTCATTAGTAGACATGTCTATACCTTGAGAAATCATCAATAAAAGTAATAAAGTAGGAGCAACCGCCTACGACATGAGTTGATATAGGTCCACATACATTATTATGTATGAGTTCCAACAACTCAGTGGCTCTCTTCAGTTTCACTAAAATGAGAGTTAGTCAGTTTTCCACGAAGGCAAGATTCATAAGTTACATATAACTCATAGTCAAATGGATCTAGATATCCATCCTTTAGTAACTTTAGAATCCTTCTCTCATGGATGTGACCTAGCCTACAATGCAACAGGTATATACTGTTCACCTCATCTCATTTTCTCTTAGACATACTTATATTCATGATATATGGAGTAGTGTCTAGCATAAACAAACCATTATGTAATGTTCTTCTCATAATTGTCTCATCATCTAATAATATTGAACAACCACTATTCTTCAAAACTAATTTATAACCACTAATTATTAAACTTAAAATGAAAATAATGTTTTTTATAATAGAAGGAACAAAATAATATATATCTAATGCAATAAGAGCTCAACTAAGCAGATGTAGGGTGACCCCGCCAATAGCGACTGCAACAACTTTTGCTCCATTACTCATCTTGAGGTCTATCTCGCCTCTCACCAATCTCCTAGATCTTTCTAGAACCTGTAATGAATTCCAAATATGATAAACACTATTGGTATCCAATACCTCTGTATTATCATAAGAGTCTGACAAATAAAGACTGATCATGAATGTACTTGAAGCTTCTCCAAGCTTCTTTTTCACCCTCTCTGTAAGGTACTCTTTGTAGTTTCTCTTCCAATGCCCATTTTTTTCGTAGTGGAAGCACTAGCCTTTGTCCTTTACCGGGTCCATTTTAGCAACCTTTGCTTTATCCGGTCTGCCCTTGCCCTTGCCCCTTTTAAGGGACTTTTCTGCCTTCTTTTTCTTTCTAGTCTCACCAGTATAGAGAACTAGCTTCTCTTTCTTGATAGTGCTCTCTGCCTCCCATAACATATTCAGGAGCTCAGGGAGAGTCACCTCAAGCTTGTTCATATTAAAATTCATTATGAACTGTGAAAAGGAATCTGGTAGGTACTGAAGTACAAGATCCACACACAAGTTATCCTCTAGGACCATTCCTAGACTTGTGAGTTTCTCTATCCACTCAATCATCTTTAGGACATGGTTCTGAATCGGTATTCTCTCAATCATCCTAGCACAGAAAAGGCTCTTGGTTATCTCATATCACTAAGTCCTTCCCTGTTCTTCAAACAATTTACGGACATGTAGGAGAATGGATTTGACATCTATTTCTTCATGCTGCCTTTGTAACTCGGGAGTCATGGAGCCCAACATGTAACAGTGAGTAAGATTGGAGTCATCTATGTACTTCATGTAGCATGTGATCTCATCCTCACTTACCCCTTCCTTGGGCGTCGGCATCACTGTATCAAGAATGTGCATGATTTTCTCCGCCGTGAGAATAATTCCCAGGTTGTAGATTCAATCCGTATAATTCAGACAAATGAGGCAGTTGATATCAATTATGCTACGTAAGAGATTTGAAAGCGATATTTTCTAAAAATAAAGATGTATTAAAAATAAATGACATTTAGATTTTGTAAAACAATAAACAAGTAAGATATTAATTTTTATCTTAATCTACTCCCACTATTTTTCTGGCAAGTCACGTTGATAAGACCCTAGGGTTTTATCATAGAAGAAAGAGGAGAAAAGGGAATGATCACTTCGAGGGAATCAGCCTTCTTGATCACTTCGAGGGGATCTGCCTCCTAGAGTTTATCAAAAGACTGAATAATATTTCATTGCTTACCGAAAAGAAACAATTATATCCATATTTATAGAGTTTCACCCAGAGTCTATTAGGACTTGGACTCTTAATAATAAATAAATATTAAATAAACCTCTATTCGACTCTTATCGAACTAAATAAATTCAACAAAATATTATTCAAAAGCTCATAAAATAAAAGGATTATAACAATTCCTCCCCCTTCAAATCAGTCTTGTCCTTAAGGCTGAGCAGCATCAAACTCGGGGATTTTCTCTTTCAGTACTTCAGTCATATGGTATTTGCGGCGCATCATAACCCGTTGATCAAGTACGGTCTCCACTTCTTGATAGTGTAAGTAATAGGTCGACCTTTTGGTGTTGCAGTCTTCTGAAAAACCCTCTCATTTTGATGGCTAGTGATAGTTGCGACCTTACTTCCACGTCTTTCTTTTAGGATCACTTGCTTTCCATTAATAAAAAACTTCATGATTAGTTTAGAAAAATATCAAGAAACATCACCCAAGTTGATAGCCATTCAATTCCAATCACCACTTCGAAGTTTTTTAAGGGTAGCAAAAAAAGTAACTCTTAGCCCTATATAATCAACTTTATCTTCAAACATTTACTATTACAAGTTAAAATTTGTCTATCAATGACCTTTACTTCAAATTTGTTATAGTCTTCAATGTGGTAGGCCAATCGGTCAGCAACCTTACCATCTATAAAATTGTTAGTGTTACCAATATCAATCAAAACTATAACATGTTGATGTTCCAAAGTTCCTCCAACTTTCATAGTTTTAGGAACTTATAGAGCCCCCCTATCAACTTAACCCTAATGGATCTTGCCCTATTAGGTATGGGATCTCTACCACTAATCCAAGCCTCTTAGATTAGTATATCTCTATCTAATAATCTCTCATTGGCACTTATGGAACTCATCCATAGGATCAATAGTTTCAGGGCTTATTGGATATCCAATAGATGTTCCACGAATAGATTGGAGAGTCCACTAGAAATGGGCATGGGAGTAGTGGTACACTAAAAATAAAGATGTATTAAAAATAAATGACATTTAGATTTTGTAAAACAATAAACAAGTAAGATATTAATTTTTATCTTAATCTACTCCCACTATTTTTCTGGCAAGTCACGTTGATAAGACCCTAGGGTTTTATCATAGAAGAAAGAGGAGGAAAAGGGACTGATCACTTCGAGGGAATCAGCCTTCTTGATCACTTCGAGGGGATCTGCCTCCTAGAGTTTATCAAAAGACTGAATAATATTTCATTGCTTACCGAAAAGAAACATTATATCCATATTTATAGAGTTTCACCCAGAGTCTATTAGGACTTGGACTCTTAATAATAAATAAATATTAAATAAACCTCTATTCGACTCTTATCGAACTAAATAAATTCAACAAAATATTATTCAAAAGCTCATAAAATAAAAGGATTATAACAATTCCTCCCCCTTCAAATCAGTCTTGTCCTTAAGGCTGAGCAGCATCAAACTCGGGGATTTTCTCTTTCAGTACTTCAGTCATATGGTATTTGCGGCGCATCATAACCCGTTGATCAAGTACGGTCTCCACTTCTTGATAGTGTAAGTAATAGGTCGACCTTTTGGTGTTGCAGTCTTCTGAAAAACCCTCTCATTTTGATGGCTAGTGATAGTTGCGACCTTACTTCCACGTCTTTCTTTTAGGATCACTTGCTTTCCATTAATAAAAAACTTCATGATTAGTTTAGAAAATATCAAGAAACATCACCCAAGTTGATAGCCATTCAATTCCAATCACCACTTCGAAGTTTTTTAAGGGTAGCAAAAAAAGTAACTCTTAGCCCTATATAATCAACTTTATCTTCAAACATTTACTATTACAAGTTAAAATTTGTCTATCAATGACCTTTACTTCAAATTTGTTATAGTCTTCAATGTGGTAGGCCAATCGGTCAGCAACCTTACCATCTATAAAATTGTTAGTGTTACCAATATCAATCAAAACTATAACATGTTGATGTTCCAAAGTTCCTCCAACTTTCATAGTTTTAGGAACTTATAGAGCCCCCCTATCAACTTAACCCTAATGGATCTTGCCCTATTAGGTATTGGATCTCTATCCAACTATCCAAGCCTCTTAGATTAGTATATCTCTATCTAATAATCTCTCATTGGCACTTATTGGAACTCATCCATAGGATCAAATAGTTCAGGGGCTTATTGGATATCCAATAAGATATGGGTTCCGACGAATATTGTTGGGAAAGAGTCGGCACTAAGAGGGGGGGGGGGGTTGAATTAGTGTAGCAGTAAAATTACATCGGTTCTAAAAAATACTTCGTACGATAGAAACTAAACTCAGAAGATAACTTGAAATCTCGTTCGTATATGTAGTGAAAGGCAGTGAGCAAGTAAAGAGGTTTACAGTAAGGTAAATTGCATAAAAGAAAAGCAAACTAGATTTTTATAGTGGTTCGGTCATTGTGACCTACATCCACTCTATTGATTTCTCTTCTATTAAGGCCACCGGCATCCACTATCGATCATCTTTTAATGGGTGAAGATCAACTACCCTTTTACACCCCTCTTCTCCTTTTCACAGGTTTAGGAGACAACCTTTACAAGCACACACTCCTCTCTAAATAGAATTCTAAGTTTAAGCTAGAGGAGGAGATTTCTTAAGTGATTTCTATAGTGTTTTCTCACTTTTTAAACTCTTTGTGCTTGTGTGTCTTAACTAAAGATGAGAGGGGCATTTATAGGCCTCAAGTTGATTCAAACTTGGAACCTAAAAATATCTCATCCCGGGTTTCCTAGGCACGGGCGGTACCACCGCTAGTGTCAGTCTGACACTAACATTGCACTAGGCGGTACCACCACCTAGTTTCGGGGTACCACCACTGTTAGGAAAAGAGTCAGCAATAAGAGGGGGGAGTTGAATTAGTGCAGTGGTAAAAACATCGGTTTCATAAATTTTCTTCGTACGATAAAAATCGAACTCGAAAGATAATAACTTGGAGGCATATAGAAGCGTAGTGACTAAGTAAAGTAGTTTGCAGTATGTGAATGACAACAATAGAAATACAAACCAGATTTTAGAGTGGTTCGGTCGTCATGACCTACATCCACTTCGCCGATTCCTCTTTCGTCGAGGCCACCAGCATCCACTATTGATATTCTTTTAATAGGTGAAGATCAATCTCCTTCTTACACCTGATTCTTCTTTTACTGGGTTTAGGAGATAACCCTTACACCCCCACTTACTCCTCTCTCAAACTATCCTAACACTTAGAACTTTAAGAGGAGTCACACAAGATTACAGCAACGTTTTTTCCTTTTTTACTCTCAATACTTGTGTTTCTTAACCAGGGATGAGAGGGGTATTTATAAGCTTCAAGTGGACTTGGAGCCTAAAAACATCTCATCCCGGGTTTCTCAGGTACAGGCGATACCACCGCTTGTGCTGGGCGGTACCATTGCCTGATACAGTCTTAGAGATTGTGTCACGACGGTGCCACCTGTTGGGTTATTGTTTAGGCCTTTCATTGGGCCTAACATAGTTCTTATATGAGCCCAAATGACCCCTAATTGGGTTGGCCCAAATCCAATCCTAGTTATGTGCTAACTATGATTTCTAAGACATTTACTAAGCTAGACAACTCTGTAAGTCTAGTTTTCTTCTAGCGAGCTTTCAGTGATCTTTCGGCGAACTTCCGATGATCTCTCAGCACTATTCCAGCGAACTCCCGGCAATCTCCTAGACTTCACAATGATCTTCTTGGCGAGTTCGAACGAGCTTCTTTGGCAAGCTCTAGGAGTTCTCGGTTGATTCTGACAGAACTTCCAACGAACGTCCGGACTTCCGACGAACTCTCGAACTCCCAACGAAATCTCATTCTTAACTCTGGGACTTCATTTTGCTTTATGCCTTGCTATCATAATTAATCCTACACATGTAAAAAGCCATTTCGATCTAGACAATTATTACTAAGCTTAAATCTAGTGTTGTTTGATATGTTATTGGTTAATCAGCACTTCGTTCGAATCTTCGGTGCATCGTCCTTTCTTGCGGCCTATTGCTCAATCACTAGTTAACCTCCGCAACTCTGATTTACTTGGTGCAATGTCCGCTCTTCTTGGTCCGATGCCTGAGATCTCGGCCCGAAGCCTTCTACCGACACGTCGACTGTTCCTCTAGCCCAACGTCCAATCTTTTAACATTTTTCACTCCGGCCCAACATAATTCTTCCCACTTTAATTGTCTCTCCGTGATCGAAGCTACCTGCGTCACTCAAAACGCATATCAAATTATAAACATTATCAATTAGTTTCATCATCAAAATCCAAGATTCAATAATCTCCCTATTTTTTATGATGACAACCAATTGATGACGGAGTTTAAACAAACTCCCCCTATCAATATGCCATATTGATAGAACTCTTGGATTCAAAAATTCAAGCAACATGTTATCATAAAAAATCATTCAAACTTCATACTTCTCCCCCTTTGTCATCAACAAAAAGGAGAAGTCCAACTATCTAGTGTTTAGGACATAATTTCAAATCATTGCATGATGAATATAATCTTCAGTTTTATCATTATGCAAGCTAGCAATAATATTGAGTTCTGCGAGTTTGGAAATTTTGCTAGATATGCAAGCTAACATGTTTTCTTTTCTTCACAATGTCCAAGCTAGCATGTTTTTGAATAAGAAAGCGAGATAATGAATAGCAAGTTTAGAACATGCAAGCTAGCAAGTTTGTTCATCTCCTTACAACATGCATAATCACCAAATTATCATCAATTTGAAGATGTGCAAGATTACAAATTTTGCAAGTTTGCATAGGCAAGCTAGCAATCTTCGGTGATATTCAAGATAGCATTTTCTTCTCTTTTGAGAAGTGCGATTATTTTTGCTTCTTTTGCAAAAACACAAGCTAACAAAATGTTACATCATTTTACAACATGGAAGATAACAATTTGAGATGTTCAAGAAGCAAGTTCTTTCTTCTCTTTTCAGATGTGTAATTTTTGCTTTCTTCTTAAATTGTGTAAGCTAGCATCTTTTTATCTTCCCCTTTGTCATTGTCAAAAAGAAGGGAGGAATATAATTTTGTATCTCTTTTTTCCTTTACGTCAATTTCTAAATCATGACAAAGGTAAAGTATCAATCTTATTTCAATATGTTTGTGCATCATTATAGTTTCAATTTACAACATGTACAATTTCAAAACTTTACATATCATCCTTACTTTATGTATGATACAAAAATAAATTATCACTATGGGCATATTATACATGATACGAAGATGTTAAAATCTTTAAGCATTTATCACTTTATGTATTAAATCAATCATGTTGAATATGATACCCAACATTCATCATTTTTCTCATGCATGATACTAAAGCATTCTTGATACCAATCATTTCTCTCAAGCATGATACTAAAACATTCTTGATACCAAATATTAAATCAATATTTTTAAATTATCATATAAAGAATAACAAGAGAAATTTTGGTGATGAGATATACTTCATGAATACAAGGAATTATAAAAATTATATCATGAAAGATAAGATCATGTGAATATCAAAAGACATGATTCATATAGTAAATCTCCTCTTTAGTAAATGGCAAAGAGAAACAAAAGAGATCAAATAAGAAATCTTGATTCATAAAAGAAAATCCCAAGTTATAATTTCAAAAAATCAAGATCATAATATAGACAAAATTCATTCAATTTCAAAACACGAAATCATCAAAATTACTTTTAAGAGATTAAAAATGGCATAAATGAATTTATCAATCTCTTAGTGAAAAGTCGATAAGATTAAACTAAAAAAACAACTCATGAAAAATATCAAGTAATTTCAAAGTAAATTAAAGGAGATTTGTTTGAGTTGTTTACCTCATTGACGATAGTCACCAAAGCAAGGTTCGCTACTTTGTCTTCATTGATTTGCTCCTCGTCTTCGGATGCACTCGTTTCGTCCCAATTTACATTCTTTTTAAGTTTATTTTTATTTTTTTTATTATTGTTTAATGAACTTTTTAAATTTCATGAGGAGTTCAAGTTCACCATCTCTTGAGCTTATGCTCAAGTGGTCTTCAATTGTTCTAAGTCCCAAATCCTTCATGTTCTTTGGAAGGTTGTTCTTGAGTTCTTCACATGCATTGTACATCATTTCATAAGTCATCAAAGACCCTATAAATTCTTTGAGAGGGAAATAGTTCAAGTTTTTTTATTCTTGAATAGTTGTTACTTTTGAATTCCAATTTTTAGAAAGTGATCGTAAAACTTTACTAACAAGTTCAAAATTCGAAAAAGTTTTACTAAGAGCTTTTAAACCATTGACGACATCCGTAAAACGGGTGTACATGTCAACAACAATTTCACTTGGTTTCATTCGAAATAATTCAAAATCATGCATCAAAAAGTTGATTTTCGAATCTTTAACTTTGTTAGTGCCTTCATGTGTGATTTCAAGAGTATGCCAAATATCGAAAGTCATTTCGCAAGTAGAAACCAGATTAAACTCAGTTTTATCCAAAGCGTAAAATAAAGCGTTCATAACTCTAGCATTTAAGGAAAAAGTCTTCTTCTCCAAATCATTCCAATGGTTTATTGGAAGAGAAGACATTCGAAAATCGCTTTCGACAATATTCCATAAATTCAAATCTAATAAAAGCAAGAAAACTCTCATTCGAGTTTTCCAATATGTGTATTCTGTCCTATTGAACAAGGGAGGATGAATAAGAGAGTGACCCTTTTAAAAGCCAAAAATAGTCATTTCTATTTGAGTGTTAAACCAAATAAGAAAAACAAGGCTCTGATACCAATTGTTAGGAAAAGAGTCGACACTAAGAGGGGGGGTGAATTAGTGCAGCGATAAAAATGTTAGTTTCATAAATTTTCTTCGTACGATAAAAACTGAACTCGGAAGATAATAACTTGGAAGCGTATGGAAGCATAGTGACTAAGTAAGTAAAGCAGTTTGTAGTATGTAAATGACAACAATAGAAATGCAAACCAGATTTTAGAATGGTTCGGTCGTCGTAACCTACATCCACTTCGCCGATTCCTCTTCCATCGAGGCTACCGGCATCCACTATCGATCTTCCTTTAATAAGTGAAGATCAACCTCCTTTTTACACTCGATTCTCCTTTTACCGAGTTTAGGAGATAACCCTTACACCCCCTACTTATTCCTCACTCAAACTATTCTAACACTTAGAACTTTGAGAGGAGTTCACACAAGATTACAATAATGTTTCCTTCCTTTTTTACTCTCAATACTTGTGATTCTTAACCAGGGATGAGAGGGGTATTTATAGGCTTCAAGTGGATTCAAACTTGGAGCCTGAAAACATCTCATCCCGGATTTTCGGGGTGTACGTGGTACCACCGCCTATAGCACTATCACTAGGCGGTACCACCGCCCAGTTTGGCGGTACCATCATCTAAGAGGCTGTGCTGGGAAGTACAATCGCCTAACATAGTCTCGGAGATTGTGCCACGATGGTGGCACCTGTTGGGTTATTGTTTGGGCCTTTCGTTGGGCCCAACACAGTTCTTACATAGGCCCAATTGGCCCCTAATTGAGTTAACCCAAATCCAATCCCAATTATGTACTAATTACGATTTCTAAGACATTTACTAAGCTAGACAAGTCCATAAGTCTAGTTTTCTTCTGGCGAGCTTCTGGCGATCTTCCGGCGAACTTCCGACAATCTCTCGAAACTATTCCAGCGGACTCCCGGTAAGCTCCTAGACTTCATGATGATCTTCTTGGTGAGTTCTGACGAGCTTCTTTAGCAAGCTCCAGGACTTCTTGCTTAGTTCTGGCGAAACTTCCGACGAATGTCCGGACTTCCAATGAACTCTCAAACTCTTAATGAAATCGCGTTCTTGACTCCGAGACTTCATTTTGCTTTCTGCATTGCTATCGTAGTTAATCCTACACATGTAAAATACACTTCGATCTAAACAATTATTACTAAGTATGAATCATATTGTCCGACATGTCATTGGTCCATCGACGCTTCGTTCGATTCTTAGGCGCATCGTCCTCTCTTATAGCCTATTGCCCAATCAGCCAGTTAACCTCCACAACTCCGATATCCTTGGCGCAATATCCACTCTTCTTGGCCTGATGCTCGAAACTATGACCCGAAGCCTTCTGTCGACACGTCGACCATTCCTCCGGCTCGACGTCCAATCTTCGAACATGTTTTCCTCCAGCCCAACATGATTCTTCTTGCTTTAATTGTCTCATCCTGATCAAAGCTTCCTGCATCACTCAAAATGCAGATCAAATCATAAACATTTATCAATTGGTTTCATCATCAAAATCTGAGACTCAACAATCTCCCCCTTTTTGATGATGACAACCAATTGATGATATAGGTAACCTTAACTCCCGAAGTTTAAACAAACACTCCCTATCAATATGCTATGTTGATAGAACCTTGAATTCAAGCTTATTTCAACTCATTGCAAATTTCATCATGAATATTTGCAAATGTCATCATGCATAACATGATCATACTTCTCCCCCTTTGTCATTAACAAAAAGGAGAAGTGTAACTTTCTAAGTGTCTGATATACAAGTTCAAATCATTGCATAGGCAAGCTAGCAATTCTTGGTGATGTTCAAGATAGCAAGTTCTACATCATGCAAGCTAGCAAATTTACATCATTTAAAACAAAATATATGCTAGCAATATTTGAGATGTTCAAGAAGGCAACTTTTGCTTCTTGAAATATGCAAGTTAGCAATATTTGTTTCTCTTTTGATAAGTGCTATATTTTTGCTTTCTTTGCAATGCGTAAGTTGGCAAATTTTACTTTCTTCTTGTACTGTGCAAGCTAACATCTTTTATCTCCCCCTGTCATTGTCAAAAAGAAGGGAAGACCTTTTACATCAATTTCAAACTATGATAAAGGTACAGTCTCAATCTTATTTCAATATATTTGTGCATCATTATAGTTTCAAATTAAAACATGCACAATTTCAAAACCTTATATTTCATCCTTACTTCATGTATGATACTAAACATAAATCATCACTATGGGCATATCATACATGATATTCAAGCATTCATGATATATCATTTTAGCAACAAATCATAGTATTGCATGCATCCATGATACCAAAAATTAAATCAACATTTTAAAGCATTTATCACTTCATGATTATTGGTGCCAAACATTCATCATTAATTTTCTCCCCCTTTGTCATAGGCAAAGAGAGAGGAATAAATATCTAATGGTGCAATTCATTTTCCTTTTCATCAATTTTTAAATCATCACATAAAGAATAACAAGAAAATTTTGGTGCTAAGATATAATTCAGGAAGACAAGGAATTTTACATAATAGAAAAATCATATCATAAAAGATGAGATCATGTGAATATCAAAACACATGATTCATTTTGACCAATATTCTCTTTAGTGAATAGCAAAAAGAAATAGGGAGAAAATGATCTTTATTCATAGAAAGATTTCAAGTTTACATATCGAGAAATCAAGATCATGAATTGGATTATTTTCCTCTTTAGTAAATAACAAAGAGAAACATAAGAGAACAAATGATATAATATCTTGATTCATGCATAAGAAATCTTAAGTTATAAATCTCAAAAAATCAAGATAAAGTTCATTCAAATTCAAATCTTCAAATTATCAAAATTACTTTCAAGAGATTCAAAATGACATAAACAACTTTATCAATCTCTTAGTGAAAAATCGATAAGATAGAGAAAAAGAAATTTTCAAGAAAAATACTTTTCTCTTTTTAGTTATTTCAATTTATGTGATTTAATTCATAGAAGCATGTCTTTTTCATTTATGCCAAATCAAAACATGCATCATTTTTTAATCCGAAAAAGCCACTTTCATTAGAAGGTCTTCAATTGTTCTAAGTCCCAAATCCTTTCTTTTCTTTAGAAGGTTGTTCTCATATTTGTTTTGTGTCACATTGGTCATTTCGTAGGTCATCAAAGACCCAATAAGTTCTTCGATCGAAAAAGTATTCAAATCATTGGCTTCTTGAATGGCCGTTACTTTCGATTCCCAATTTTAGAAAGAGATCTTAAGATCTTATTAATGAGTTCAAAATTAGAAAAGCATTTGCCAAGAGCTTTTAAATCATTGACGACATCCGTAAAATGGGTGTACATGTTAATAATGGTTTCGCTTGGCTTTATTCGAAAAAGTTTAAAATCATGTATCCAAATATTTATTTGAGTCTTTAACTCTACTTGTGCCTTCATGTGTGATTTCAAGTGTATGCCAAATGTCAAAAGCGGTTTCACAAATAGAAACCCGATTGAATTCATTTTTGTCTAAGGCACAAAATAAGGCATTCATAGCCTTTGCATTTAAAGAAAAAGTCTTCTTCTCCAAATCATTCCAATGGTTCATTGGAAGAGAAGACATTTAAAAACCAAATTTGATAATATTCCATAAATCGAGATTCAACGAAAGCAAAAAAACTCTCATTCGAGTTTTCCAATATGTGTAGTCCGTCCCATTGAACATGGGAGGACGAATGAGAGAATGACCCTCTTGAAAGCTGAAAACAGCCATTTCTCTTGGGTGTTTAACCAAATGAGAAATTATGGGGCTCTGATACCAATTGTTGGGAAAGAGTAGGTACTAAGAGGGGGGGGTGAATTAGTGTAGCAGTAAAATTACGTCGGTTCTGAAAAATTCTTCATACGATAGAAATCGAACTCAGAAGATAACTTGAAATCTCATTCATATATGTAGTGAAAGGCAGTAAGCAAGTAAAGAGGTTTGCAGTAATGTAAATTGCACAAAAGAAAAGCAAACCAGATTTTTATAGTGGTTCGGTTGTCATGACCTACATCCACTCCACCGATTTCTCTTCCGTCGAGGCCACCGGCATCCACTATCGATCTTCTTTCAATGGGCAAAGATAAACTACCATTTTACACCCCTCTTCTCCTTTTCATAGGTTTAGGAGACAACCTTTATAAGCACACACTCCTCTCTAAATAGAATTCTAAGTTTAAGCTAGAGGAGGGGATTTCTTAAGTGATTTCTATAGTGTTTTCTCACTTTTTAAACTCTCTGTATTTGTGTGTCATAACCAAGGATGAGAGGGGTCTTTATAGACCTCAAGTTGATTTAAACTTGGAGCCTAAAAATATCCCATCTCGGGTTTCCTAGGCACGGGTGGTACCACCGCTAGTGTTAGTTGTTAGTTTGACACTGACACTACACTAGGTGGTACCATCGCTTGGAAGATAGTGTCTGGGTGGTACCACCACCTGGCACTGCCACTGGGCGGTACCACTGCCCAGACTGGCGGTACCACCACCTGACATAGTCTCGGAGACTGTGCCATGACAGTGCCACCTCTTGGGTCACTGTTTGGGTCTTTCATTGGGCCCAACACAGTCCTTACATGGGCCCAACTAGCCCTTAATTAGGTTGGCCCAAATCTAATCCCAATTATGTGCTAACTATAATTTCTAAGACATTTACTTAGATAAGTCCGTAAGTCTAGTTTTCTTCCAATGAGCTTCCGGTGATCTTCCGGCGAACTTCCAACAATCTCTCGGCAATGTTCCAGCGGACTCGAAACAAGCTCCTGAATTTCATGATGATCTTCTTGGCAAGTTTCGATGAGCTTCTATAGCAAGCTTTAGGCCTTCTCGGTTGGTTCCGGCAGAACTTCCGATGAACGTCCGGACTTCCGACGAACTCTCGAACTCTCAACAAAATCATGTTCTTGACTCCGGGACTTCATTTTGCTTTATGCCTTGCTATCATAGTTAATCTTGCACATGTAAAACACACTCCAATCTAGACAATTATTACTAAGCATGAATCATGTTGTTCGACATGTCATTGGTTCATCGATGCTTCGTTCGATTCTTCGACGCATTGTCCTCTCTTACGGCCTATTGCCCAATCGGCCAGTTGACCTCCGTAACTCCGATGTCCTTGGTGCAATATCCGCTCTTCTTGGCTCAATGCTCGAAACCATGACCTAAAGCATTTTGTCGATACGTCGACCGTTCTTCCGACTTGACGTCCAATCTTCTGACATGTTTTCTTCCGACTCAACATGATTCTTCATGCTTTAATTATCTCATCCTAATCGAAGCTTCTTATGTCACTCAAAATGTAGATCAAATCATAAACACTTATCAATTGGTTTCATCATCAAAATGTGAGATTCAACAAACATCTTGAACCTCTACTCATTGTAATGCCTACTATATATATGTGACCCTCTAGGCCCAATATTGAGGTGGTTGTGAGTCATACTTGTTAGAACTCCTTCTGGCTCAATGAATTATTATCTCTATAATAATTCACTTGACTCATCGACTACAAATGTACTAGGCCATTAAGCTGCAGTCCCTATATGATACAGGGGAATCCAATCCTTTAGACCTATATGTCCTTAGTTACCATGTATCTACAATTTCTCATCAATCTAATATCCTAGAGACTATATACTGGGTATGGTGCTGTCAAACACATACAGTTTCTACCCGAGTCTCGCTCTAATCGGATTCTCCCGAAGAACTATTTCTCTCTCAATCTGAATGACCCTGGCTAGGGATTTGTTTGAGCAAGAACATATGAGATATTCCTCTTATGATATTGAGAGTGGATGATCGTTTATCGACACTCAATAGTCCTCATAAGGTTGGCTACCACTCTCGATGACTGGCTGTGCTAGATCTGAAACTTCCAGGTCTATAAGTTCGGTATCAAAGAATGGAGTACTCATACATGACATTCTTGGTGTCTCAAGTCTACGAACTAGGTACATCACTGGGACAAAGGTATCATTATTTGACAATGAGATATTATTAACCATCCAACATTCCATAAGCGAATCAATCAGTAAACTCATTCTCCAATGAGAACTTGCATTGTAGCCCTAGTGTCCCCACACAAGCAGCAATGAGACCAGCTACCTCCATCATATGGATGGGTATACAGTGTTAGGAAAAGGGTCAACATTAAGAAGGGGAGGTGAATTAGTGCAACGGTAAAATTATGTCGGTTTCAGAAAATTCTTTCGTACATTAAAAACCGAACTCAGAAGATAACTTGAAATCTCGTTTATATATGTAATGAAAGGCAATAAGCAAGTAAAGTGGTTTGCAGTAATGTAATTTGCACAAAGGAAAAGCAAACCAGATTTTTATAGTGGTTTGGTCATCATGACCTACATCCACTCCACTGATTCCTCTTTCGTCGAGGCCACTGGCATTCACTATCGGTCTTCCTTCAATAGGCGAAGACCAACTACCTTTTACAGCTCTTTTTCCTTTTACTGGGTTTAGGAGATAACCCTTACACCCCCACTTACTCTTCTCTCAAACTATTCTAACACTTAGAACTTTAAGAGGAGTTCACATAATATTGCAGCAGCATTTTTTTTCTTTTTCACTCTCAATACTTGTGTAACTTAACTAGGGATGAGAGGGGTATTTATAGGCTTCAAGTGGATTCAAACTTAAAGCCTAAAAATATCTTATCCTGGATTTCTCGGGTGCAAGCGGTACCACCGCCTGTGTTGGGCCTAAAAATATCTTATCCCGGATTTCCCGGGTGTAGGCAGTACCACTGCCTGTGTTGGGTAGTACCACCACCTGTAGTACTACCACTGGGTGGTACCGCCTGACACAGTCTCGGAGACTGTCACAACGGTACCACCTGTTGGTGTTGAATCTTGTATTTTGATGATGAAACCAATTGATAAGTGTTTATATTTTAATCTACGTTTTGAGTGATGCAGGATGCTTCGATCAGAATGAGACAATTAAAGCAGGAAGAATTATGTTGTGTCAGAGGAAAACATGTCAGAAGATTGGACGTCGAGCCGAACGATTGGTCGATGTATTGAAAGAAGGCTTCGTGCCATGGATTCAGGCATCGGGCCAAGAAAAGCATATATTACGCCAAGGATATTGGAGTTGCGGAGTCAACTAGCCGATTGGGCAATAGGCCGCAAGAGAGGACGATGCACCGAAGAATCGGATGAAGCGTCGAGGGACCAATGACATGTCGGACAACATGATTAATGCTTAGTATTAATTGTCTAGGTTGAAGTATGTTTTTACATATGCATGATTAACTATGATAGCAAGACATAAAGCAAAATAAAGTCCCGGAGTCAAGAACGCGATTTTGTTGGGAGTTCGAGAGTTCGTTGGAAGTCCAAATGTTCGTCGAAAGTTCTACAAGAACCAACCGAGAAGTCCAAGAGCTTGCTAGAAGAAGCTTGTTGAAACTCATCAAGAAGATCGTCATGAAGTCCAGGAGCTTGTCGGGAGTCCGCCGGAACATTGCCGAGAGATCGTCGGAAGTTCACTCGAAGATCACCGAAAACTCGTCGAAAGAAACTAGACTTACGGACTTGTTTGTTTAGAATATGTCTTAGGAATCATAGTTAGCACGTAATTGGGTTTGGATTTGGGCCAACCCAATTAGGGGCTAGTTAGGCCCATGTAAGGATTGTGTTGGGCCCAATGAGAGGCCTAAACAGTGCCCCAAGAGGTGACATTGTCATGGCACAGTCTCCGAGACTGTGTCAGGCGGTGGTACCACCAGTCTAGGTGGTGGTATCGCCCAAACACAGTCTCCGAGAGGCTGCAAGCGGTGGTACCGCCCAGTGTCAGAACTACTGGGCGGTGGTATCGCCCAGGACAGGCGGTGGTACCGCTTGCACCTAAGAATCCCGGTATGAGATGTTTTTAGGCTCCAAGTTTGAATCCATTTGAAGTCTATAAATAACCCCTCTCATCCTTAGGTAAAATAGAGAAGCATAAAGAATTCAAAAGTGAGAAAACGCTACTGCAATCTCTTGAGAATTATCCTCTTCTACTCTAAGTTTAGATTTCTGTTTAAGAGATGAGTGAGTGCTTGTAAGGGTTGTCTCCTAAACCCGTAAAAAGGAGAAGAGGGGTATAAAAGGGTAGTTGATCTTTGCCCGTTAAAAGAAGATCGATAGTGGATGTCGGTGGCCTCGACAGAAGAGGAATCAGAGGAGTGGATGTAGGTCGACGATGACCGAACCACTATAAATCAATTTATGTTTTTCTTATACAATTTACCTTACTACAAACCTCTTTACTTACTGCCTTCAATACATTTATGAATACAAGATTTCAAGTTATCTTCTAAGTTCAGTTTTTATCATATGAATATTTTACGAAACCGACGATTTTACCGCTGTACTAAATCACCCCCCCTCTTAGTGTCGACCCTTTCCTAACAATTGATATCAAAGCCTCATTTTATAATTTGGTTTAACACCCAAATAGAAATGACTCTTTTCAGCTTTCAAGATGGTCACTCTCTCATTCATCCTCCCTTTTTCAATGGGATGGACTACACTTATTGAAAAACTCGAATGAGAGTTTTCTTGCTGTTGTTGAATCTCGATTTATGGCACATAGTCAAATTTGATTTTCAAATGTCTTCTCTTCCAATGAACCATTGGAATGATTTGGAGAAGAAGATGTTTTCTTTAAATGCTAGAGCTATGAATGCTCTATTTTGTGCCTTAGATAAAATTGAGTTTAATCGGGTTTCTACTTGCGAAACGGCTTTCGATATTTGGCGTACTCTTGAAATCACACATGAAGGGACTAGCAAAGTTAAATATTCAAAAATTAACCTTTTAATGCATGATTTTAAACTTTTTCGAATGAAACCGTTGTTGACATGTATACCCGTTTTACGGATGTCGGCAATGGTTTAAAAGCACTTGGCATAAGATTTTCGGATTTTGAACTTGTAAACAAAATTTTTATGTTCTTTTAATAAGAATTGGGATTCAAAAGTAATGGCAATTCAAGAATCAAAAAATTTGAATACCTTTCCGATTGAAGAACTAATAAGGTCATTAATGACCTATGAATTAACGTGTAAAGAACTCAAGAACAACCTTCCAAAGAATAGGAAGGATTTGGCACTTAGAACACATGAAGACTACTCGAGCATAAGCTCAAGTGATGGTAAACTTGAACTACTCATAAAATTTAAAAAGCTCATAAAATAAAAATTAAAGAACAAAAAGAATGCAACTACTTGCTATGAATGCAAGAAGAAGAACACAAATTGGAATGAATCGAGCTCATTTAAAGACAAGGAGAAAATCAACAAAGGCGAGGTGGCAAACTAGGCCTTAAAGGCTTTCGACGATGAGGTAATCAAAATGCCTTTGATTTATTTCAAAATTACATGATGCTTTTCATGAGTTAATTTTAATTTAGTTTAGAATAATTATTTTTCTTGAAAATTACATGTTTAAAAATGAAAATATGAAAATTATGATCATGCCAATAATTTTGAAAATGATAATGAAAATTACATGTTTTGTGTTAATGGAATAAAATGATAGATTCAATTTAATGATGATCCTATGAATGTTTTCCAAGAAGAAATAATGTGTATCTTGATAATTTTCTATTTTGATTGAAACCATGCTTGATGTCTTAATGAAAATATGAAGAACTTTGATATCATGCTTAATGATGATGCATGGATTTTGTATCGAAAACTAAGCTTGAAAAGTTAGATTCACCTGAAAAGAAAAATACATGACTAAAACAAACAAAATAATCTTGATGGAAAATGCTTTATGAAATCAATTTCGATGATGCATAATGATGTAATTATGTAATAAAAATATTAAATATTTTGAAATCATGTCTTGATGTCATGCATAATGATCATGCTTAATAAATTTTGAAATTATACATGATGATTCTTGAGATTTATGGATTATCAATTTTTACAGTAATGAAAATGGCTTTTTATGTTTTTAAATATTGATACATGTTTTTGGCATAAATGAAAAAGGTATGCTTCTATGAAATAAATCACATCAATTGAAACAACTAAAAAGAGAAAAATATTTTTCTTGAAAATTTCTTTTTCTCTATCTTATCAATTTTTCACTAAGAGATTAATAAAATTGTTTATGTCATTTTGAATCTCATGAAAATAATTCTGATGAGTTGAATTTGAATGAGACTTATCTTGATTTTTCTAGATTTATAACTTGAGATTTCTTATGCATGAATCAAGATATTATATCATTTGATCTCCTATGTTTCTTTTTGCTATTTATAAAAAAAAGAGATTTACTATATGAATAATGTCTTATAGTATTTAAGTGGTCTTATCTTTCATGACATGATTTCTTTGTATTTATGGCTTGTATGCCTTGAAATGATTGAAATATTTTACACCATCATGTTCTTCCCTTCTTCTTTCTTGTTTACAATGATAAAATGGGGAGAAGTTTTGATCATGCATGGTAGGATGTAACTTGACAAAATTAATACCATCATGATTTGAAATGCTATGATTTGTTACCAAAATGACGTATCATGAATGCTTTAAATGATGAATGTTTAGTATCATGATCAAAATATTGATAAATATTTAAAAATTTTAATATTTTAGTATCATGTATGATATGCTCATAATGATGATTGATTTATTTTTCGGTATCGTGCATGAAAAATGAAACGTATGGTTTTAAAATTGTGCATGTTTTAATTTGAAAATATAATGATGCACAAATAAGATTGATACTTACCTTTGTCATGAGAAATTGATGTAAAGGGATAAAGAGATACAAAATTGTATTCTTCTTTTCTTTTTGACAATGACAAAGGGGGAACAAAACTTGCTAGAAAGCAAATTTACTAACTTGCACAATTCAAGAAGAGTGCAAAAACATGCTAGCTTGCGCATCTCAAAAGAAAAGCAAAGAAGTACTATCTTGCCTATCTTAAGAAGTAAAAAATGTTAACTTGCACATCTAGCAAAATTTATAAACTTGTATATTTCAAGAAGCAAGAGTTGCTTTCTTAAACATCTCAAAATTGCTAGCTTGCATGTTTTAAAATGTTGTAAAATTTTTGCTAGCTTGTATGTTGTAAACTTGCTATCTTATTACCTTGTATATCTAAAACTTAATAGCTTGCATGATGTAACACTTGCTAAATTGAGAATTTTCTAGCTACAAATTGCATGACAATAAAACTTGATATTATGTTTTTCATGCAATAATTTGAAATTATGTCCAAACACATGAAAGGTACACTTCTCCTTTTTGTTGATGACAAAGGGGGAGAAGTATGATCATGTTATGCATGATGACATATTGCAAATATTCAAGATGAAATTTGCAATGACTTGAATTCAGCTTGAATTCAAGGTTCTATCAATATGGCATATTGATAGGGGGAGTTTGTTTAAACTCTGGGAGTTTGTTTTAACTCCGTTATCAATTGATTGTCATCATCAAAAAGGGGGAGATTGTTGAATCTCGTATTTTGATGATGAAACCAATTGATAAATATTTATATTTTAATCTGCATTTGGAGTGACGCAGGATGCTTCGATCGGGATGAGACAATTAAAGCAGAAAGAATCATGTTGTGCCGGAGGAAAACATGTTAGAAGATTGGATGTCGAGCCAGAGGATCAGTCGACGTATCGACACGACAAAAGGCTTCGGGCCATAGATTCGGGCATTGGGCCAACAAGATTGATATTGCACTAAGGATATCGGAGTTGCGGAGTCAACTAGTCGATTGGGCAATAGGCCGCAAGAGAGGATGATGCGTCGAAGAATCGGATGAAGCGTTGAGGGACCAATGACATGCCGGACAACATGATTAATGCTTGGTATTAATTGTCTAGATCAAAGTATGTTTTTACATGTGCAGGATTAACTACGATAGAAAGACATAAAGCAAAATAAAGTCCCAGAGTCAAGGACGCGATTTCGTTGGGAGTTCGAGAGTTTGTCGAAAGTCTAGACGTTCGTCGAAAGTTCTGCAAGAACCAGCCAAGAAGTCCAGGAGCTTGCCGGAAGAAGCTCATTAGAACTCACCAAGAAGATCATCGTGAAGTCCAGGAGCTTGCCGGGAGTTCGTCGAAACATTGTCGAGAGATCGTCGGAAGTTCGCCGGAATATCACCGAAAGCTCATCGGAAGAAACTAGACTTACGGAGTTGTTTAGCCTAGAATATGTCTTAGGAATCGTAGTTAGCACGTAATTGGGTTTGGATTTGGGCCAACCCAATTAAGGGCTAGTTGGGCCCATGTAAGGACTGTGTTAGGCCTAGTGAGAGGCTCAAATAGCGCCTCAAGAGGTGACACTATCGTGGCATAGTCTCCAAGACCATGTTAGGTAGTGGTACCACCCAGACACAATCTCCGAGAGGCTGTAGGTAGTAGTACCGCCAGTCTAGGCGGTGGTACCACCAGACTAGGCGGTGGTACTGCCTGGTGTCAAAACTGCTGGGCGGTGGTACCGCCTACACCCGGGAAACCCGGGATGAGATATTTTTAGGCTCCAAGTTTAAATCCACTTGAAGCCTATAAATAACCCCTCTCATCCCTGGGGAAAATAGAGAAGCACAAAGAATTCAAAGTGAGAAAATGCTGCTGCAATCTCTTGAGAATCCTCCTCTTCTACTCTAAGTTTAGATTTCTATTTAAGAGATGAGTGAGTGCTTGTAAGAGTTGTCTCTTAAACCTATAAAAAGGAGAAGAGGAGTGTAAAAGGGTAGTTGATATTTGCCCATTGAAAGAAGATTGATAGTGGATGCCGGTGGCCTCGACAGAAGAGGAATCGAAGGAGTGGATGTAGGTCGATGATGATCAAACCACTATAAATCGATTTGCGTTTCTCTTATGCAATTTACCTTACTACAAACCTCTTTACTTGCTTACTGCCTTTAATACATTTATGAACATGAGATTTCAAATTATCTTCTAAGTTCAGTTTTTATCGTATAAAGATTTTACGAAACTGATGATTTTACCGCTGCACTAATTAACCCCCCCCCCCCCCCTCTTAGTGCTGACCCTTTCCTAACAGTTGGGTCATTGTTTGGGCCTTTCATTAGACCCAACACAGTCCTTACATGGGCCCAACTGGCCTCTAATTGGATTGGCTCAAATCCAATCCCAATTACTAAGCTAAACAAGTCTGTAAGTCTAGTTTTCTTCCGGCGAACTTCCGACGATCTCTCGGCACTGTTCCAACGGACTCCTAGCAAGCTCTTGGACTTTACAATGATCTTCTTGGTGAGTTCTGATGAGCTTCTCTAGTAAGCTCCAAGACTTCTCGGTCAATTCTGACAGAACTTCCGACGAATATATGAACTTTCGACGAATGTCTAGACTTCTGACAAACTCTTGAACTCGCAACAAAATCGCGTTCTTGACTCTGGGACTTCATTTTACTTTATGCCTTGCTATCATAGTTAATTCTGCACATATAAAAACACACTTTGATCTAGACAATTATTACTAAGCATGAATCATGTTGTCTAGCATGTCATTGGTCCATCAATGCTTCGTCCGATTCTTCGATGCATCATCCTCTCTTACGGCCTATTGCCTAATCGGCCAGTTGACCTCCGCAACTCTGATATCCTTGGTGTAATATCCGCTCTTCTTTGCCCAATGCCTGAATCCATGGCCCGAAGCCTTCTATCGATACGTCGACCGATCCTTCGGCTCGACGTCCAATCTTCTAACATGTTCCACCGGCCCAACATAATTCTTCCTACTTTAATTGTCTCATCTTGATTGAAGCTTCCTACATCACTCAAAATGCATATCAAATCATAAATACTTATCAATTGGTTTTATCATAGATTCAACAATCTCCCCCTTTTTTATGATGACAACCAATTGATGATGAAGTTAACCTTAACTCCCCCTATCAATATGCCATATTAATAGAACATTGAATTCAACCTGAATTCAAGTCATTACAAATTTCATCATGAATATTTGCAACACATTATCATGCATGATCATACTTCTCCTCCTTTGTCATCAACAAAAAGGAGAAGTGTAACTTTCTTAGTGTTTGAGATACAAGTTCAAATCATTGCATATTAAACATAATCTCTATTTTTATTATTATGCAGGCTAGCAAATTTAACAAGTGCTACATCATATTAGAACATGCAAACTAGCAATTTTGAGATGTTCAAGAAACCAACTCTTGCTTCTTGAAATATGCAAGTTTGTAAATTTTGCTAGATGTGCAAGTTTAGCATGTTTGATTTTCTTGAGATAGCAACTTTTTGCTTCTCTTTAGATTACAAGCTAGCAATTTTTACGATATGCAAGTTTTATAACATACAAGCTAGCAAATTACTTTACAACATGCATAATCACCAAATCAATATTAATTTTAAAATTTTGCAATATTGCAAATTTTGCAAGTTTGCATTATTGCTTCTTAAGATAGGCAAGCTAGCAATTTTGGTGATGTTCAATATAACAAGTTTTTTCTTCTCTTTTGAGAAGTGCGATTTTTTTTGCTTTCTTTGCAATGCGCAAGTTAGCAATTTTTGCTTTCTTGTTGTATTATGTAAGCTAGCATCTTTTATCTCCCCCTTTGTCATTGTCAAAAAGAATGAAAGACCCTTTATATTAATTTTCAAATTATGACAAAGGTAAAGTAACAAAGATCAAAAATCAAATCGTGAATGTCAAAACAATTTTTCATCATGAATATTTCATCATTGCATGCATCATTATCATAAGTTGAAGTATAGCATGTATAATACCAAATCATCATATATATTTTCAAAATATAAAATCATCATTATATGCATGATTCCAAATCATCATTCATAATATTCCAATCATTATTTCAATCATCACTACAACTCATCATGCACAAAATGTAAAATCATCATACAAATATTTATTTTCAAAATATTCATCATTATTTTCTCTCCCTTTGTCATTGGCAAAGAGAGGGGAATAAAAATATAATGGTGCAATTTATTTCCCTTTTCATTAATTTTTAAATCATCACATACAGAATAGCAAGAAAATTAATTGGGTGATGAGATAAACACTTCATGAATACAAGGAATTATACATAAGAATCATATCATGAAGGATAAGATCATGTGAATGCCAAAAGACATTATTCATATAGTAAATCTCCTCTTAAATAAAATACCAAGTAGAATCGTAGGAGTATAAAGAAGAGATCTTGATTCAAAAATGGTTTCAAGTTATAAATCACGAGAAATCAAGATCATGATTTTGATAACACCCATTAAATTCAAATCAATTTCATAATTCATGAGATTCACAAAAGCATAGTATACATGGATTCATTAATCTTTTATCGAAAAATCAATAGAGATGGAAAATGTATTCTCCCCTTTTTATTTTATGTGTTTTATTTTAAGTGATTTGTTTCATTCGAGCATGCCTTTGTCTTTTTATGCCAAAGAAACACATGCATCAACATTTATGATCAAAAAATAAATTTCATCATAAAAACCATCCATCTTGTTTATAACCCAAAAAACAACTTTCATTGTGACAAAGATCAATAAGCCAAAAATCATCATGCATAATTTTGAAATATACACTCATTAAGCATGATCATTATGCATTAAATTATCAAGCATGATTTCATTAAAAATAAAGCATTTTTAATCACAAGGAATACGAAAATCATCAAGATACATATTATTACATCATTAAAACATCTAACATGATTTCATAAAGCATTTTCAATCAAAATTGGAAAGCAATACGGAGATCAACATGATACACATTAATACTTCTTAAAAACATACATAGAATTTATCTTAATCATCATATTTAAATCTAACATTTTGTTCCTTTATCATAAAGCATACAATTTTCAAGATTATTTTTAAAATCACTAGAGAGGTAAGCATAATCCAATTTTATTTTTGCATGTTCATTACTTCATATGTAATTCAAAAAAATATAATTTTCTTAAACTAAAAAATAATTCATGAAAAGTATTATATAATTTTGATATAAATTAAAGAGATTTTGATTACCTCGTCGTCGAAAGCCATTAAGGCGTACTTTGCCACCTCGCCTTTATTGATTTTCTCCTCGTCTTTGGAGGAGCTTAGTTCGTTCCAAGTCGCCTTGAGTGCACTCTTCTTCTTTGGCAACTTCTTTTTAAGTTTACTTTTATTCTTTAATTCTTGTTCAATGAACTTTTTAAATTTCATAGTGAGGAGTTCAAGTTCACCACCACTTGAGCTTATGCTCAAGTATTCTACAATTGTTCTAAGTCCAAAATCCTTCATGTTCTTTGAAAAGTTGTTCTCAAGTTCATTTTGTTCAACATGTGTTATAAAACTCATTTCATAGGTCATTAAAGACCCAATTAGTTCTTCAATCGAAAAATGGTTCAAATCTTTTGATTCTTGTATTACCGTTATTTTCAAATCCCAATTTTTAAAAAGTGATCTTAAAATTTTATTAACGAGTTCAAAATTCAAGAAGCTTTTACCAAGTCCTTTTAGACTATTGATGACATCCGTAAAACGAGTGTATATGTCTCCAATAGTCTCTCTTGGTTCCATACGAAACAACTCAAAATCATGCATCAAAATGTTGATTTTTGAATCTTTAACTTTGTTAGTGCCTTCATATGTGATTTCAAGAATGTGTCAAATATCGAAAGTCATTTCATAAGTAGAAACCCGATTGAATTCATTTTTGTCTAAGGCACAAAATAGAGCATTCATAGCTCTAGCATTTAAAGAAAAAGTCTTCTTCTCCAAATAATTCCAATGGTTCATTGGAAGAGAAGACCTTCAAAAACCGTTTTCCATAATATTCCATAAATTCAAATCTAAAGAAAGTAAGAAAACTTTCATTTGAGTTTTCCAATATGTGTAGTCCATTCCATTGAATAAGGGAGGACGAATGAGAGAAAGTCCCTCTTGAAAGCCAAAAAGAGCTATTTCTCTTGGGTGTTAAACCAAATGAGAAATGAACGTGGCTCTGATACCAATTGTTAGGAAAAGGGTCAGCACTAAGAAGGGGGGTTGAATTAATGCAACGGTAAAATCACGTCGGTTTCAGAAAATTCTTTCGTATGTTAAAATCGAACTCAGAAGATAACTTGAAATCTCGTTCATATATGTAGTGAAAGGCAGTAAGCAAGTAAAGTGGTTTGCAATAAGGTAATTTGCACAAAGAAAAAGCAAACTAGATTTTTATAGTGGTTCGGTCGTCGTGACTTACATCCACTCCACTAATTCCTCTTCCATTGAGGCCACCGGCATCTACTATCAGTCTTCCTTCAATAGGTAAAGACCAACTACCTTTTACAGCTCTTTCTCCTTTTATCGGGTTTAGGAGATAACCCTTACACCCCCACTTACTCCTCTCTCAAATTATTCTAACACTTAAAACTTTGAGAGGAGTTCACACAAGATTGCAGCAGCGTTTTCTTTCTTTTTCACTCTCAATACTTGTGTAACTTAACTAGGGATGAAAGGGGTATTTATAGGCTTCAAGTGGATTCAAACTTAGAGCCTAAAAACATCTCATCCTAGGTTTCCCGGGTGCAGGCGGTACCACTGCCCAGTTTGGCAGTACCACCGCTTGGGAGGCTGTGCTGGGTGGTACCATCACCCAGACTAGCGGTACCACCGCTTGACACAATCTCGGAGACTGTGCCATGATGGTGCCACCTGTTGGGTCATTGTTTGGGTCTTTTTATTGGGCCCAACACAGTCCTTATATGGGCCCAACTAGCCCCTAATTGGATTGGCCCAAATCCAATCCCAATTATATGCTAACTACGAATTCTAAGACATTTACTACGCTAAACAAGTCCGTAAGTCTAGTTTTCTTCCGGCGAGCTTCCGACGATCTCTCGGCACTATTCCAGCGAACTCCCAACAAGCTCCTAGACTTCACAATGATCTTCTTGGCAAATTCTGATGAGCTTCTCTAGCAAGCTCTAAGACTTCTTGGTCAATTCCGACAGAACTTTCGATAAATATCCGAACTTCCGATGAATGTCTGGATTTTCGACGAACTCTTGAACTCCCAACAAAATCGCGTTCTTGACTCCAGGGCTTCATTTTGCTTTATGTCTTGCTATCGTAGTTAATCCTATATACATAAAAACACACTTCGATTTAGACAATTATTACTAAGTATGAATCATGTTGTCCGGCATGTCATTGGTCCATCGACGCTTCATCTAATTCTTTGACGCATCATTCTCTCTTGTGGCCTATTGCCCAATCGGCCAGTTGACCTCCGCAACTCCGATATCCTTGACACAATATCTGCTCTTCTTGGCACGATGCCTAAATCCATGGCCCGAAGCCTTTTGTCGATACGTCGATCAATCCTCTAGCTCGACGTCCAATCTTCTAACATGTTCCACCAACCCAACATGATTCTTCCTACTTTAATTGTTTCATCCTGATCGAAGCTTCTTGCGTCACTCAAAACGTATATCAAATCATAAATACTTATCAATTGGTTTCAATATCAAAATACGAGATTCAACATACAACACACATTTGTTCGGTTATCTCGATGTCCCTTTTGAGTTACCTATGAACAGGATTATTTAGGATTTGTGGTTAAAGGTGAATTGGTGTTATTATCATGATCTCATCATGATTTGATTCCCATTGCACAAATTCATGGATATAATATATATGTATATATGCAACAAGTAATATAAAATACTAAAATATAATAAATAAAAAGAATGTATATCATGTCACATGTGACATCACTCATATGATTGGCTTGCAAAGCACTTACGACTAGCATAGTGCACTTACTAATAGCTATATTATCTTATGATAAGAAATAAAAATTTATTATTCTTAGCTAATCAAGTGATTAAAAAGAGGTTTAATACGATTGATAAAATTTTTTACAAAGTTGTAGAAAGTTGAAGGACAAAAAAAAGAGTGAAAAAATTCAATAGTAAATCTATCTGCCCACGAGATATACCATATGCCATAGATTTGAGAGCAGTGATAATTTCTTTTTTTCTAGTAAAAGAACACTTAAGAGTATTTAGTGAAACTTGGAACTCTATTACTTTGATCAACAACATATAGAGCTAATTATATATTATTCTCTATAATTAGTTATCTTTAGTATTTCAGCTCTTATATTTTAAAAAGTTACATTAGTATTTCTATAGTTATGATAGTTACGAAAGTGAAATATCTAGGTCTATTTATCTTAATGATATCAGTTTTATCAATAAAAATATAAAAATAAAGGTCAAAAAGATAATTTTAATACCCGAGTTGGTGGTGGTAGATGACGATGCTGTTGGGGATCGTGGGTGGCTATTGTGGATGAGGAAAGTGATGAAAAGATGTGAGGGCCACTCTACATCTACGTTAACGTTGACGCAGTTGTCGAGCGGCTCTTTTGCCACTCTACATCTGCGTCAAGGCTCCATTTACCTCCTTGATGCAGATGTATTGTCAAAATTAAAATTTATTATCAAAACCATCGTAAAGATCTGTTGTTTATCGAAGTAGGACCCAAAGATGCGTGCCCCCCCTTATTGATGCCAACACCATGTACCACCTTGTCGCCCGCCTCCTTAACCACCACCACCACTTGTTCGCGACTGAGGCCTAGGAGAACGCCATCGCTGCCCTCTTCAACCTCTCCATCTCTATTTGTGAGGTGCTCATGTGCATCGCGAGCATCCTTGATGCTCTTATCGTCGCCTAACATATAGTCGCATCCCTTTACAACCTCCTCTTTGTCAAAACATATCGCTCCATTATCGAATCAAAGAAGCCCTTTATTGTTGCCCTCATGGACCTCCTCTATGCCCTCGGCATGCCAAGTAGGTCTATTAAGAATGCACTCAAGGTCCTCTACCCGCTCAATCATGCTAATTAGGTCGAGCTAAGTGCCATGCCACATCTCTTCGTGCTAGTGGTGAAGGACGAGCATAAGGGGAGTAGTGGAGGATGCGATGGCGGTGATCGCCCAAGTGGTAGGATGCAATGAGAGCGTGGAGGTGTTTCGAAGGATGGACGTTGTTAGCATCCTGATGGATCTGGTGGTTGGGGGAGTGAGAGGGAGAGGAAAAATGCTACAGTTGTACTACTGAACCTAGTAAAGAATGATGGAGACAAGGAAAAACACTACAATGGGAGATGTTAGGGAGGTGGACCGAGCAAAGACGACTGTGAGAGCTCTAGTCGACGATGATAGTAGGGTAAGTGTGAGCGGGAAGAGTAAGGCGGAGACACTACTAAGGGTTTTGGAGAGTGGATGAGGGAGCCAACAGTAGGGTCTTGATGATTTCGAAATCAACACTAATGACTCTGTGCCACGAATATCGCTTCGTAATAGAGTCACATAGTGCTTCGTCGTCGCTCTACATTCGCCATTATTAACACCGTCCATCATCACTAACTAAAATATTAAAATTATTTTTTATATTTTATTTTCATATTTCATTCATAAAACCTACGTTGCTAAGATAAATAGATTTATATATTTCACTTTTGTAATTATAGATATGTCAATATAGTTTTTTAAAATATAAGGATCAAAATATTAAGAATAATTAATTATATAAGATAATATATAATTAATATTAATTAAATAAGATAATATATAATTATCTCAAAATAAAATTATATATAAATGAGATAATATATAATTATATGAGAACATCCTAAAGGAACGGGAAGCGAACTCGCAATCCAGATTGAACGAGAAGCGAACTCGCAATCCAGATTGACCGAGAAGCGAACTCGGTCACGTCATGAACTGTTTCAAACTAAACAGAACATCCCAAGTGTTAAAAACCCCAACGTTACCATCGGACGTGGTGCATCTTTTAACCTCACAGTAGCCCTTCCTCTTCGGGGTAAGACGTCAAGAAGGAAACAGAAGGTTACCCTCATCCAAGAAAAATATCCGTTTTAGCTTGACGTAAATCGATCTACCCGTTTTGCATTCGTGGCGAACATCCAGTCGCGTGACAGATGGGACCGATGTCAATTGCCCTAGCTGTGCGCGACGTCCGCGAGGCGTGTCTGGGGCGTGAGTTGCGTGGCCATTTGTCGTATCCCCGTTTCTCGGCCGCCATTTTGACCACTAAGCGCTCGACCTGGCGGCGTTTGGCCTCGTCACTCGCTCCTGTCTCCTGTCGATGGAGTCCGCGGCGGCATCGCCTGCGATCGCCTCGTCGCCGTCTTCCTTCTTCTCTCGCAAGAGAAGCGCCCGTAGACGCCAATCGCTCCTCCGGATCGCCTCCAAGAGTTGTTTCTATTTTCGTCGTTATTATCCGTCGTCTTTGATTCGATTTGTGACCTAAAGCTCTCGTTTCTTCTGATCTTTAGATTGGGGAGATGATGCTGATCTCAATTCGGACTCCGAGAGCACGAGTCTCGTCCCTTTCCTCGGCAATCGCGCTCCCATTTCCCCGCTTCCCAAGGTAGATTACCCGATTCCTCTCTTTATTGGTCTTATATAGGGATCGGAAAAGATGGTTAATCTATTTTTATGGACGCTTCGTGATTCGTCCTTAGGATAAGGCTATGGGCTTGGTTTTAAGCGCGGCAGCTGGAAGAGGGTGGACGACGGGATCGGGAATGGAAGGCCCTCCGATCCCCGCCGACTCCGATTCCCCTGATCAGACGGTTCTCACATTCCCCTGGTCCCTCTACACCCGATCTCCGCGTCGTCGAATGCGCGTGGCCTTTACCTGCAACATTTGTGGCCAGCGGACCACTCGTGCCATCAACCCTCATGCGTATACGGACGGCACCGTGTTTGTTCAGGTGCTTTATATGATTGGAACTCAAAAGCACTACTTTTTATTTTTCTGTTTTCATTGATTTTACTCTAAAAGTGGTCCTGGGTTGCATCAGTGTTGCGGCTGCAATGTGTTCCATAAATTGGTGGACAATCTGAATCTGTTCCACGAGATGAAATGTTACGTGAACCCTAGTTTCCGCTACAAAGGAGACATGCCGTTCAATCACATTGATGCAGATGATGATCAGGACATCTTTCCTTTCTTATGAGGTGAAAGAATTGGATGGTATAGAAGTGATCTGTAAATATTCATGCGTCTCTTTGGCACGACAAATAATAAGTGACTTGATGTGTGTACCGATATCTAGAGATTGACTTGCTTGTAGATGTAATACCTGCACTGTATTTTGTAGTACCTGATGGCACTTAGTTTTTGTTAATAGATATTGGTTGAACCCTTACAGACCTTGTGATATTATGTAAATGTACATCTGATATCAAGAAGGAAAAACAAGTAGGAAGAGTTCATCAAACTTCACTGGGGCTTTTGAGGAGCTCTAGGTTGTGTAGGTGATACTTTGTGCATCACAACTGCTCATTTAGTTAAATTTTCTTTTCTGGTTATACAAGCAATATTGTTGTGGGATGATTCTTTGCTTATGTTGTTGTGCATGTAAGTCTTCAGTTCATAATTCCTGTGATCTTTGTTTTCTTCTGGAGTAACTATGTCTTTTCAGGTAGGATGTAGTTCTCTGCCACCTCTTGTTTTGCACGTCATGTTTTCGTTATTTTCCATTATTAAATTTTAAGAGCTGCAAAATGTGATAGGGTTGTTAGCTAAGTGTGAGCAATAAAAAAAGAATCAGTTTGGGTTATTATAGCTCCTTCTTGATTTACTATTATTAAATTTTAAGAGCTGCAAAATGTGATAGGGTTGTTAGCTAAATGTGAGTAATGAAAAAAGAATCAGTTTGGATTATATAGCTCCGTCTTGACTCTGTCCATATCTGGTCTACATAAAGAGTAGGTAGGGGTAATCTAACATCCAACATGTGTTGTATTCTTCATTTTAGATTCCTTCCCTTTTTTGTCTTTTCCCTCATTTTCCCTTCTTGGTTTTATTATGTTCAGGTGTTCAATTTTGTATATGACCACTAAGTCATATGCTTTGCAAATAATTTCTGCTGTATTGAAATATTTCTCTCAGTATTTAATATTTTTTAAATTCTAATTGTGTTGCTTATACATAATAAGTGAACTTGACATTGGCTGGTTCAAAAGATAAAAGTTTTCCAGTATTGTTGTGGTTGCAACTTGCAACACACCATAGCACTAGTTAGGATGTTCTATTTGGAAAAGGAAAGTATGGTATTTCTAATGCCAGAATGCTGTGCTCGAACATTCCAGTCCCTGTCAACTGCTGCTAATGTTTGGACACCAATAGATATATGCATTGCTCTACTTCAGATTCTACATTGGGTTTATTATCAGTTTGCACTCTTTCTGTAAGTTGAGTTCTGTTGTTATTTAAGTATGGCTTTGGGATATTTTTAAGATATTAGTGCTCATATGAGTTTTGAGTTGGCTGAAGTATGAAGTTAAACGAGTAATTGGTGAAGTGGGGATCAGATCCATGTAGCTTTGGTTGCAATCCTATATTTCTTTTAAGTGATTGGTTATGGAGAGATGATACTAATTCTATCTAGATGAGTTCTATTAGCTACTCAATTTTTTAGCATAGAACCACATCTTAGCTTGGAGGAACATGATTGTTGCACATGGTGTCCACATGTTGTATTGCTGTTGTAGGTAGAAAAAGATGTCTGTTTGCAAGACACCAGGATTTGTCATATAGTCTTAGACAAACATGAGTCTCATAGAAACCTGATTTTTATTATTAATTACTTGCAAATTTTTCTCTGCAATCTTTCCTTCCGGGCATCTATTTGTAAGAAGGGCAGTGTTTCTTCATGTTTTATTTCATTCTTTATTCATAAAAAGAAACTATTTCTCTATTTGGATGGCTTAATTGCCTGTATAATCAATCTGCTTTGTGCCTTCTATTCTGGATGGTCATGTGCCTTTTCCATTTTCCATATACATCATATTTTTCTTAATGATTGCAATGTCTCTATCTGCTATAATGGCCCAACATACAATCAAAATTATCCTTGGTTGATCCTGACCATTTAACATGTGGCACTATCTTTCTGGGTTCTTGTTATTTTTCTTTTTGTCGAGTTTAATGGCGATGAATCTCTCTATTAGTATTATTTTGTATTGGGGAAACTCTTCTTGAAGTGGTTAGCTATTCCTTATGTTTTTATTCTCAATGTAAGTCATTCAACATCAACAGTTAAAGCATTTACCTCCTCCAAAAAAGTATGCCAAGGAATTGCTGATGAGTCCTGATCTATGTTTAGTCATCCAGTTAGTTTTTTGGCCTGGAGATCTGGCTTTTGGTAATCATTCAATGTAAGGTACCATCATACTATCCAAGAAGCTGTTACTTGCTACATCCTTTTTACTTCTTTACTTTAGTTCTTTGCTTATATTCTTAGGTGCTTTCCACTAGTTTGTAGCATTTTATTTCCACTTGAAATTATTACAGGATGCTCTATTTTTCCCTTGAGTTTTCAATTATCCTCAGTACGCACTGCTCGTTTTTAATTTTTAACATTTGCACATCAGTTATTAGATGAGACCACAAGAACAAAGGTGATAATTCATATTACAAGGCTTACCAAATCATGTTCGAAGTATTAATCAGTTAGTTTTTATTTTATCCAGATCATGGTGTTGGAGTCAAGACTAGTGCTTGGATGGCAGAGGATGTCGTGGTATCCATGGCTTAACAAATATGGGATCAATTTCCAGTGCTTTATTTGGTATAAAAATAGATAAAGGAAATCAAGGGTTTGTCATATTGTTGCTCATAATAGTTCTTTTGTTGTTGTTCTAGCTATCAGGATATTTACATGGATGGTACTGATTCCATAGATATTCTTAGACAGGTGTCTAGTATTAATTTAGAACTTGCTGGGGTGGGTTGAAAGTCTGAATGCTATGCTCAAGAAAATGTCTGCATCCTTTGCAAACTACTAGGCCGAATAAAATTCTACAGGTCTTGGTGTTTAATATGTTTCCTTCAGCATTTGATTTTTGTATGACAATATCAGTCAGAAGTTTCTGTTTGCAAACTAACTTGATTATTCAAATTATATATGTCTCTTTGTAGCTCATGGATGTTACCACTGTGAAATCTGTGGTCATGACATGTTTATAAGGGAAGATGTGAAGAGGCCTTATTACTCTGGATCGTTTCCCAGGTGACTCGTCTGCCTTTTCTGGAATAGCTTCATTTCTACTTGGTCTGATCCATCGACAGTCATTAACAGAAATGCTTTCGTTTGCCCAATCTTAATACAGAGATGACATTCCAATAGATGCAAGAAGCCTTGCAAGTAGATCTCAATATCCCCATTGACTTTAGAGGAGTTGACTAAGGAGTTTTTATCTTTATTTCTTCTAAGATGGAGGTGAACTTCTGAGTTAGAAATGATACTTCAAAACATGCGACATCGTGTAAGAAGTTGGACCAACATGGAACCTCTTTGTAGTTGTGGTTCAATTGTTCAATCATTCCATGGTCCACATGATGAATGAGCTTACTGACCTCGATTTGATGTGTAGGTGTGTTATGAACTTGAGGACAAGATGGAAGAAACTGGTGGAAACATTATAGACTATCGAAGGTTGTTATTTCTTCCTTTAAAGTTGTATAACTCTGTGGTTGTTCTTCAGATCGACAATTCTATTTTGCATGATGCAAACTGTTTGGTTTCCTTGTACGTTTTCCTACTTGATCTTAATACCATGAGAAACCTCTCTCAAACTTAGGAGTCTATTTGGTTGATTCTTGCCATTAGTCCATCGGATGTTACTGCTGTTGTTTTCTTTCTCCCTCCCTCTCGTTTTAGCCTTTCTGTGGCGTGTTGCTGGCAATTGTTCTGTTACTAGTTGCAGAGGTTACATGGGACCAAAACTTACCAACAATATGGAGTGAGATCTTTCAAGGCTTATTGAAGGAGATAAAAGGCGAGCTAGTAATGGCGTTGCAGGACATTTGTCACGATCCTACGTGATAGAATATAACTTATGATCTTGAATCAATAACTCTCAATGCTTAAGTTCAAGCTAATTATAATAGTCTTACCAAATCCTTTATAAGTCAATTCAACCTTTTGCCCCTCTTACTATATGACTAAATCGAGGATCACTGTGCAAGTAGGAAAATGACTGCATTAAATTGCGTGAGACACAGGATTCATGGAGAAACCACCTGACCTAAAAAAAGGTTCTCAATAGTAATTTTTGCTTAGTTTGTGCTGCAGATTTCGAGTAATCCTCATTTGTCATCTATAAAAATAGTTATTGATATTCCAATCTTTTGTTCTTCATCCCAGTGAATTTTTCTTGGATGTTTACCAGGAACACAACCAAGGTAAATGAGCATTTGATAGGACGATGAGATATCGACAACGTCTTGGCCTCAGTTTTTACTTGGTACATACGGCCAGTTTCTCCCGGTATTTCCCAACACGGAGTCATCATTCTCTTGAAGATACTACAAAAAAGAACCATTTGAACCAGGCGTTTTGAGATAAGACTTGCGCTGCTCTTCCCTCGGTCACCACAATGACATTGGAGGTGTTGTTGAAGATTAATTTAGTACATGAGGCAACAACCTCAGCAGCAACAAGAAGTAGGGTGGCTCCATCAGGTGGCACAGGGCCCTGTGGGTGTTGTACAAGGGGCAAGAGAGTGGGCAGGCAAGTTGATCCCACCCCCTCTCGTCGATAGAGTGGAGCCCTTGAGTGAGCTGGCCCCGCTTACAAGGTCAGCATTGAGGAAGACTACGATGACCGTTATGTCATCATGGAAGTGGCGGCGAACCCCACGATCGATCTTGTTGAGGTCAGAGTATCTCATCTCCCGCTTCTTTGCTGCTTCTCGGAGTGCAGCTTTGATCAGCCGACGAGCAATCCCCTGCAGAAGAGCAGTAAATTGTGGTCTGATGAGCCACGCATCAAAGACAAGCAGGTTTGCAAGACTGCGGCTTGTGGCAAATGATATTAAAAAAGAAACAACGCAGTATATCATACTAATGCAGAATGAGATTACTAGATAAAAATGTCTTTATTAGGAAATTGGAAATTACTATGAGATCAAACACGTACACTGTGAGGATTGTTATGAACAATATCCACAGCTTCTTGGTTGCTAAGATGCTCCCAGAGCCCATCAGATGCAAATATAAGAAACAGATCCTGTGGTTGCATTGGTTGCACAGAAATCGATGGTTCTGCACTGAGTATAGGCTTTTTGAAAGGTTCACGAAGACGAAACTTTGCATACAGTGGCTCCCGGTTAAATTCTGCCTTCTTTAGGTATACATCGCCAATCGACCTAGTGATCTGTAGCAGATATCTGTACTCACTGAATAAAAGCCAACATACAGAAAAAAGAAAAGCTAAATCTAGATATCAAACAGTGTATACTGCACATGAACCTGTAAGATGTGGCATGAAATCAGTGGAAAACAGGAGATGGCTGGAAAATTTACTTAATATAGCTGATATAAGCAGTGGGGTGTGTTTGATTAAGTGAAGTTTTGGTAGAAAAACTGTCGAAAGTAATGCCAAAAAAAGAGTAACATCACAGTTCATCACTAAGGCTACTAGAAACCCTGATCCTGCAAGCTAGAGCACTTTCAGATTCATCATTTAGCATATTGCAAATTCAAAAGCAATATAAAATCTCACATATCTTGTTAAAAGGCAATACATTATCATTAGTATTCTTATGTATGATGACTAAAGTACATATGAAAGAGATGGTACCAATTAATGACACTACCTGTATTTGTATGTTACCATTGTAGACTATGAAGGTTTGATGGAAGAATATGTCAGGTACTTTCAAAGAACCAAACAAGAACAAGCAAGGTTCAGATTGAATACTCGACAAGGACAAGCTGACAAGTTCCTTTTCCCATAAATAAACCAAGTCTGGTGCATAATGAACTCAAAAAATAAGTATTGTTAGTATCAGGAAAATCATTACAGGTTGATCATTAGAGGGGGAAAAAAAGAAAAACAATGTTGTTTGGCTAGGTCAATGTCCTCAGGCCTACCCCTGCAATTCGAAATATCATTTCTGTGACTGGAATCATCACACAAAAAAAGAAACTTATCATCACACAAAGATTTGTCCTCAAAGACATGAGCAACAAGTTCACCAAACTAATTGAGAGAAAGAAAAAAAGTAAAAAAGAAATTGATAGAAAATCCAGGATAAGAACATCAAAGAATGAAGTAGCTAGTTAGTTGCGGTTAAACCAACCTAACGAGGCAAAAAAAAGGGCCTGAGTCCTGAGTAGGTCTTGTGGACCGAATAGTTAAAATTTCAAAAACCATGTGATGGCATATGCATCTAACACAAACAAGTCAACAAAGTGTTATTTACAGAATTAAAAAGAAAAAAAAATGTATAGGGCATTGAGGTACTCAAAAAGTCTTATTTTACCATACAAAAAGATGTAAAAAAATAAAAATATGAAAATTTTATCCCATCTGCCGGTTCCCATTTTGAGAGCCACATCCTCAATTAAGAGTGGACTACCAAGTCATTTCCTATTTCCTCTATGCTGGCTAAATCGTGATTTACATCTTTTGATTTCTCACTTAATAAAAAATTAAACCCTCTTGAATTAGCAATGTATCAACTTGGATGCTCTTTATTTGACTGAGATAAAATCATCAAGAAGGAGAAAAGCTACTATCTAAATGAAGTATATGCAGATGCTCTTTATTTGTCCCCAAGTACATTTGACTTCATAACAATCAGATCCACTGAAAAAAGGTTTTCAGAGAAAAAGCTTTCTTGTAGTTGTTGCAATTTCATGACTGTTGTAACATTGTTGAATATGCAAGTTTTTAACTCAAATGGTGCCTGAAATCTTCAGTCCAAATATTGTCAAATAGATTAAGGTGAAATAAAAAGCAAACCTACAATGCAAATGCATCTTTAGAACAGAATGTAAAATGTTCATTTCAGAGCAGAGTCACTACTAAAAAATCCTGCACTTGTACAATTAAATAATGATACAACCAATGGTTCGACCACTGCTTCCTCTGCTACTGCCAAACCTACCACTCTCTGAAATCCACTTAATTATATATTTACAAAAGACCGTCTCAATTTAAATGCAAGTGAACAATCAGATTAGCAAAAATTTAGTTGATTATGAAAGCAGAACCAGTACACCCACTGGTATAATATAGTGACTGGACAGGAGATTGACTGAAAATGATGGAAGAAGTATAAAGAAGAATGAATAAAATGCATGATACTTTGCTGTTTGCAAGCAAGAAGCACCAATAGAACATAAGAAAGGTGACCTTTTATAATACTTACAAGAATATATGGAAAATATGGAGAAGCATAAATTGCCAAGTATTATGAAACTTGTTTTATCATTCTTTTGTAAATGAACCAATAGATAAGTTTTAAGCTTTAAGCACCTGGATTAGACCCTTCACCCGCCAAACATTATGCTTCAAAACAACAACTTGTTTATCTTCTGGGTGCATTGACTGCAACTCTTGTCTCACAGATTCAATTCCAGCATTGTGTTCTGCCGATAACTGGACGGCCAAAACTTTGCCAGTTGCTTTAACAAGTTTCCCAAGAACAACACGGGAGTCCCCGAGATTAGCTGTATATATCAAACCACCACTGATTACACCAACAAGACAGCATGAGCCTACAGCTGCAATCTGAGGCTTTATAGGCCATTGCTTGGTAACAAGAGAGAGAAAACCTTCTTCAGTAGCTTGGTATGCCTTCCGTATTACTTCAGCTGACATGGACTGCTGTTCAGCTGCAAATCCTGCAAAAAGAACAATTTAATCTTATATATTCTTACAGTGAGCAGAAATGCTTTGGTCTGAGATGTGATGTGTGTTATGTTTTATATACAGTGAAAGAAGAAAAAATATAAGTTTGGTGTTTACATAACTTTTTCTCACGGTCAACTAATAAATTAATATCCTAGACTTCAGCAATATAACAGATATATCTAATGGCGACCAAGGCACTGCATGGAGAACATACAAGCTTCACAAAGTTGCATAGGACAAACTAATGTTCTATCACACAGGTTCTCATGTCCACTAAGCTGCTAATTTCCATCCTACTGCTGAAATTTTTTTCCGAAACTACGAGTGCCATCCAAGTCAAATTGTACTATGCTAGTTAGCTCAAAAATATCAAGATAGTTGATTTATCAAATGAACAAAATAGATTTCTATCTTAGAGAACTTGTCGTACCAACCATTAAATTTGTAAACAACATAAGTTAATGGAAGTTGCAAGTCCTAAGCACGGAGATTCCAAATTAAACACTTACGCTTAAGATGCTGAAAAAGATGATTATTGATATAACAGGAGGTTTCAGGGCCCCCATGACCATCATATACACCGACAAAGGTACCATAAGGCCCTGAATCAAGCAAGCTCAGTGGTCCAGATTCGATCTGGCTCTGGTCCTCAAGCAAGCTGTTTGCTTGGATGACAGCCATGGAGAACTCTCCGTTTATGTGCTGGCCACTGTCCTTGTACCATAGAAGACCATCCTGCCGGCCTACAACATCGGAGCCTGTGTGGACATGTCCACCCACCGCCGGTTGCCAGCAGGCCTTCAGTATGTTCATCAAGGCCGCTAACATCCCTCATCTCATCCAGGCTCGCCTCCGAGTTCGTGACATCTATCCTAAATCAATTTGTATCCAACAAGCAAAAGAAGCAATTTTTCCTCCCCTGAATCACAAGAATTCACACAAATCACGTCATGTACTAGAAAAAGGGTCACAAAACAGCAGCAACTACAGTAATCATGGAAGGCTCCAACAAAAGTCGAACTTTCTCATCTTCAATAAGCTTAGAAAACTAATTGCCAATAAGGTGCAAACAAATCACGCTTTGACTTCTTCAATCATTTCAATTAAGATGGGCAATAAGTAGGTGAGACGAACCCAAAGGCAGAAACTAAACTCGGAAAAGATCGGCCACTTATTGGACAAATTCAGCTGTCGACCGCCCGGCCGAAGAAAAAGGACGTAGAATCACAATCCAACAGCCTTTCAAGCACGAAATCGAAGAAAAGAAACCAGCTAACAACCACGCGATCTCCGCACCAATCTTAAAACGCACGTCTTTTCATCAGGCGTCCGCACCGGAGCGGGAGGGATCCCAGAAGGGAGCGCCACACAGAATCACCCCAAACCCGACGCATTACATAACGAAAAGAAGAGACCTTCAGATCACTCCAGCCTTGGGCGATCGGTTGTCCGGCGGCGACCTCAGATCTGGAGAACGAGATGCTGAAGTCGACTCTTCTTATTGGGTTCGGCTTCCAAGCGGCGGATTTAGAGGAAAAGAAGGCTTCTTTTTTGTCTCTCCAAGATCGTTAGCAGACAAAACCCATTAAGAACCAACAACAGAGAGGCCAACGCCAGCGAGGCGCAGGGGCAGCGAATGGGCTCCACCATCTTCACCACCGCCACGCCCTCTAGAGAGAGAGGTAGGGACTGAGGTATTTGGCGACGAAGAACCGAAGAAGAAGGTCGAGAATTTGGCACAAATACCCCTGAACTATAGCTTAAATTCATAGAGGTACGGATAGGAAATTACACTCGCACCCCTGTAAAATGAAAATTTGTAATACCCTCCGCGTCGGCTGGCCATTAATCTAACATACGAAAGGAGAAAAGCTAAGTGACAAGCGAGGCTAAATATTATATCAGCTCTCGAATCATTCATTAATTACAACCTGAGTCAATGAGATAATTCATTCATTAATTTCTTTAAATCTCAATTGGTTATCCAATATATATTTATTATATTTTTATAAATCAATTTCTAAATAAAGATTAAATTTAAATATTTAATAAATTGAATGTTTATTTATGCTAGAACTAATAGGTATACTGGTTTTTTTTTTAGAGGGGAGTAATCCTTTCAACTTCTTAGGTAAATTCAGTCTGAAGGGAGGAATTGTGTCCTGTATTTACTTAGTAACATTTTTAGTTAGAAAGGAAAAAAAAAAGAAGAAGAAAGTGATATGGGAGAATGGCCCACCAGATGATCCTATCTATCAATCATGTCAATCTCTTATCAGAAAGGAGTAGAGTAGTGGTGCAGGGTAGGTACATGCTCCCACACCAAATGGATGACTTTGGCTCCTCTCTCTCTCTCTCTCTCTCTCTCTCTCTCTCTCTCTCAGGTCAAATTTGTATGAAACATATGATTAAAAATAATTATTATCATATAGCAAAGATGTACATCGAGAATAATTCAATTACAAATATTTTAAGAGGATTATCACAATTACCACAAACTTAAGCTGTCAAGGAAAAAAAATCCAAATACATATACTCAAACTCTTGAAAACAAGTGCATGATGCAAGTAAAAAAAAAAAGAACAAGCATTGCGCAAATACCTATTTAAGCTTAAGATAATTGTTCAGAGGACCAATCTATTCTTAAGATCGAACACTCTCAGCATGTGATCTTTGTAGCAATTGATGGACATCGACCAAAAACGTTTGGAATGCTGGTGTCAGGAGCAAGAAACGAGCTCTGAAGCACTTGAATAAGAACCTCCTTCAGCGTTTACTACTGAGAGTGGCAGCGATGCGGCCAAGCCCGGTGGTCCTGACAGTGATGAGCAAGCAGCAAAGGATAGCGTGCCCTCTCACTCGTTAATGGCAGATGACGAAGGAGAGAGAGAGAAAGAGAGAAAGAGGGTCGTTCACTGCCCTCATCAATGGCACCTTCAAGTGCTTATGTCACTTTCTGGGTGGATGAAGACATCAGGGAAGCAAGAGAGGCCATGGTGGCCTTCCCATGTGAGGTCAGTCTCCCCTTGGTTTGCTCTTAGCTCCAGTGATCCATCTGCTACTACGAGACCCATCTGTATTCAAAGCCCTTAAATAATGGAAGGGCTCCACACACTGTCACCCTTCTCATTCTGATGTCCTTTAACAGCCTTTCTGTCTCCTCCAAACGCTCTCTCATGGTGGGGATGGATAAAGCCACCAGCCTACAGAAAAGAGGAGCCTTTGCATCAAGGGATGCAGCTCTTCTTCCTCACTCTCGTCTCTTCAACCACAGGTCAGTGAAAAGGTCAAGCTGTGAACCAGCTTCACCTAATCATTGAGCAGATGATTTACTGTGATAAATACTTAACATAATCTTAACAAGATAAACATGCCGTGTATTTTGGACTGCACTCCACAGAGAAGGCATCAGAAGCTGTTCTCCTGAACTATTCTTACAGCTGTATTGGCAGGTGATGGTGGTACTTCCTTTGCTCCTTTGCATGCCTTCCAAATAGCTCGTGGAATCTTTCAAACTTGTTGGTGCATTCAAGCCATATGACTGGTTTCATGATCTAAGTCATAAGCAAATGTGTCCACATCACTACTGCTGTCATGTCCAGTGGAGTCTAACAAAGCGCATTATGTCCCCAGACTTTGAACTACGAGACAAAGACGACGAGTGACTTCTGTGCATTCGACCATATAGTCGCACAAGGGATACTGTCAACTCCACACGATATTAAGGAGATTTTTTTTTTTTAACTGTGGTAAATATTTGGCACGTGAGATGAAATAATTATAAATTAATTAAATCAAGATTTAGTTATCGGAGTTAGATGTTAGATTCGGAACCAATCGAAATCTCTTATGTTGATTTCAGTTAACTTTATACTTGTCGATTCAAGTAGTATTGAACCTAGTAAAATTACATCCAGAGCATCTCGATAATATCATTTTGATGTTTTAGTTTCCGGGATAGATAGTTCAGCTTACGCTTTGAGTTGCATTGGGGAAAGTCTCTAGAGACGTATGTGGGGAGTCTTTTTTTTATAGTGGGCTCTTAGTATCATTATTCCCATGATCAATAATGATTATGTGGAGGGTTGCATGTTTCTCGTAGACTTAATGATGATTGTGGCATGTTGAATATGAGATACAACAATGTCTAATCAATTTAGTCTCATGTTGAGGTGTTGGTTGCATACTGACCACATGGTACTAAGATGTCAATCATATGATTTTGAGGTACCAACCAGATACCCTTATGTTACCCATCTACAAAAGGTCAACATAGAGTAATCTTGAAAGACCTACTAAAAGATCTGTGTGTGTGTGTGTGTGTGATGCCCATGGATCTATACAACGGGAATCGGATCGTGATGATATCACAATAATAAGACCGATTCGCCTTTAAACATAGATCCTAGATAATCCCATTATATGTTACTCAAGAGAGACATTGAGATAATCGGACAAACTAATGTACTGTATACCCATACATATGATGGAGGCAGTTGGTCTCATAGTTGCTCGTATGAGGACACTAGGGATACAGTGTATGTGCTCATTAGAGAATGAGTTCATTGATTGATCCGCTCACGGAATGCTGGATGGTTGATGATGCCTTATTGTTAGACAGTGATTCCATAGTCTCATTGGTATATTTGATCCTTAGACTTGAGACACAAATGATGTCTTATATGAGTACTCCACTCTTTGATACTAGACTTATAGGTCTGAAGGTTTCAGATCTAGCACAATTGGTCATCGGGAGTAATAGCCAACCTTACGAGGGCTATTGAGTGTCAATAAAGGATCATCCACTCTCGGTGTCACGAGAGGAATATCTCATATATTCTTGTTTAGAAAAATCCCTATCCAGGTCATTTAGATTGAGAGAGAAAGAGTTCTCCAGTAGAATTTGATTAGAGCAAGACACAAGTAGAAATTGTATAGATCTGACGGTACCATGCCCGGTATACGGTCTCTGGAGTATTAGATGGATGAGAGACTATAGATATATGATAACTAAGGATAGAGAGGTCCAATAGATTGGATTCCTTTGTATCATTTGGGAACTGTGACATAGTGGCCTAGTACGTCCGTAATCGATGAGTCAAGTGAATTATTATAGAGATAATAATTCATTGAGCTAGAAGGAGTTCTAACAGGTCTGACTCACGGCCAGCTTGATATTGGGCCTAGAGGGTCATACACATATGATAGACATTGCGAAAGTAGAGGTTCAAATATGAGATATCCGTCGGAGCCTCTATCTTATTAGATATCTAATAAGCCCATGAATTATTAGATCCTATATATGAGATCCAATAAGAGCCAATGAGAGATTATTGGATAGAGATCCACAAATCTAAGAGACTTAGATGGTTGGATGAAGATCCAATACCCAATAGGGTAGAATCCATTAGGGTTAAGTTGATAGGGGGCCTCTATAAATAGGAGGGAACCAAAGTTGCATAGACTAGAGCTTTTCTTTATTGCTATCTCCTATTCTCCTCTCCCCTTCTCCTCCTCAGATAGCAGGCTTGGAGATTTGAGGAGCGTTGTCACAGCCCTATTGTATGGATCACCACTAGAGAGGATGACACTTGACTTCCTTTATCCTCTTCTACAGATCTGTAGGGATTTATGGATATACGGTCTCCCTAGATAAAATATAATATTTTATATACGTAGTTTTCGATTTTATAGATTTTACATACCAATCTTTGCACAATGACAAACATAATTTATGAAAAATTTGGGGAATTTTGTTTTATTTTCTTCCACTGCATATGTGATGTCACCCATAGATTTTTCTATAGTGGTATCAGAGCCAGGTTATTCATGTGAAAGATTGGTTGTGAACTGCATGTATTATGTTTTCGGAAGACTTTTGTCGTCAAAATCGTTGACGCAAAAGGTGAGAGAGGGCAGCAACAGCAACTGTTGCTGCCCTCGTAGGTTAGCTAATGGCTGCTTGCAGCCTTGGCTGAGGCCTGGCCACCTACGGTCTACAACAAGCGGGCCGTAGGCAGCTGCGGGGGTAGCGACGCTTGTTGGCGCTGCACCCACGAGCAAAGGCAACTACGGGGGCAACAACGCCTACGGGCACTACGCCCATGAGCACAGGCAACCACAGGGGCAATAGTGCTTGTGGGCACTACACCCGCAAGCAGAGCCACCCGCAGGGCGATGGTGCTCGTAAGGGCGCCCACCTGCAGGGGTGGCGCTGCCCGCAAGCATACCACCCACGAGCGAGCCTCCCACAGGCAAAGGCGACGGCCATGATGCAGTAGCAGGGATGGGGTTAGGGCATTTTGGGTAAAAGAATAATTTTACCCCTTGGAATTTGAGAAATTCTAGGTTCTATACTTTTGTCTAAATTATAAAAATACCCCTCATAATTTAGAAACTTCCCTATATATCCCTAATTTCAAAAAATATTAGTTAATTAAATAGTTTAATTAACTATTATTATTATCTAGTAGTCCTACATGATAATGATATGTACATATAATATATGATGTGGACGAATGATCATAGACCGTGTGATGTATGTACATGTGATGTGATTATTATTATTATTGGGGTCTGTGAGCCACCACTTTATTTCTTGTTTATTGTTAGGCCTACACGCCTATTATTAAGTTATAATCACATGAGGAGGTGTAGTGAGAGCATGAAAATGATAACGGGACCCATGAGACCGAGACGGACGATCGTGACAGATGGATGATCATAGGGCATGGAAATGCGTCGTTGTACACACGTAGATCTTGATGTGAGTGATTAGGCCCACTCGGTCGGGCTTGATCACATTAGGCTGTGTCCATGATCATCTTCTGTCATTGCTTAGGTGATGTGTGATTTCTTATATACTTACTAGATATGTATATATATTTGCATACAATGTAGATATTGTTGAATCTCGGATTTTAATGATGAAACCAATTGATAAGTGTTTATGATTTGATTTGTGTTTTCAGTGATGCAAGAAGCTTCGATCAGGATGAGATAATTAAAGCAAGAAGAATCATGTTAGGCCGAAGGAAAATATGTTAGAAGATTGGACGTCACGCCGAAGGATCGGTCGACGTATCGATAGAAGGCTTCGGGCCATGAGTTCAGGCATCGGGCCAAGAAGAGCGGATATTACGCCAAGAAAATTGGAGTTGCGGAGGTCAACAGCCCGATTGGGCAATAGGCCGCAAGAGAGGACAATCCACTAAAGAATCGAACGAAGCGTCGATGGACCAATGACATACCGGACAACATGATTTATGCTTAGTAATAATTGTTTAGATCGAAGTGTGTTTTATATATGCAAGATTAACTATGATAGCAAGGCATAAAGCAAAATGAAGTCTCGGAGTCAAGAACGCAATTCTGTTGGGAGTTCGAGAGTTCGTCGGAAGTCCGAACGTTCGTCGGAAGTTCTGCCGGAACCAACCGAGAAGTCTTGGAGCTTGCCAAAGAAGCTCATCATAACTCGCCAAGAAGATTGTCATGAAATCCAGGAGCTTACTAGGAGTCTATTGGAACATTGCTAAGAGATCGTCAGAAGTTCGTCGGAAGATCGCCGGAAGCTCACGGGAAGAAACCTAGACTTACAGACTTGTTTAGCTTAATAAATGTCTTAAAATTTGTAGTTAGCACATAATTAGAATTGGATTTAGGACAACCTAATTAGGGGCCAGTTGGGCCCATGTAAGGACTGTGTTGGGCCCAATGAAAGGCCCAAACAGTGACCCAAGAGGTGGCATCATCGGGGCACAGTCTTTGAGATTGTGTCAGGCGGTGGTACCACCCAAACACAGTCTCTGAGAGACTATCAAATGGTGGTACCGCTAGTCTGAGTGGTGGTACCACCTAGTGGCAGGATGCTAGGCGGTGGTACAGCCTAGTGCAGTGTCATTGTCAGACTAACACTAGCAGTGGTACCGTCTAGCACAGGTGGTGGTATCGCTTGTACCCAGGAAACTCGAGATGGGATATTTTTAGGCTCTAAGTTTGAGTCAACTTGAGGCCTATAAATACCCCTCTCATCCCTGGTTAATATAGACAAGCATAGATAATTTAAAAGTGAGAAAATGCTATTACAATCTTTTGATAAATTCTCTCATCTACTCTAAGTCTAGAATTCTATTTAAGAGAGGAGTGAGTGCTTGTAAATGTTGTCTCCTAAACTTGTAAAAAGGAGAAGATAGGTGTAAAAGGTGGTTGGTCTTCGCCTATTGAAGGAAGACCGATAGTGGATGCCGGTGGCCTCGACGGAAAAGGAATCAGCCGAGTGGATGTAGGTCACGATGACCGAACCACTATAAAATCTAGTTTGTAGGTCACGATGACCGAACCACTTTTGAGCAATTTACATTTACTACAAATCATCTTACTTGCTCATGGCTCAACTGCCTTACACTCTTCCGTACTCTTTCAAGCTATCTTTTCAAAATTGATTTTCACCGAACATACGAAAATTTCAAAACCAATGTGATTTTATCGCTGCACTAATTCACCCCCCCTTAGTGCCGACTATTTCCTAATAATTGGTATTAGTGCCTCATTATTTTTTATTTGGTTTAACAACCAAGAGAAATGACTCTTTTCATATTTCAAGAGGGTTTTTCTATTGTTCATCCTCCCATGTTTAATGGGACGGACTACACTTATTAGAAAACTCGAATGAGAGTTTTCTTACTTTTTATAGATTTAAACATATGGAATATTGTTGAAAACGAATTTCAAAAGTCTTCTACTCTAATGAATGAATGGAATAATTTGGAGAAGAAAACTTTTTCTTTAAATGCTAGAGCTATGAATACTCTATTTTGCGCCTTGGATAAAAATAAATTCAATCAAATTTCTATGTGCGAAACGGCCTTCGATATTTAGCACACTTATGAAATCACACACGAAAGCACTAGTAAAGTAAAAGATTCTAAAATAAATCTTTTGATGCATGATTTTGATCTTTTTCAAATGAAGCCAAGCAAGATTATTAGAGACATGTATACTCATTTTATGGATATTGTCAATAGTCTAAAAGCTCTTGGCAAATATTTTTCAAATCTTAAACTTGTTAATAAAATTTTACGCTCACTTTCTAAAAATTGAGATTCTAAAGTAACAGTTATTCAAGAGGCCAAGAATTTGAATACTTTCCCTCTCAAAGAACTTATCGGGTCACTTATGACCCATGAGATGATGTGTATAGCTCATGATGTTAGGATCGGAGTAGCACTAAGAGAGGGGGGGGGGGGGGTGAATTAGTGCAGCGGATTAAAACATCGGTTTTGGAAAATCTTTCGTACGATAAAAATCAAACTTGGAAGTGCTTAACTTGAAAGCGTATTCGTAAAGGTATGCAGCAAAAGTAATGAGGAAGTAAAGCACGTATGAAGGTTTGCAGTAAGGTAAATAGTAATAAGTAAATGCAAACCAGAGAACACACCAATTTTATAGCGGTTCGGTCAAATGACCTACATCCACTTGCAAAGCCTTTTTCAATGAGGCTCCCAACTTCCACTAGTAAATCACTTTGAAGGGGAAGGACAAATACCCCTCTTACAACCTTTTATAAGTGGTTCGCACTCTTACAGATTTTCGAAGAGAATGAGGGAGGTGAACACTTAAACTATTGAAAACAAGACTTGCTAAAGACTTTGCTAGGGCTTTATCTCAATCTCTAACTTCTCAAAAGTTGTATTTTTTGCTGAGAATTGAGGGGTATTTATAGGCCCTAAGAGGATTCAAATTTGGACTCCAAATTTTGAATTCTCTTTGGTTTTCGAGGCTAGCGGTGCCACCGCCTGTCAATGTCATACTGACCAGTGACTGGTGGTGCTACCGCCTGTCAATTTTCACATTGACAGTGTTCTAGCAGTGCCACCGCCGGAACTCTCAGGTTCTGGGCGGTGCCACCGCCCGAACTCTCGGGTGCTGGGCAGTGCCACCACCCAGTTCGGCGGTACCACCACCTTCTCCTCGGGCTCTGGGCGGTGCCACCGTCTACACTATTTCAGCTCACTAGTTGAGGTCCAAACTTGGCCCAAACTAGTCCGAACTTGGGCCCAATTGGCCCTTAACTGGGTTATAGGATTAACCCTTAATCCTAACCCTAATTACATGCAAACTATGTAATTAAAAACATAGTCCTAAGTAAGTTTTTAACCGGTAATGTCGAGTTTCCTTCCGGCGAGCTTTTCGGTGAACTTCCAACGGACTTCTGATACACCCTCATATTTCTTCCGGTGGACTCCTAGTAGGCTCCCGGTCTTGTATCGAGTTCAGTGAGTCTTTGGCAAGTAGCCAAACCTTCTCGGTGATCTCCGCGAACCTCCGACGATCTCTTTGGCAAACTTCTGAAAACTTCGGCAAGTCCCCGATTTCTTCTCGGTTGGTTCTGGCAGCACTTCCGACGAATCTTTGGACTCTCGGTGGACTCTCGAACACCCATCAACTTGACTTCGGTAGACTTGCTTTATGTCTTCAAGCTATCTTAGTTAATCCTGCACATGTAAAACAAAACTTCGGTTTAGAAAATTAATCCTAAGCAATTAATCAAGTTGTCCGGCATGTCATTGGTCCCTCGACTCTTTGTCCAACTCTTCGGCGCATCGTCCTCTCTTGCGGCCTATTGCCCAATTGGCCAATTGACTCCGCAACTTCGATATCCTTGGTGCAATACCCATTCTTCTTGGCCCGATGCTCGAATCCACGGCCCGAAGTCTTTTGTTGATACGTCGACCAATCCACCGGCCCGATGTCCAATCTTTTGATATGTTCCTCCAACACAACATGATTTTCCTACTTTAATTGCCTCATCCTGATCGAAGCATCCTGCATCACTCAAAACGCAGATTAGATTATAAACACATATCAAGTGGTTTCATCATCAAAATACGAGATTCAACAATCTCCCCCTTTTTGATGATGACAACCACTTGATGATGGAGTTAACCTTAACTCCCAGAGTTTAAACAAACTCCCCCTATCAATATAGCATATTGATAGAACCTTGAATTCAAGTCAAATTCAAGTCATTGCAAATATTCATCGTGAATATTTGCAACACGTCATTATGCTTAACATGATCATACTTCTCCCCCTTTGTCATCAACAAAAAGAAGAAGTGTCACTTTCTCTGTGTTTGAGATATGAGTTCTAATCATTGCATAATAAACATAGTATCCAATTTTATTATCATGCAATTTAGCAATTAAAGATGTGCAAGTTTAGCATGTTTGCTTTTCTTGAGACGCAACTGTTTGCTTCTCTTTAGACTACAAGCTAGCAATTTTTACGATATGCAAGTTTTGCTAGCAAAAATTTCGAAAGCAAATGCAAGATAGCTTTCTTGTGTAAGCCCATGATTCTTGCTTCCTATTGCAATTTGCAAGTTTTTGAAACATGAAGCTAGATTTTCATCACAACAAATAAGCACAAAAGCATAGCAAGATTCTTAAGTTCAATCATGGCAATTCAGCACTTGCTTCTTGTGCAAGATTGCACTTTGCTTTTCTTTACATGTTCTAACTAGCAAAAGCTTTCTCCCCTTTGTTTTTGTCGAAAAGAAGGGAAGAGTATAAGCTAGCCAGCATTTGCCTTGAGCTAGCAATCTTTCTCCCCCTATGTCATTACTAAAAAGAAGGAGAGGAACCAATGATTTAGACTTTTACATAAATTATAAATTTGCATTAATCAATATTTCAATCATCACATGATACAAACAAGACAACAATGCAAAGAAATCATGTTATGAAAGATATCAATTGTTAAACATGATATGATAATAGTCTCAAAAATTTCAATTTGAAATACATGTGATACATTGCGATATACTAAAAAATTTAATGCGATGCTTTTAAGGATATCAACCTATTTTTGATACAAAGCATGGCAAGAGCAATTATATTGCAAGTTTTCTAAGTTTTACATTTTTTGATTCTTTCGAGATAGCAATTTTTTGCTTCTCTTTAGATTGTAAGATTTGCAATTCATTGGTAGTGTTCATGATAGCAAGTTCTTTCAATGAAATGATGGAGCTAGTAAATTTTTCTTCCTTTGAAATATATAGGCTAGTAAACTAACTCCCCCTTTATCATTATAAAAAAGAAGGGAGAAATCAATGGCAAAAAAAAAAAATCATTATATAAGCCATATTACAAAATCATGTCATGATATCAAGAAAATTCAAGAAGGACATGATTCATTCGGCAAATCTTTTTAATAGAGCAAAAGAATTATACAACCAAGGATCATGATTAAAATATATCAATATCATAAATCAAGTCATGATTCGTGATTCATTATAAAGCAAATTAATTTTTAATCATCACATAAGGCATTTAAAGAAATTTTGAAACATAGGAGAATGATTAATTCAAGCATGCAATGTTTCAATCAAATTCAAGTCATGAATACCAATACTTTCATATTGTGAGTATCAATTCATGAATACCAAAAGATATTATTTGTGATTCCAGTTTTGCAAGATCAAGATTATGATTTAGATAAAATTCATTCAAATCAAATCGTTAACTTGAAACTCATAATTAAGTCATCAAAATCAATTTCGAGATTCACAAAATATCATGAAATCATCAATCTTGATCAGTTGGGAAAAGCATTTTTTAAGTGATTCTTTTTCATCTAAGCATGCCTTAGTCTTTATATGCCAAATCAAGATAAGCATGAAAGTTCAAGACGTAAAGGCAAAATGTTATAAAACAACTCATCAAGCAAGATTTTAAACATCTATTTTCAAGCCATATAAAGAGTAAGTCAAGGATTCAATTATCTCATGTCATGAATTCCAACAGGCATCTCAAATTATCAACATCACATTAAAAAGATATTTCAAAAAGATATATTGATAAGTAATTCATTTGTATCATTTCATTCATTCGGAAGATTCTCCTTTTTAGTAAATAAATCTAGGAGAACAAAATGAATTAAGGGATATATAACATGATTGAAGCATTGAACATGATTCATATTTAAAATATGTCTTATGTCATAAGTATGAATCAAGCATTTGTGAAATCCGAAATCATCCTCAAAGTCACATTCAATAAATTCATATATGACAAGCATAGATTTATTGAAAAGTCGATAAGATAGAGGATCACATTTCGTTTTTATAAATTTCTATTCATGTGATTTGCTTCTTATAAGCATGCCTTTACCTTTAATAAAACAAGTGTCGACATTTAAAACGAAAAGGTAAATTTCGTAAAACAAATCATCAAGCATGATTCCATGATAACATCCTTTTAATATCTTGATATTCATCATCAAGTATGATTTCAAAAAGTATGTTCAAGAGAAATCATTAAGACCAAATGCATGATACACTCATTTATTTTCAAAATATTCATCATGTTTATTTTCATGAGATTCACAAGATTGGTAAAATAAATTCATTAATCTCAATAGGATAAAAAATTCATTTCCATTTCATACAATTGATTTAATGTGAGGGTATTCAAGTCTTTTTGTGAAAACATGTATCATCATTTAAAATTGAAACATAAGTTTCGTCATGAAGCCGTCAAGACCAAACACATCATGATATCACATCTATCATCAAAAGACTATCAAGAAATTCATACATAGATGTACATGCACTATGTCATCTTAATATGTCATGAGAATATCATCTTAATTCGTCATAAAAATGATTAGACCAAAAACATGTTAATCTAAAATGAGAGTTTCAAATCAACATTTACTTCAAAAACTCATGCATGACATAAAATCATCAAGATACACATGCATGGATTAATCCTAAGCATTATCACATATCATATAATTATCATCCATAATGTTGCATACATCATTCAACATTTCAAAACATAACATGCATGAAACCTTAGCAATATACTTTTCATGATCAAATTTTTAATTTTTCAAAGATGGTAAAAAGAAAAACATGATATAATTTTTGAAAAATAATTTTTTATTTCCTATTCCTATTATCTAAATTAAGCACTCATGAAAAACTTCAAGTAATTTCAAAATAATTCAAGAGAGTTAAGTTACTTACCTTGTAGTTGAAGCCCGTCAAAGCCCAATTTGTCGTTTCACCTTTGGAAGTTCTTGATTCATCCTTGGTTGCCTTCCTCTTCTTTGGCCTCTTCCTCCATTCAAGTTCATTATTTATTTTAGATTTTTTTTAATGAACTTATTAAGATTTAGTGTTCGAAGTTCAAGTTCATTATTGTCCTCATCACTTGAGTCATCGCTCAAGTGGTATTCATTTGTCCGAAGTTCCAAATCCTTCCTATTCTTTGGAAGGTGGTTCAAGTGCTCATCGGGTTCAAAATGTTCCAAAAGTATCATTTCGTAGGTAATTAATGACCCGATTAATTCTTCTAATGGAAAATCATTTAAATTTTTTATCTCTTGTATTGTGGTTATTTTAGGATCCCACCTTTTTGGAAGGGATCTTAAGATCTTGCTTACGAGATCAAGATTCAAAAAAGATTTACCAAGAACTCTTAGATTATTGACGATATCCGTGAAACGGGTGTACATGTCGCCTATATTCTCACTTGGTTGTATTCGAAAAAGCTCAAAATCATGCAATAAAATGTTAACTTTCGAGTCTTTACCTCTACTAGTTCCCTCGTGCGTGATTTCAAGTGTTCGCCAAATATCAAAAGCCGTTTCACACGTAGAAATCCGATTAAACTCATTTTTGTTCAAAGCGCAAAATAAGACATTCATAGCCTTTGCGTTTAAAAAAAAATACTTCTTTTCCAAATCCGACCATTCGTTCATCGGTTTAGAGGGAAGTTGAAAACCATTTTCAATAATATTCCATAAATCCTAATTCATAGAAATCAAGAAAACTCTCATTCGAGTTTTCCAATAAGTGTAGTCCAATCCGTTAAACAACGGTGGATGAATAACCGAAAAGCCCTCTTGAAAGCCATGAAGAGCCATTTCTCTTGGGTGTAAATCCGAAATGAGAAATACCAGACTCTAATATCAATTGTTAGGATCGGAGCAGCACTAAGAGGGGGGGGGGGGTGAATTAGTGCAGCAGATTAAAATATCAGTTTTGAAAAATCTTTCGTACGATAAAAATCGAACTCGGAAGTGCTTAACTTGAAAGCATGTTCGTAAAGGTGTGCAGCAAAAGTAATGAGGAAGTAAAGCACATATGAAGGTTTGCAACAGGGTAAATAGCAATAAGTAAATGCAAACCAGAGAACACGCCAATTTTATAGTGGTTCGGTCAAATGACCTACATCCACTTGCGAAGCCTTCTTTGATGAGGCTCCCAACTTCCACTAGCAAATCACTTTGAAGGGAAAGGACAAATACCCCTCTTACAACCTTTTACAAGTGGTTCACACTCTTACAGATTTTCAAAGAGAATGAAGGAGGTGAACACTTAAACTATTGAAAACAAGACTTGCTAAAGACTTTGCTAAGGCTTTATCTCAAGCTCTAACTTCTCAAAGGTTGTATTCTCTGCTGAGAATTGAGGAGTATTTATAGGCCCTAAGAGGATTCAAATTTGGACTCCAAATTTTGAATTCTCTTGGGTTTCCGAGGCTGGCGGTGCCACCGCCTGTCAATGTCATACTGACTAGTGACTGGCGGTGCTACCACCTATCAATTTTCACATTGATAGTGTTTTGGCGATGCCACCACCAGAACTCTCAGGTTCTGGGAGGTGCCACCATCGGAACTCTCAGGTTCTGAGATGTGCCACCGCCCGAACTCTCGGGTGCTGGGTGGTGCCACCGTCCAGTCCGGTGGTACCACTGCCTTATCCTCGGGCTCTAGGCGGTGCCACCGCCTACACTATTTTAGCTCACTAGTTGAGCTCCAAACTTGGCCCAAACCAGTCCGAACTTGGGCCCAATTGGCCCCTAACCGGGTTATAGGATTAACCCTTAATCCTAACCCTAATTACATGCAAACTACATAATTAAAAATATAGTCCTAAGCAAGTTTTTAACCGGTAATGTCGAGTTTCCTTCCGGTGAGCTTTTCGGCGAACTTCCGATGGACTTCTGATACACCCTCGGATTTCTTCCGGCGGACTCCCAACAGGCTCCCGGTCTTGTGTCGAGTTCAGTGAGTCTTTGGCAAGTAGCCGAACCTTCTTGGTGATCTCCGCGAACCTCCAACGATCTCTTCGGCGGACTTCCGAAAACTTCGACAAGTCCCCGATTTCTTCTCGGTTGGTTCCGATAGCACTTATGACGAATCTTCGGACTCTCGGCAGACTCTCGAACACCCATCAACTTGACTCTGGTAGACTTGCTTTATGTCTTCAAGCTATCGTAGTTAATCCTGCACATGTAAAACAAAACTTCGGTCTAGACAATTAATCCTAAGCAATTAATCAAGTTGTTCGGCATGTCATTGGTCGCTTGACTCTTCGTCCGACTCTTCGGCGCATCATCCTCTCTTGTGGCTTATTGCTCAATTGGCCAGTTGACTCCGCAACTTCGATATCCTTGGCGCAATACTCGCTCTTCTTGGCCCGATGCCCGATGCCCGAATCGACGGCCCGAAGTCTTCTGTCGAAATGTCGACGATCCACCGGCCCGATGTCCAATCTTCTGACATGTTCCTCCAGCACAACATGATTTTCCTGCTTTAATTGTCTCATCCTGATCGAAGCATCCTACATCACTCAAAATGTAGATTAAATCATAAACATATATCAAGTGATTTCATCATCAAAATACGAGATTCAACATATGAAGAGCTTGAGAATAATCTTCCAAAGAACATGAAGGATTTGACACTTAGAACAAATGAAGACCACTCGAACAAAAGCTCAAGTGATGAAGACTTTGAACTCTTAACTATGAAGCTTAAAAAAATCTTAAAATAAGAATAAAGTAAAAAAAATAAACCTAAAACGAAGAAGCTATAAAAGAAGAAGAGAGCATTCAAAATGACTTGGGATGAAATGAGTGCATCCGAAGAAGAGGAGCAAACTGATGAAGACGAAACAACGAACTTTGCGTTGATGACTCTCGACAATGAGGCAAACAACTCAAACAAAACTCTTGTACTTTATTTCAAAATTACATGATTCTTTTCATGAGTTATTTTTAATTTAGTTTAGAAAATTTATTTTTCTTAAAAATTACATGTTTAATAATGTAATGAAAATAAATAAAAATAGGATCATGCTTATCTTTCTTTTATTTTAAAAATGATCATAAAAATTGCATGCTTTATGATAAAGAAATAAAATATTATATGATTAATCTTATGTATGTGTTTAAGAAGAAATAATGTGTATCTTGATGATATCTGTATCGCCTTTTGATTTTAATTCAAGATGCTTTATGTTCAATGAAACCATATTGATGATTTAATGATGTAATAATTAAATGGATTTGAAATTATGTATGATGATCATGCATGTAATGATGATTTTATATTTTGAAATTATGCATGATGATTAATCCATCGTAATAAGATTTGCTATCTCGATTTTAAACAATGATATATGGTTTTCATACGAAAAACTTGAGCATGCTTATATGAAACAAACAACTTAAAATAAAACACATAAAAAGGGAATACATTTTCCATCTCTATCTTATTGATTTTTTGATAAAAGATTAATGAATCCATGTATATTATGCTTTTGTGAATTTCTTGGACTATGAAAATGATTTGATGAATTTAATGGGTTTTATCGAAATCATGATCATGATTTCTCAAGATTTATAACTTGAAATCGTTTTTGAATCAAGATCTCTTCTTTGTACTCCTATGATTTTTCTTGGTATTTTATTTAAAGAGAAGATTTACTATAAAATTCATGAGAATTATTATACATAAATCGAGATCCTTTTTCTCTCATGACTCTATTTGCTATAGGAAAATCTTTATCTATATCAACGATATTGATTTCTCGATATTTGATACTTGAAATCTTTCTATAAATTGAGATCATTTTCTCCTTGTTTCTTTTTGCTATTCACTAAAGAGAATATTTGTCAAAATGAATCATGTGTTTTGGTATTTACATGATCACATCTTTCATGATATGATTTTTCTAGTATGTAAAATTCCTTGTATTCATGAAAAATAACTCATCACCAAAATTTTCTTATTATCCTTCATGTGATGATATGAAATCATGCAATACTCATGATATTGTGTTAATTTGACAAATTGAATGAGTTGAAAATAATGATGAATGTTTTGAAAATAAATGATTGTATCATGTTTGATGATTTTACATTTTGAAATTATGCATGATGAGTTGAAGTGATGATTTAAAAATATTTATTCAAATGTATGAATTGACGATCTTTTTTGTCAAATGAATCATGATTTTTCTTGTGAATTCTTGGAATTATAACTTGAGTCTTCTTTTCTTATCATGCTTTCTATTTACAAAAGTAGAAATTTGTCAAAAATGATATATGATCTTTTGACATTCATGACTTGATTTTTCATCTTTATTATTTATCCTTGTCATTATTTGAAGATAGAAGTAAAAGGAAATGAATTGCACTATTGTATTGTTCTTCCCTTCTTTTTGACAATGACAAAGGGGGAGAAAGAATTGCTAGTGTGCACATCTCAAAATAGAAGATTTGCTAGCTTGCACAATTCAAGAAGAAGCAAAACATGTTAACTTGCATATGTAGCAAAATTTACAAACTTGCTATCATAAACATCTCAAAAATTTACTAGCTTGCATATTCGAAAATAAAGTAACACTTACCAAATTGCTAGCTTCCATGTTGTAAAATGATGTAAAATTTTGTTAGCTTTTGTTTTGCAAAGGAAGCAAAAATCGTACTTCTTAAAAGAGAAGAAAATGCTATCTTGAACATCACCGAAAATTGCTAGCGTGCCTATCTTAAGAAGCAAAAATGCAAACTTGCAAAATTTGCAATCTGGCACATCTTCAAAATTGGTGATGATTTGGTGATTATGCATGTTGTAAGGCGATGAACAAATTTGCTAGCTATATGTTATAAAACTTGCATGATGATAAAACTAGAGATTATGTAGTGATTTGAACTTGTATATCTAAACACTTGATAATTGAACTTCTCCTTTTTGTTGATGACAAAGGGGGAGAAAGAATTGCTAGTGTGCACATCTCAAAATAGAAGATTTGCTAGCTTGCACAATTCAAGAAGAAGCAAAACATGTTAACTTGCATATGTAGCAAAATTTACAAACTTGCTATCATAAACATCTCAAAAATTTACTAGCTTGCATATTCGAAAATAAAGTAACACTTACCAAATTGCTAGCTTCCATGTTGTAAAATGATGTAAAATTTTGTTAGCTTTTGTTTTGCAAAGGAAGCAAAAATCGTACTTCTTAAAAGAGAAGAAAATGCTATCTTGAACATCACCGAAAATTGCTAGCGTGCCTATCTTAAGAAGCAAAAATGCAAACTTGCAAAATTTGCAATCTGGCACATCTTCAAAATTGGTGATGATTTGGTGATTATGCATGTTGTAAGGCGATGAACAAATTTGCTAGCTATATGTTATAAAACTTGCATGATGATAAAACTAGAGATTATGTAGTGATTTGAACTTGTATATCTAAACACTTGATAATTGAACTTCTCCTTTTTGTTGATGACAAAGGGGGAGAAGTATGATGTTATGCATGATTTTATCATGATATATTGCTTAGATTTTTGAATCTAAGAGTTCTCTCAAATATGACATATTAATAAGGGGAGTTTGGTTAAACTCTGGGAGTTTGTTTCAACTCCGTCATCAATTGGTTGTCATCATCAAAAAGGGGGAGATTATTTAATTTTAGATTTTGATGATGAAACCAATTGATAAGTGTTTATAATTTGATTTATATTTTGAGTGACGTAGGAAACTTCGATCAGGATGAGACAATTAAAGTATGAAGAATCATGTTGGGTCGGAGGAAAACATATTAGAAGATTGGACGTCGCGCCGAACGATTGGTCGATGTATCGACAAAAGGCTTCGGGCCATGAGTTCGGGCATCGGGCCAAGAAGAGTAGATATTGCACCAAGAAAATCAGAGTTGCAGAGGTCAACTGATTGTTTGGGCAATAGGTTGCAAAAGAGGACGATGCGTCGAAGAATCGGATGAAGCGTCGATGAACCAATGACATGCCGGACAATATGATTCATGCTTAGTAATAATTGTCTGGATCGAATTGTGTTTTATATATGCAGGATTAACTATGATAGCAAGGCATAAAGCAAAATGTGTTGAATCTCGGATTTTGATGATGAAACAAATTGATTGTGTTTAGATGTTTAACTACATTTTGAGTGATGCAGGTCTACTCGATCAGGATTAGACAGTTGAAGCAGGAGGAATTGACGTTGCACCGGAAGAGATCACGTCAGGATATTGGACGACAGAACGCTTCGAACGTCGAGCATCGGGCCAAGGAGAGCGGAATTGCACTAAGGATATCGGGGTTGTGGAGGTCAATCGTCGATTGGGCAACAAGCCGCGAGAGGACGATACGCTAAAGAATCAGACGAAGCACCAACCAATGACGTGCCGGGCAACAGAATGTCAATTCGTATTGTAATAATTGTCTAGATCGGAGTAGAGTTTTGGCTTGTGTGTGTAGGATTAACTACGATAATGATGAAGATATAAAGCGAAACAAAGTGCCAGAGTCAAGCGCAAAGGATTCGTTGGCAGTTTGAGAGTCCGACGGAAATCCGAAGGTTCGTCGGGAATGCTGTCGGAATTAGCCGAGAATAAGTAGGAAGCTTGCCGAAGGGTTTTCGGAAGCTTGCCGGAAGGTACGTCGGAAGTTCGCGGAGCTCACCAAGAAAGATCGTAGCTTGCCGAAGAAGCTCGTTGGAACTCGCCAAGATCAAATCGTGAAGTCTAGGAGCTTGCCGGGACTCCGTAGAATGGTTTCCGAGAATTTATCGGAAGACTGCAGGAAGTTCGCCGGAAGAAGTCTTGACTTGCGGACTTTGTAATAGCTTAGGAAATGTCTTTAAATTCATAGTTAGTATATTAGTTAGGGTTAGGATTATGTGTTAATCTTATAACCCAAGTAGGGCCAATTAGGCCCGAGTTCGGACTGGTTTGGGCTAAGTTTGGAGCCCAACCAATGAGCTGAAATAGTGTAGGACCCGAAAGGTTGGGTGGTGGAACCACTAGTCTGGGCGGTGGCACAGCCTAGCACCCAAAGAGCTATGTGGTGGCACCGCTGGACTAGGCGGTGGCACCGCCCAGAACCCGAAAGGTTGGGTGGTGGAACCACTAGTCTGGGCGGTGGCACAGCCTAGCACCCAAAGAGCTATGTGGTGGCACCGCTGGACTAGGCGGTGGCACAGCCTAGCACCCAAAGAGCTATGTGGTGGCACCGCTGGACTAGGCGGTGGCACCGCCCAGAACCCGAAAGGTTGGGTGGTGGAACCACTAGTCTGGGCGGTGGCACAGCCTAGCACCCAAAGAGCTATGTGGTGGCACCGCTGGACTAGGCGGTGGCACCGCCCAGAACCCGAAAGGTTGGGTGGTGGAACCACTAGTCTGGGCGGTGGCACAGCCTAGCACCCAAAGAGCTATGTGGTGGCACCGCTGGACTAGGCGGTGGCACCGCCCAGAACCCGAAAGGTTGGGTGGTGGAACCACTAGTCTGGGCGGTGGCACAGCCTAGCACCCAAAGAGCTATGTGGTGGCACCGCTGGACTAGGCGGTGGCACCGCCCAGAACCCGAAAGGTTGGGTGGTGGCACCGCTGGACTAGGCGGTGGCACAGCCTAGCACCCAAAGAGCTATGTGGTGGCACCGCTGGACTAGGCGGTGGCACAGCCTAGCACCCAAAGAGCTATGTGGTGGCACCGCTGGACTAGGCGGTGGCACCGCCCAGAACCCGAAAGGTTGGGTGGTGGAACCACTAGTCTGGGCGGTGGCACAGCCTAGCACCCAAAGAGCTATGTGGTGGCACCGCTGGACTAGGCGGTGGCACCGCCCAGAACCCGAAAGGTTGGGTGGTGGAACCACTAGTCTGGGCGGTGGCACAGCCTAGCACCCAAAGAGCTATGTGGTGGCACCGCTGGACTAGGCGGTGGCACAGCCTAGCACCCAAAGAGCTATGTGGTGGCACCGCTGGACTAGGCGGTGGCACATAAGGTTGGGTGTGGAACCACTAGTCTGGGCGGTGGCACAGCCTAGCACCCAAAGAGCTATGTGGTGGCACCGCTGGACTAGGCGGTGGCACCGCCCAGTATACTATCAGTGTCAGAACTGACAGGCGACGGCACCGCTAGCTTCGGGAACCGAAGAGAATTCAAATTTTGGAGCCCAAATTTGAATCCTCTTGAGGCCTATAAATACCCCTCAATTCTCAGCAGAGATTACAACTTTTGAGAAGCAATAGATTGAGATAAAAGCCTTAGTAAAGTCTTTAACAAGTCTTATTTTCAATTGCTTGAGTGTTCACCTCCTTTCTCGTTGAAAATTTGTAAGAGTGTGAACCACTTGTAAAAGGTTGTAAGAGGGGTATTTGTCCTTCCCCTTTCAAGTGATTTGCTAGTGGAAGTTGGGAGCCTCATCGAAGAAGGCTTCGCAAGTGGATGTAGGTCATTTTGACCGAACCACTTTAAAATTGGCGTGTTCTTTGGTTTGCATTTACTTATTGCTATTTATCTTACTGTAAATCTTCATACGTGCTTTACTTCCTCATTACTTTTGCTGCACACCTTTACAAACATGCTTTCAAGTTAGGCACTTCCGAGTTCAGTTTTTATCATACGAAAGATTTTTCAAAACTGACGTTTTAATCCGCTGCACTAATTCACCCCCACCCCCCCCCCCTCTTAGTGCCGCTCCGATCCTAACAAAATGAAGTCCCGGATTCAAGAATGCGATTTCATTGGGAGTTTGAGAGTTCGTCGGAAGTCCGGACGTTCGTCGGAAGTTCTGCCAGAACCAATCGAGAAGTCCTGGAGCTTGCCAAAGAAGCTCGTCGTAACTCACCAAGAAGATTATCGTGAAATCTAGGAGCTTGCCAGGAGTCTATTGGAACATTTTTGAGAGATCATTGGAAGTTCGTCGGAAGATCGCCAGAAGCTCGTAAGAAACCTAGACTTATGGACTTGTTTAACTTAATAAATGTCTTAAAATTCATAGTTAGCACATAATTGGGATTGGATATGGGCCAACCTAATTAGGGGCCAATTGGGTCCATATAAGGACTACGTTGGGCTCAATGAAAGGCCCAAACTATAACCCAAGAGGTGGCACCGTCGGGGCACAATCTTCGAGATTATGTCAGGCGGTGGTATCGCCGGTCTGGGTAGTGGTATCGCCTAGACATAGTCTCCGAGAGACTATCAGGTGGTGGTACCACCCAGTGGTAGGGTGCCAGGCGGTGGTACCATCAGACTAGGTGGTGGTACCGCCTAGTGCAGTGTTAGTGTCAAACTGACACTAGCGGTGGTACCGCACCAGCAAGCGGTGGTACCGCTCGTACTTAGGAAACCCGGGATGGGATATTTGTATGCTCAAAGTTTGAATCAACTTAAGGCCTATAAATGCCTCTCTCATCCCTGGTTAATATACACAAGCACAGAGAATTTAAAAGTAAGAAAACACTGTTGTAATCCCTTGAGAAATTCCTTGATCTACTCTAAGTCTAGAATTTGTTTAAGAGAGGAGTGAGTGCTTGTAAATGTTGTCTCCTAAACCTGTGAAAAGGAGAAGAGGGGTGTAAAAGGTGGTTGGTCTTTACCTATTGAAAGAAGACCGATAGTAGATGTTGGTGGCCTCGACCAAAGAGGAATCAGCGGAGTGGATGTAGGTCACGACAATCGAACCACTATAAAATCTTGTTTGATTTACTTTTGAGCAATTTACATTTACTACAAATCATCTTACTTGCTCACTACTCAATTACCTTACACTCTTCTATACACTTTCAAGCTATCTTTCCAAAATTGGTTTTCATCGAATGTATGAAAATTTCGAAATCGATATGATTTTACTATTGCACTAATTCACCCCCTCTCTTAGTGCCGACTGTTTCCTAACAGATATATATTAAATATATATGTATGTGATATGTCATATTAGGAGACAAAATCAAAATTTCTTCTCTCGATAATATTAAGTCGGTAAACGTGAGACAATTAGATTGACCCACGTGGCCTTCCATCGTTATAGGTAGGGATCAATTCTCGATGTAGGTTGAGTTGGTCGAGTCCTTCGAGGCTCACCTATATAGCGAATTACTATCTTGCCTATGACATAGAGATATCACCGATGACGTAAGGACATGGTATGCTTGGTCGAGTCCCCTCGAGGGTATATCATTGAATCAGACTCATCTTGTAATGATGGTGTTGACTTAACTGAACATCATGGTTGGTTGAGTCCCTTGATATCATGGTGGTTCGAAAATATCATGGTGGTTCGAAGGCCAAAATGGACATGAATCACAAGGAGTTGTGATCGACAAGAGTTGCCTACATTTTGGACTTAGTGTGATTGATTGAGTCCCTCGAGGTTACACTAAGATGTTGATTAGATCCCGATCCCTGCTAGAAGTCTACCAGAGACTTTCGTTTCACGCGCTGAGGGTATTGCGTGACTCGCTAGAAAAATAGTGGGAGTAGATTAAGATAGAAGTCCATATCTATTTTATTTTCTATAAAATTTGTATGTTATTTATTTCTACTATATCTTTATTTTCAGAAAATATCACTTTTAAATCCCTTACGTGGTATACTTAATGTCAACCACCTCACTAGTCCAAATTATACGGATTGACTCTGTAACTTAAGAATTATTCTCACGACGGAGAACGTCCTTGATATAGTGATGCTTACGCCCGAGAAAGAGGCAAGCGAGGATGAGATCGCTCGCTATGTGAAGTACATAAATGACTCCACTATTGCTCAGTGTTATATGTTAAGCTCAATGACTCATGAGTTACAGAGATAGTATAAAAGATGAATGCTAGATCCATTCTCCTACATATCCGTAAACTATTTGAGGAATAGGGAAGGACTGAGCGATATGAGATATCTAAGTGCCTCTTCTGCGCTATGATGACTAAGGGGATACCGATTCAGAACCATGTCTTAAACATGATTGAGTGGATAGAGAAACTCACAAATCCAAGAATAGTCCTAGAGGATAGATAACCTATGTATGGATCTTGTGCTTCAGTCCCTATCAGATTTCTTTTCACAGTTCATAATGAATTTTAATATAAACAAGCTTAAGGTGACTCTCCCTAAGCTCCTCAATATGTTGAGGGAGGCAAAGAGCACTATTAAAAAAGAGACGTCAGTTCTCTATACGAGTGAGACTAGAAAGAAAAGGAAAGCAAAAATATCCCTTAAGAAGGGGAAAGGCAAGGGCAGACTAGGTAAAACGAAGGTTGCTTAAAAGGACCCAACAAAGGACATAGGCTAGTGCTTCCACTATGGCTAAGATGGGCATCGGAAGAGGAACTGCAAAGAGTATCTTGCAGATAGAGCAAACTAGAAGTTTGGAGAAGCTTTAGGTATATTTATTACTAGTCTGATATCGATGATAGCAAGTATAATTCGGGATATGTGTTCACCCTGAATGGAGTAGTTTGATGGAAGAGTTCTAAGCAATATACTACTACTGACTCGACCATAGAGGCAAAGTACATTGCTGCAGCAAAGGCAACAAAGGAGGGAGTCCGGGTAAAGAAGTTCATCATGTTGAATCTCGAATTTTGATGATGAAATCAATTGATGAATTTGTGATCTAATCTATGTTTGACTGACGCAAGACTAGCTTCGATCAAGGAAAGGAAAATTGATTAAAGTAGGAGGAATCAAACATTGGGCCGGAGTGAACATGTCAAAAGATTGGATGTCGAGTCGGAGGATCGGTTGACGTATCGGTAGAAGGCTTCATGTCGTGAATTTGGGCATCAAGCCGAAGGATCGGACATTGCGCCAAGGAGATCAAAAGTTACGGGAGTCAACATGCCGATTGGACAATACGCCAAAGGAGAGGATGATGCGTTGAAGGATCGGACGAAGCACCAAATGAACCAATAACATGTCGAACAAAGGATTCATGCTTTGTAATAATTTGTCTAAGATCGAAATAGTTTAGGGGGCTAATTGAGTTAGCTTTTGATATAATTAGGCCAACTCAATTAGGGGCCAATACGCTCGAATTGGGCCTATTTTGGGCCAAAAGAAAGGCCCATTCAATGACCCAAAAGTTGGGTTAAGCGGTGGCACTGTTGGTCCAGGCAATGGCACCGCCAAAGGCTCAATCTCCGAGACACAATCTCCAAGGCTCAATCTAGGCGATGTCCAATGTTAGCTTATGGTATCGCTAATCTGGGCGATGGTACCGCCCAAACACAGTCTCCTAGATGGTGGTACTATTAGTCTGGGTGGTGGTACCGCCTAATGTCAATGCTACAGGTGGTGGTACTACCCAGCATAAGCGATGGTATTGTTAGGACCCGGGATGCGATCTTTTTTTGCTCCAAATTTGAAGCCATTTAGGATATATAAATACCCTAGATATTCCTACATGGAGCTACAAGAATTGAGCATGAAATTGAGTAGAAAAGGGGGAAATAATACTTGAAAAAAATTAGGAAACTCTCTTAAGATTTAGGATCACTTCTTCCTAGTATTTAGAAGTTCATCTAAAGGGAGAAGTGATGTCTAAGAAAGAGAGGCTTGTAAGGGTTGTCTCCTAAACCCATGAAAAGGAGAAAGAGTGTAAAATGGTAGTTGATCTTTGCCCATTGAAGGAAGATCATTAGTGGATATCGGTAGCCTTGATGGAAGAGGAATCGAGAGTGGATGTAGGTCACGATGACCAAACCACTATAAAAATCTAGTTTGCATTTGCTTTAAGCCTTTCATTTTAATTACAAACTGAATTCTTACTTTCACTATACTTTTGTACGTTTTCAATTCAAGCATCTTTATCGGTTTTCAACGTTCGAAGATTTTCAAAACCAAATCAATTTTTATGTACGCGCTAATTTACCCTCTCTCTTAGTGCTGACTCGATCCTAATAGTTGGTATCAGAGCCATGTTTTTCTCATTTGGTTTAACACTCAAGAGAAATGACTCTTTTTGGCTTTCAAGAGGGTCACTTTATCATTCGTCGTCCTATGTTCAATAGGACGGACTACACTTATTGAAAAACTTGGATGAGAGTTTTCTTGCTTTAATTGAATATCAATTTATGAAATACTATCAAAAACATATTTTAAAAGTCTTTTCTTCTAATGAACGATTGGAATAATTTGGAGAAGACTTTCTCTTTGAACGCTAAAGCTATGAATGTTTTATTTTGTGTTTTGGAAAAACTAAATTCAATCAAGTTTCTATTTGTGAAATGACTTTTGACATTTGGCATATACTTGAAATCACACACGAAGATACAAGTAGAGTTAAAGATTCAAAAATTAATCTTTTGATGCATGATTTTGAATTATTTCGAATGAAGCCAAACGAAACTATCATTAACATGTACACTCATCTTATAGATGTCATCAATAGTTTAAAAAGTCTTAGTAAATGTTTTTCTAATTTTGAACTTGTTAAAAAAATACTAAGATCTCTTCCAAAAAGTTGGGATCCAAAAGTGATGGCAATACAAGAAGCAACTGATCTAAACAACCTTACTCTTAAAAAACTTATTGGGTCATTAATAACCTATGAAATGAAGTACAAGGCACATGATGAACTTGATGAATATAAGAATAACTTTCCAAAGATCAGGAAAGATTTGGTACTTAGAATAAATGAAGACCACTCGAGCGAAAGCTCAAGTGATGATGACTTTGAACTCTTAACATTAAAAGTTAAAAAGTTCTTGAAACAAAAATCAAAGAATAAAAACAAACTTAAAAGGAATACAACTACTTGCTATAAATGCAAGAAGCTAGGGTATTCTAAAGATGAGTATATAAAATTGAAGAAGAAGTTGTCAAAGAAGAAGGAAGCACTCAATGACAAATCGAGCGCATCCGAAGACGAGGAGAAAACCAACAAAGATGAGGTGGCCTTTCACAATGAGATATGTAACTCACCTGAAATGTATTTGCCTTATTTTAAAATAACTTGGTGCATTTCATGAGTTGTTAGTTTTGAAAAATTATATAAATTATTAAAAAAATTATCATAACAATTACATGTTTTATGATAAAGGAATAAAAATGTTAAAATTAAATGTAATGCTTGTACACCAAATAAGGTTAATTCTATTCATGTTTTAAGAAGTAATAATGTGTATCTTAATGATTTTCATATTACTTTTCAATTATAAATAATGATGCATGACTTTTGTTTGGAAGACTAAGCATGAAGAGTTAGATTCACTTAATGATATAATTGTATAATGAAAATGAAATCATGCTTGATGATTTAATTATGCATGATGATTTGAAGTAATAATGATTTTTGTGATTTACGGTTTATTGATCTTGATGATTTCTATGATGAAATTTGCTATTTTGGTTTTAAACAATGATGCATGTTTTAATTTGGTATAAAAAATTTGGGCATACTTATATAAAATCAAATCACTTAAATTGAAACAAAAAGGGGAGAATGCATATTTCTTGAAAATATCTCTAAAGCTTTTCAAAATTTCAATAAGTAATTATTAGTGATGAATCTATTTTATGATGAATCTATTTTATGTTATCTCTTGAATTAAGAAAAGTAATTTTGATGATGATAAGTTTGAAGTTGACAAATTGAATTGAATTTGAATGAAAATTTTCCAATCGAATCATGAACTTTCTTTTGATTTTTCTACTTGAGCTATCTTTTATGAGAATCAAAATATTTTTGATCTTTGATAATTTCTTCTTACAATTTATGAAAGAAAAGACTTATGCAAACAAACTATGACCTTGATAATGGTTTGAAATTGTGCATGTTATACCTTGAAGACTTGAAACCATGTTTTGGTATTATGCATACCCAAGTAATAATGATTTGAAAATTTATTGATTTAGTTATCATGCCTAAAGTGATAATGATGATGACTTGGATTTTTACAAGAAAATTTTATGGATTGAGATTTATTTTTTATCCAAATCATGATATTGATTTCTCGATATTTGATACATGAGATTTTTCTATGAATCAAGATCTTGTTTTTGAACTTCCATATTTCTTTTTGCTAATTACTAAAATGAAGAATTATTTAAATGAATTATGATTTTTCTTGTGAATTATTGGAATTATAACATGAGATTTTTTTTTATGAATCAATATTATTAACTATGATTCATCTTTTTGTTATTTGAGTTATCCAAAAAGAATTATAATTTTTCTCTTGTTTTTTTCGATATTCACAATTTGAAATTTAGTTCATGACTCTCTTGTTTTCATGAATTGTATATCTCTCATCACCAAGTTAATTTTTCTTGATATATTTCTTGTAATAATTTGAAAAATGATGTAATGAGAAAAGTTTTGCACCATTATATTATTCCCCTCTTCTTCTTTCTTACAATGACCAAGGGGAGTAAGAAAACTACTAGCTTGAATGTTAAATCTCCCAAATGTATAAACTCTTATATATTTTTCAAATTATGATATTGATTTCTTGATTTTTATGACTGAGTTTTCTTTCTATTTTATGATGAATCTATTTTATGATGAATCTATTTTATGATGAATCTATTTTATGATGAATCTATTTTATGATGAATCTATTTTATGATGAATCTATTTTATGATGAATCTATTTTATGATGAATCTATTTTATGATGAATCTATTTTATGATGAATCTATTTTATGATGAATCTATTTTATGATGAATCTATTTTATGATGAATCTATTTTATGATGAATCTATTTTATGATGAATCTATTTTATGATGAATCTATTTTATGATGAATCTATTTTATGATGAATCTATTTTATGATGAATCTATTTTATGATGAATCTATTTTATGATGAATCTATTTTATGATGAATCTATTTTATGATGAATCTATTTTATGATGAATCTATTTTATGATGAATCTATTTTATGATGAATCTATTTTATGATGAATCTATTTTATGATGAATCTATTTTATGATGAATCTATTTTATGATGAATCTATTTTATGATGAATCTACTGCTAGCTCTATAACAAGATGCAAAAACATACTATCTTGCACTTCTCAAACGAGAAGAAAGAACTCACTAGCTTGCATATTCTAAATTAATGAAAAATTTGCTAAATAGCTAAGTTTTCATATCTCTAAAACTTGATAGTTGCAGTTCTCTTTTTTGTTGATGACAAAGGGGGAGAAGATATGATGATTTGACGATCATGCATGGAATAATATATTGAAATTTATGATGTATTAAAATTTAGGTTATGTATGATTTTATGATGACATGTTGCTTGGATTTATAATTTATTTATGAATTCAAAAGTTCTATCAATATGACATGTTGATAGGGGGAGTTTAGTTTAAACATTAATTGATTATCATCATCAAAATGAGGGAGATTGTTGAATCTCAGATTTTGATGATGAAATCAATTGATGAGTTTGTGATCTAATCTGTATTTTGAGTGATGTAGGACTAGCTTTAATCAAGGAAAGACAAATTGATTAAAGTAGAAGGAATCAGACGTTGGGCCGGAGTGAACATATTAGAAGATTGGACATCGGGCTAGAGGATCGGTTGACATATCGGTAGAAGGCATCGTGTCATGAATTCGGTCATCAAGCCGAAGGATCGAACATTACACCAAGGAGATCAGAAGTTGCAGGAGTTAATATGTCGATTGGGCAATACACCGAAGGAGAGGACGATGATCGAACGAAGCACTGGATAAACCAATGTCAAGCCGGATAAAGGATTCATGCTTTATAATTATTTATCCAAGATTGAAGTTGTTTAGGGGGTTAATTAAGTTAATTTTTGAAGTAATTAAGCCAACTCAATTAGGGGCCAGTTGGGCCTGAATCAGGGCTATTTTGGGCTAAGAGAAAGGCCTATTCAGTGACTCAAAAGTTGGGTCTAGCGGTGGCACCGCCAAAGGCTCAGTCTTCAAGACACAGTTTCCAAGACTATGTGAAGCGGTAATATCACAAGATTGGGCGGTGGTACCACCTAGTGTCAAGCGATGGTACTACTAGTCTGGGCGATGGTATCGCCCAATGTTAGTTCTGTAGGTGATGGTACCGCTAGGACCCGGGATGAGACTATTTGGGGTCTATAAATACCCAGCTATTCTTGCATGGAGTTGTAAGAATTGAACATGAAATTGAGTTTAAAAAGGGGGAAAGAATACTTGAAAAAAATTTGGAAACTCTCTTAGGATTTAGGATCACTTCTTCCTAATATTTAGAAGTTTGTCTAAAAGGAGAAGTGAGGTCTAAGAAAGATAGGCTCATAAGGGTTGTCTCCTAAACCCATGAAAATGAGAAAGAGTGTAAAAGGGTAGTTGATCTTTGCCCGTTGAAAGAAGATCATTAGTGGATACCGGTGGCCTCGACGGAAGAGGAATCGGGAGTGGATATAGGGCACGACGACCGAACCACTATAAAAATCTGGTTTGCATTTACTTTAAGCCTTTTATTTTAATTGCAAACTGAATTTTTACTTTCACTATGCTTCCATACGTTTTCAAGTCAAGCATCTTTACGATATTGGTTTTCATTGTATGAAGATTTTCAAAACTGACTCAATTTTTACATACGCACTAATTCACCCCACCCTCTTAGTGTCGACTCGATCGTAACACATCATATATCTAGGAGTCGTGTCGAGCAATAAGGAGTCGATTTCTATATATTGTGACAACAATGGGGGTGATTGCTCAAGTGAAGGAACTCACCAATAGCTACTGCGGTAAATTTTGCTCCATTGCCCATCTTAAGGTCCATCTCGCCTCTCGCTAATCTCCTAGGTCTTACCAGAACCTACAATAAATTGTAAATATGATAAGCACTACTGGTATCTAATACTCATGTGTTATCATAAGAGTCTGACAAATGAAGACTGATCATGAATGTACTTGAAGCTTCTCCAAGCTTTTGTTTCACCCTCTCTGCATGGTACTCTTTGCGGTTCCTCTTTCAGTGCCCATCTTTACTATAGTGAAAGCACTAACCTTTATCCTTTGCCAAATCTTTCTTAACAATCTTTGCTTTACCCGGTCTATACGAGTCACAGGTGCTCTACAAGCCAATCACATAAGTGATGGTACGTGTGACTTAATAATACATAGTCTTTTTACTTATATTATGATTTAGTATTTTTATCACTTCATATTTCCTATTGCATGAATATATTGTGATGTCCATGGATCTGTACAACGGGAATCAGATCATGATGAGATCACGATAATGAGATCGATTCACCTTTAAACACAAACCCTAAATAATCCTGGTCATAGGTTACTCGAGAAGGGACATCAAGATAACATGATAAACTAGTGTGCTGTATACCTGTCCATATAATAGAGGCAACTAGTCTCATAGTTTTTTGTGTGGGGATACTAGGGATATAGTGCAGGTGCTATAACAAAACCTTCTCACTAGTAGACATATTGAAATCCATCTGAATTCTGTTGGCTATTGCAACATATTATGACTATGAGATTTGGTAGATGGATGTGAAAATCGTGTTCCTCAATGGCTACCTCAAGGAAGAGATGTATATAATATAGCCTGAGAGATTCATGACCAAGGATAGTTCAGATAAGGTGTGTAGATTGCTTAGATCCATATACGGACTAAAGCAAGCTTCCCAAAGTTGGAACATAAGATTTGATGAGGCAATTAGATCTTATAGCTTTATTAATAATGAAGATAAGCCTTATATATCTCAGAAGGTAAGTGAGAGCGCTATTACCTTCTTAGTATTATATGTGAATGACATCATAATAATTGGGAATGATGTAGGAATGCTCTCCACAGTTAAGTTGTTTAGACACTTCTCCATAAAAGATTTGGGGAAGCATCCTACATCTTAGGGATTCAGATCTATAGAAATAGATCCAAGAGGATGCTTAGCTTGTTCTAGTCTAGGTACATAAGCATTATTGTCAAAAGGTTTAGTATAAAAATTTTCAAGAGAGGTCTCATACCGATGAGACATGTGTTAGGATTGTAAAGGTACTAAGAGGGTGAATTAAAGCTTTCGAAATAAAGTTCCAATTTGAAAATTTTGATTAATAAAACTCGTATCGAAAATGTGTTTAACTAAAAATGTGAGTAAAGGTAGTGAGTAAGTAAATCAGTAAGTAATGTCAAGGGCAAGCAAGAAAGGGACGCAAACCGATTTATAGTGGTTCGATCGTCCCGACCTATGTCCACTCCCGATTCATCTTCCCTCGAGGCCATCGGCTTTTACTACTGATCTTATTTTCAACGGAAAAGATCAACTATCATTGTTACAACCCTTTCTCATTTTTATAAGCTTAGAAGAGAACCTTCACACCTCTCTTTTACATAAAATCTCATGCCTCCTTAGTATAAACTCTAAGCTTAAGGAGGAAGAGATTCAATACTTTTCCAGAGAGTTTATAACACTTTTATGCTCAAGAATTTCTACTCCATCAAGCAAGCATGAGTGGGGTATTTATATACCCTAAATGACTTCAAAAATAAAGCTAAAAATTTAAATCTCTGAGTTTTTGGGGTACTTAACAGTACTACCACTAAACAAAGCCCAAAAATCTAGACTCTAGCAGTACCACCACCGGCTTGGGTGGTACCACCATTGACATTGGTGGTACTACTATTGGAACTCCCAAAAAAGCACAACTCATGCTTTCTAGCTCTCAGGCGGTACCATCGCCTAGGCCAACCTTCGATCACCAAATTAGCCTTTTAACAGGCCCAATTTGACCTTAGTTTAGGCCTAATGAGCTTCTAATTAAGTTGGCATAATTACAACTCAAAACTAATTCAATTAGACTCTACATGACTTCGATTAAGACTTAACAACTCTAATCAAGAAGCACGTTGTCTGACATGTCATCTGCTTATCTGATACTTCGTCCGAATCTCTAATGCATCATTCTTTTCTTCGGCATATTGACCTCCCGCAACATCCAATCTTCTTGGCACAATATTGTTAGGACTCTAGCTAGGAGAGTCCTAATTGAGAGGGGCATTCATGTAAAACCTACCTAGCTGACCCCTATTAAAGAGGTGAAGAGGTCGGCTAAGGTTAGGATGTTGTTTCTTAGAGAAGCATTAGGATTTATAAAGGAATATGAGTCTTGAGTAGGAGTCCTATTAGGAGTTGGGGTTTAGAAGCCCTATAAATAACCATGTATTTATTTTCTTTTCTTAGTCAATAGATGAATCTTTTCTGCAGCCTTTGAATAGCAATTTGGAGGAAGGAACCCTTATAGAGTTCTAAGGAGGCTGATCCCCTAAAGAGATTAACCTAAAGCTTAAAATCTGCAAGGGTTCTACCATGGTATCAAAACAGTGTTCTTGGCATCTCGCTGCCCTTCTACAGCCATCAATTAGCCCTCCATAGCCGCTCAAAGCAATTCCCATAATTACTTAAAAGATCATCATGGAATTCCGCCATTCTCTCCACCATCGCGGATCATCCTTTGATCTCCCCATGAATTGCAATAGGTTCTGGTTTCATACCTTACTACTGCTGCAATTTAGTATCCTTATTCAAAAATCCAAAAAATGTCATTCCTATATTGTTGCAAATTCCTTTTGTCGCAAAATTTATCATCTTTGCGAACGAAGGATTATTGTAGAAAATTTTAGCCGCATATTGTTGTCTTAACCGATCTATTTGCAATCCTTTTTGAACGAAATTTCTTATACACTTCATAGATAATCTTGGCTTCCATCTAAGATTAACTTATTGAGGAATTCATCTCTAAAAATTTTCTTACGTTGCTGTAAATTTTCGTCGTAAACCGCTAAAATTTTTCGATGAGAATTTTGCTATCGTAACTTGCACCAATTTCCTTGCTGTTATACTACCAAAATTTTCTTGATTAAATTGGTCATCCTTGCTATTATTATAAACTGAGATTTTGCTATCAAATTCTCTCCTCAAATCTCTCAGTTTTTGCTGGAAATTTCATTGAGAAACTGCTATTTCTTCGATGACAATTCTACTCTTACAAGACAACACATACCTGCAGCAACTTCCACTGATTTCTATCAAATCTTTGCTGCCATCTATCACAGATCTAAAACCTTTTTCCCTAACCTTCATCCACTACCATCACAGCCCTAAAACTCCACTAAACCACACCCTCAAACTGCACCCAAAATAGCCATAAAATAAGCCTAAACCGTAGCCTACATCCACTAATCTACCAACCCTTTCAACTATCACTTCTCTCAACCTATACATGCCTTTAACCCAACAACAAAAGAGAGATCTTAATATCACATATTTGGAGGCATATACTATGGCATCTGAGGAGGCAATCAATGCTAAATTCGAAGCCTTTGAGGTACGAATGGAGGATAAGATTAAGACTCTCTTTACCGAACTCAGTTTGGGCCGACCACCAAGCCCGAAGAAATCACATCAAGGAGCGAGCTCTGACCAATCGCACCAAGCGTGGAGAGATGACTTCCAAGAGAGGGGAGGCTCTATGACCGATCCCAACTATCCACACATGAGGGTGGACTTCCCTAGATGTGAAGAAGGAGACCCGATTGGTTGGATCTCCTGTGTGAAGTGATATTTTCGATACTACAAAATCACGGACACATCAATGCTGGAAATTACAGCTATACATCTTGAAGGAGATGTCCTATAGTGGTTTGACTAGTCTGAACACACTGATGAAGTTCTCTCATGGCGATAATTCAAAGACAGGCTGTTGATCCACTTCGAACCAACCGATTACTAGAACATTAACGGACAACTAGTAAAGATCTGACAAACCTCTACTATTTAGGAGTACCAAACTAGGTTTGAAAGATTATCTAATTAAACTTGTGATTGGTATGAAAAATAGCTATTGGGGACCTTTATTGAGGGCTTGAGGCTGGAGATCCAGGGAGAAGTTAAAGCGCGACAACCGTATACGCTTATGGCAGCCATCTCTTTCGCACGAGTTCAAGAGGAGCAATTGAACCATAAACCATGGAGGACTAGGGTCACTCCCCGACCAGCAATAACAAAGCCCTCAACCCCCCCCTACTATCAACCGAGCCCCTACACCAAAAAGGTTGATAAGAGAAGAACTTCGAGAGCGATCTGCAAAGGGGTTATGTTGGCATTGTGATGAGCCGTGGAGCCGCGATCATCGCTGTAGAAAAGGGAGACTTCTTATGATTGAACTAGTAGAAAAAGAGGTCAGTGAACATCTAGAAGAGAGCCTTTATCATGAAGAAGAAGATGTGGAAGAAGAGCCACAACCAACCGATGTTACAGTACACGTAGTAGCCAGCTACTTAAACCCGCAAACGATGAAAGTTGGAGGCATTCTCAAACAACAACCAATCACTATTCTCATCAACATGGGTTGCACTAATAACTTCCTAAATAGTAAGGTTGCTGCTTGGATGACACTCCACATCGAAGGTTGCAGCAAGTTCGACGTAAAGGTCACCGACAAAAGAATCCTAAAGTGCGACCAAAGATGTCCACAGGTGAAATTATTACTGCAAGACCAAGAAATTATCACCGACTTCTTTCTCCTACCAATTGATTACTATGAGGCCATGCTTGGCATAGAATGGCTGACAATGCTAGGTGATGTCTCTTGGAACTTTTTCGAATTAATTATGAAATTCTATAGCAAAGGCAAACAGATCATCCTACGCGAGAAGCGCAGAAGCAACGTAACCACCGTTTCGACCCAACGAATGGAGAAAGTTTTACACAAGGTAAATAGTGGCTTTTTGATGCATCTCTAGCAATAACCAGAGGGGAAGAAAATAGAAATTGAAGATCAAAATCTTACCCAATTGCTTGTTGAATTTTCCGACATTTTTGTTGAACCGCGCGGTCTTCCTCCTGCTCGATAACATGACCATCGAATTCCAATCCTTTTGGGCAAGCCACTAGCGAACACTCGGCCATACCATTATCCTCACCTCCAAAAGGATGAAATTGAAAAGATTGTAAAGGAGATGCTTGAAACAGGGGTGATTTGGCCAAGTTGCAGCCCCTATTCCTCACCAGTGCTACTTATACGCAAGAAGGACGGAACCTGGTGGATGTACATCGACTACCAAGCTTTAAATGGCATCACCATTAAGGACAAGTACCTAATACTAGTAGTGGATGTTAGGAAAGAGTTGGCACTAAGAGGGGGGGTGAATTAGTGCAACGAATAAAACAAATGTCGGTTCTGAAATTTTCGTACATTCGATAAAAACCGATATCGGAAATGCTAAACTTTGAAAATGTTTGGAAGAGTGTAATGAGAAAGTAGAGTAGTGAAGGCAGTTTGTAGTTTAAAGTAAATTGCTCAAAAGAAATGCAAACTAGATTTTTATAGTGGTTCGGTCATCGTGACCTACATCCACTCCATCGATTCCTCTTCCATCGAGGCCATCGGCATCCACTAACTATCTTCTTTCAATAGGAGAAGATCAACTACCCTTTTACACCCCTCTTCTCCTTTTCATGGGTTTAGGAGACAACCCTTGTAAGCATACACTCCTCTCTAAACAGAATTCTAAGTCTAAGCTAGATAAGGGATCTCTCAAGCAATTTCTATAGCGTTTTCTCACTTTTAAGTTCTCTGTGCTTGTGTTAGTTAACCAAGGATGAGAGGGGTATTTATAGGCTTCAAGACAATTCAAACTTGGAGCCTAAAAATGTCTCATCGTTGGTTTTCGGGGTCCTGGCGGTACCACCGCCTACAGCACTGATACTAGGCGGTACCACCACCCAGTCTGGTGGTACCATCGCTTGACACCCTGCCACTGGGTGGTACCACTGCCTAACACAATCTCGGAGACTGTGCCACGATGGTTCCAACTATTGGGTCACTGTTTGTGCCTTTTCATTGGGCCCAACACAATCCATACATGGGCCCAATTGGCCCCTAATTGGGTTGGCCTAATTCCAATCCCAATTATGTGCTAACCACGAATTCTAGGACATTTACTAAGCTAAACAAGTCCGTAAGTCTAGTTTTCTTCCGGCAAGCTTCTAGCGATCTTCCGATGAACTTTCGACAATCTCTCGGTAATGCTCCAGCGGACTCCCAACAAGCTCTTGGATTTCACGACAATCTTCTTGGTGAGTTTCGACGAGCTTCTTTGGCAAGCTCCTAGACTTCTCGATCAATTCTAGTAGAACTTCCGATGAAATCGTGTTTTTGACTTCGGGACTTCATTTTGCTTTATGACTTGCTATCATAGTTAATCCTGCACACATAAAACCCTACTTCGATCTAGATAATTATTACAAAGCTTAGATTATGTTGTCTGACATGTCATTGGTTCATCGACGCTTCGTCCGATTCTTCGGCACATCGTCCTCTCTTGTGGCCTATTGCCCAATCGGCCAATTGACCTCCGTAACTCCGATATCCTTGGCGTAGTATCTGCTCTTCTTAGCCCAATGCCTGAAACTATGGTCCGAAGACTTCTGTCGATAGGTCGACCGATCCTTCGGTGTGACATCCAATCTTATGATATTTTTCTTTGGCCCAACATGATTCTTCATGCTTCAATTGTCTCTCCTTAATTGAAGCTTCTTGCATCACTCAAAACACATATCAAATCAAAAACACTATCAATTGGTTTCATTATTAAAATTCGAGATTCAACAATCTCCCCCTTTTTGATGATGACAACCAATTTATGATGGAATTAACCTTAACTTCTCCTATCAATATGTCATATTTGAGAGAACTCTTAGATTCAAAAATCCAAGAAACATGTCATGATAAAATCATGCATAACATCATACTTCTCCTCTTTTGTCATCAACAAAAATGAGAAGTTCAATTATCTAAGTGTTTAGATATACAAGTTCAAATCATTGCATAATTTCTAGTTTTATCATCATGCAAGTTTTATAACATATAGCTAGCAAATTTGTTCATCACCTTACAACATGCATAATCACCAAATCATCATCAATTTTGAAAATGTGCAAGATTGCAATGTTTGCATGTTTGCATAGGCAAGCTAGCAATCTTCGGTGATGTTCAAGATAGCATTTTCTTCTCTTTTGAGAAGTGCGATTATTTTTGCTTCCTTTGTAAAAACGTAAGCTAACAAAATGTTATATCATTTTACAACATGGAAGCTAGCAATTTGGCAAATTTTACATTATTTTCGAATATGCAAGCTAGCAAATCTTTGAGATGTTCATGATAGCAAATTCTTTCTTGCAAACTATGAATCTTTCTCCCCCTTTGTCAATGTCAAAAAGAAGGGAATAAAAATACAATGATGCAAGTCATTTCCCTTTATATTAATTTTCAAATTATGACAAAGATAAAGTTTCATTTTTATTTCAATATATTTGTGCATCATTATAGTTTCAAATTAAAACATGCACAATTTCAAAACCTTATATTTCATCCTTACTTCATGCATGATACTAAACATAAATGATCACTCTGGGCATATCATACATGATACTCAAGCATTCATAATATATCATTTTAGCAACAAATCATAGTATTATATGCATCATTCCAAATCATAAACAATTCAAATTATGATGGTATCAAAATGTCAAATTACATTACATCCAACCATGCATGATCATAACTTCTCATTCATCAACATAAAATCATGAGGATTTCATGCATAGTTTCATATCATCATATGAAAAATATCAAGAGAATTTTGGTGATGTGATATACTTCATGAATACAAGGAATTTTATATAATAGAAAAATCATATCATAAAAGATGAGATCATGTGAATACAAAAACACATGATTCATTTTGACAAATATTCTCTTTAGTGAATAACAAAAAGAAATAGGGAGAAAATGATCTTAATTTATAGAAATATTTCAAGTGTTACAAAGCGAGAAATCCATATCATGAATTGGATTATTTTCCTCTTTAGTAAATGGCAAAGAGAAACATAAGAGATCAAATAGGAAATCTTGATTCATAAAAAAAAATCCCAAATTATAATTTAAAAAAATCAAGATCATGATATAGATAAAATTCATTAAATTCAAAACATGAAATCCTCAAAATTACTTTCAAGAGATTCAAAATGGCATAAATGACTTTATCAATCTCTTAGTGAAAAATCGATAAGATGGAGAAAAAGAAATTTTTCTAGAAAAATGCTTTCTTCTTTTTAGTTATTTCAATTTATATGATTAATTTTATATAAGCAAGCTTTTGCTAAATAAAAACATTCATCATCGTTTAGGATCGAAAGACAAAGACAATATTGATCACAAAAATCTTCATGACTAAAAATATAACACATTGAACATAAGGCTTCTTTAACAAGAGATTTGATTTATCATTTTAATTCCAATGACAATATATTTTTTTTTTATGTATTTTTTTTATGTTATTGATTTCATATAAGTATGCTCAAGTTTTTTATATGAAAACTATACATCATGTTTAAAACCGAAAAGAAACTTTCATTATGATGGATCAATCATCATACAAAATTTCAAAATGTAAAATCATCATTACAAGCATGATCATCATACATAATTTCAAATCATCATTTTATTATTACATCATTAAATCATCAACATGGTTTCATTGAACATATAGCATCTTGAATTAAAATCAAAAGGCAATACAGAAATTAACAAGATACACATTATTTCTTCTTAAACACATACATAAGATTAATCATTAAATATAATATTTTGTTCCTTTATCATAAAGCATACAATTTTCATAATCATTTTTTAAATAAAAGAAAGATAAGCATGTTCCTATTTTTATTTATTTTCATTACATTATTAAACATGTAATTTTCAAGAAAAATAATTTTTTAAACTAAATTAAAAATAACTCATGAAAAGCATCATGTAATTTTGAAATAAAGTAAATGAGTTTTGTTTGAGTTGTTTACCTCATTGTCGAGAGTCATCAACACGAAGTTCATCGTTTTGTCTTCATTTATTTGCTCCTCTTGTTCGGATATACTCGCTTCATCCCAAGTCACTTTGAGTGCTCTCTTCTTCTTTTGTAGCTTCTTCTTTTTAGGTTTATTTTTGTTATTTGATTCTTGTTTTAAGAATTCTTTAAGCTTCATAGTTAAGAGTTCAAAGTCCTTATCACTTGAGCTTTCGCTCGAGTGGTCTTCATTTGTTCTAAGTGTCAAATCCTTTTTGTTCTTTGGAAGGTTATTCTCAAGCTCTTCATGAGCTATACAAGTTATCTCATAGATCATAAGTGACCTGATAAGTTCTTCGAGAGGGAAAGTATTTAAATTCTTGGCCTCTTGAATGACCGTTACTTTAGAATCTCAATTTTTAGAAAGTGAATATAAAACTTTATTAGCAAGTTCAAGATTCGAAAAAAATTTACCAAGAGCTTTTAGACTATTGATGACATTTGTAAAATGGGCGTACATATCTCCAATAGTCTCACTTGGCTTCATTCAAAAAAGTTTAAAATCATGCATCAAAAGATTTATTTTAGAATCTTTTACTCTATTGGTGCCTTCGTGTGTGATTTCAAGAGTGTGCCAAATATCGAAAGCCGTTTTGCACATAGAAATTTGATTGAATTCATTTTTGTCCAAGGCACAAAATACAGCATTCATAGCTCTAGCATTTAAAGAAAAAGTTTTCTTCTCCAAATCATTCCATTCATTTATTGGAGTAGAAGACTTTTGAAATCTATTTTCAATGATATTCCATAAGTTTAAATCCATAGAAAGTAAGAAAACTCTCATTCAAGTTTTTCAATAAGTATAATCCATCCTATTGAACATAGGAGGACGAACGATTGAAAAACCCTCTTGAAACCCGAAAAGAGTCATTTTTCTTGGGTGTTAAACCAAATGAGAAATAACGAGACTCTGATACCAATTGTTAAGAAAGAGTCGGCACTAAGAGTGTGTGTGTGGGGGGGGTGAATTAGTACAGTGGATAAAATAAACATCAGTTTTGAAATTTTTGTACGTTCGATGAAAACTGATATCGGAAATGCTAAACTTTGAAAACGTTCGAAAGAGTATAATAAGAAAGTAGAGAAGTGAAAGCAATTTGCAGTTTAAAGTAAATTGCTCAAAAGAAATGCAAACTAGATTTTTATGGTGGTTCGGTCGTCGCGACCTGCATCCACTCCATTAATTCCTCTTCCGTCAAGGCCACCAACATCCACTAACAATCGTCTTTCAACGGGCGAAGATCAACTACCCTTTTACACCCCTCTTCTCCTTTTCATGGGTTTAGAAGATAATCCTTACAAGCACACACTCCTCTCTAAACCGAATTCTAAGTCTAAGTTAGAGGAGGGATCTCTCAAGCAATTTCTACAGCGTTTTCTCACTTTTAAGTTCTCTGTGCTTATGTTTGTTAACCAGGGATGAGAAGGATATTTATAGGCTTTAAGTTGATTCAAACTTAGAGTCTAAAAATGTCTCATCCTTGGTTTTCGGGTTCCTGGTGGTACTATCACTTGTGCTAGGTAGTACCACTACTTGCAGCACTAACACTAGGTCATACCACCGCCCAGTCTGACGGTACCACCGCTTGACACCCTGCCATTAGGCGACACCACTACCTAGACTAGTGGTACCACTGCCTGACAATCTCTCGGAGACTATATCTAGGCAGTACTATCGCCTAGACCAGTGGTACCACCGCTTGACATAGTCTCGGAGACTATGCCATAACGGTTCCACTTGTTGGATCATTGTTTGAGCCTTTCATTGGGCCCAACACAGTCCATACATGGGCCCAACTAGCCCCTAATTAGGTTGGCCTAATTCCAATCCCAATTACGTGCTAACTATGAATTCTAAGATAATTACTAAGCTAAACAAGTCTATAAGTCTTATTTTCTTCAGGCGAGCTTCTAGCGAACTTCCAATGATCTCTTGGCAATGTTCCAACGGACTCCCAGCAAGCTCCTGGATTTCACGACGATCTTCTTAGCGAGTTCCAATAAGCTTCTTTGGCAAGCTCCTAGACTTCTCGGTCAATTCCGGTAGAACTTTTGACGAACGTCTGAACTTCCGACGGACTCTTGAACTCCCAACGAAATCACGTTCTTGACTCTGGGACTTAATTTTGCTTTATGCCTTACTATTGTAGTTAATCTTGCATATATAAAAACCTACTTCGATCTAGACAACTATTACGAAGCTTGAATCATGTTATCCTATATGTCATTAGTTCATCAATGCTTCTTCTGATTCTTCAGTGCATCGTCCTTTCTTGCGGCCTATTGCCCAATCAGCCAGTTGACCTCCGCAACTCCGATATCCTTGACACAATATCCACTCTTCTTGGCCCGATGCCAGAAACCGTGGTCCGAAGCCTTCTGTCGATACGTTGACCGATCTTTTGGTGTGACGTCTAATCTTCAGACATTTTTCTCCTGCCCAACATGATTCTTCCTGCTTCAATTGTCTCTCCTTGATCGAAGCTTCCTACGTCACTCAAAATGTATATCAAATTATAAACACTATCAATTGGTTTCATCATCAAAATTTGAGATTCAATAGTGGATGAACTTCTTGATGAATTAAAAGGATCTCGAGTCTTCACGAAGTTGGAACTTCGATCCGGTTATCACCAAATTCGGGTATGTGAAGATGACATTCCAAAAACTATGTTCCGCATACATGATGGCCATTATGAATTCTTGGTAATGCCTTTTGGACTCACTAATGCTCCTTCAACCTTCTAAAGTCTCATGAATGATATTTTTTGGAGCTTTCTTCGTAAATTTGTGCTGGTATTTTTCGATGATATTCTTATTTATAGCCCATCTCTTGAGACTCACTTTCAGCATTTACGGGTTATTTTAACGATCCTTCAAGAGAATATCCTTTTTGTTAAGTAGCCAAAGTGCAGCTTTCTCTAGCAAAAAGTAGAGTACCTTAGGCACATAATATCAGAAGGAGTGGCAATAGACCCAACAAAAATTGAAGCAATGCAAGGCTGGCCGAAACCTATGCGTGGGTTCCTTGGACTAAAAGGCTACTACTGAAAATTTGTCAAGGACTATGGGAAGATCAGTGCACCCCTCACTTCTCTACTAAAAAGGACACCTTCCAATGGTCATACAAAGCCTCCACTATCAGATTTCAACTGACCCTTCATCATTGAGTTTGACGCATCTGGAGTCAGAATTGGAGCCGTTCTCATGCAAGATGGTCGACCACTCGCATACACCAGCAAGGCATTGTCTCCCTCCCATCAAAACATGTCAATATATGATAAGGAGATGCTCACCATTGTGCATGCAGTAATGAGGTGGAGACCCTACTTGATTGGCCGACGATTTCAAATTAAAACCGACCACAGAAGCCTCAAGTACTTTTTGGAGTAGAAGATATCATCCCTTGAGCAGCAAAAATAGGTAACCAAATTTTTAGGATTTGATTATGAAATCATTTACGAAAAAAGAAAAGAAAACGTTGTTGCAGATGCACTCTCACGGCTACCTGAGCAAGCTAAATTTTCAGCCATCTCCCTTCCTACCACTGGCTTCCTCGAGGACATTAAGGAAGGATAGAAGAAGGATCCAGAGATCAACAATGTCATAAAAAAATTAGAGGAGGATCTAAGTGCAATAGCCCACTACACTTGGGATTTGAGGGATTTACGTTACAGAGGTCGCATTGTGCTTATACCTGACTCCCTTCGCATCAAAATCATCCTGCATGAAATGCACTCCACACATTCAATAGGGCACTCTAGATTCCTGAGAACCTACAAAAGAGTGAAGCAAATTTTTTATTGGAGAGGGATGAAAAAAATTATTGCGGAATATGTGGCACAATGTGATATATGTCAATAGCATAAGGGTGAAACAATGGCAAGTCCAAGGAAGCTATAACCACTACCCATACTGGAGTTAGTGTGGACTGACATCTCCATGGATTTCATCGAAGCGTGCCACCTTCCAAAGGTAAAAGTACAATTCTCGTAATGGTTGATCGACTTACAAAATATGCTCATTTTTGTGCTGTGAGAAATCCTTACACTACTACTAGTATTGCCCAGAATTTCATAGAAAATATTGTTAAACTGCATGGGATGCCAAGGTCCATTGTAAGTGATCGTGACAGGATCTTCACAAGTAAATTTTGGACCAAGTTATTTCAGTTACAAAGCACCAAACTCAAGATGAGCATAGTATATCATCCACAAACTAACGGTCAAACAGATGTTTAGAGATGTACCTTCGGTGTTTCGCCAGCAACCGACTAAAGGAGTGGGTGAAATGGCTTCCCTGGGCCGAATGGTGGTATAATACTACATATCATTCATCTACAAAATGTGCCCCTTATGAAACATTGTATGGTCAGCTGACCCTTGTGATTCTAAAGTATGTAATTGGCTCAGCCAAGATAGATTAGGTGGACCAAGAATTGTTTAATAGAGATAAACTCCTACAACTATTAAAGGATAATCTCTCTACTACTCAAGCTAGAATGAAGCAGCAAGCTGACATACGATGAAGTGAAAGAGAATTTTCAGTAGAAGATTGGGTTTATCTTCACCAACAGCCATACAAGCAACTCTTTATCAACACTTGAGCCTCCATTAAGCTATCCCTATGTTTTTATGGGCCCTATCAAATCACAGAGCATATTGAAGCCATGGCATATAGACTTAAATTGCTTAAGGATGCTAAAACTCACCATATCTTCCACGTGTCATACTTGAAGCCTAAGTTGGGAGAACACAAGTCACCTAAGATCTAACTGCCCAACACCACTGAGGATCGAGTTATTTAAGCCCAACCACAAGCCATCCTCGACTGAGGATGGAGTTATCTTCACCAATAGCCATACAAGCAACTCTCTATCAACACTCGAGCCTCCATGAAGCTATCCCCATGTTTTTATGGGCCTTATCAAATCACAGAGCATATTGGAGCCATGGCGTACAGACTTAAATTGCTTAAGGATGCTAAAATTCACCATATCTTCCACGTGTCATGCTTGAAGCCTAAGTTGGGAGAACACAAGTCACCTAAGATCTAACTGCCCAACACCACTGAGGATGGAGTTATTAAAGCCCAACCACAAGCCATCCTCGACTGAGGATGGAGTTATCTTCACCAATAGCCATACAAGCAACTCTCTATCAACACTCGAGCCTCGATGAAGCTATCCCCATGTTTTTATGGGCCCTATCAAATCCAAGAGCATATTGAAGCCATGGAGTGCAGACTTAAATTGCTTAAGGATGCTAAAATTCACCATATCTTCCACGTGTTATACTTGAAGCCTAAGTTGGGAGAACACAAGTCACCTAAGATCTAACTACCCAACACCACTGAGGATGGAGTTATTCGAGCCCAACCACAAGCCATCCTCGACTAAGGATGGAGTTATCTTCACCAACAGCCATACAAGCAACTCTCTATCAACACTCGAGCCTCCATGAAGCTATCCCCATGTTTTTGTAGGCCCTATCAAATCACAGAGCATATTAGAGCCATGGCGTATAGACTTAAATTGCTTAAGGATGCTAAAATTCACCATATCTTCCACGTGTCATGCTTGAAGCCTAAGTTGGGAGAACACAAGTCACCTAAGATCTAACTGCCCAACACCAATGAGGATGGAGTTATTCAAGCCCAACCACAAGCCATCCTCGACTGTAGGATCATGATACGTCGCCAACATCCCTCTACTGAAGTACTCGTGTATTGGAATAATTTACCATTTGAAGACGTCACATGGGAATCATATGAGGATCTAAAGACCCAGCTTCCTGAATTCATGGAATCTCAGCCCCGAGGACAAGGCTGATTTGAAGAGGGCGGGTTTTTTAGGACTCTAGCTAGGAGAGTCTTAATTGAGAGGGGCATTCATGTAAAACCTACCTAACCGACTCCTATTAAAGAGGTGAAGAGGCCGACTAAGGTTAGGAGATTGTTTCTTAGAAAAGCATTAGGAGTTGTAAAGGAATAGGAGTCTTGAGTAGGTGTCCTATTAGGAGTCTTGAGTTGGAGTCTTGAGCATGAGTCATATCAAGAGTTGGGGTTTATAAGTCCTACAAATAACTATATATTCATCCTTTTTTCTTAGGTAATAGATGAATCTTTTCTACAGCCTTTGAGCAGTAATTTAGAGAAAGGAACCCTTATAGAGTTCCAAGGAGGCCGATCCACTAAAGAGATTAACCCGAAGCTTAGAATCGATAAGGGTTCTATCAAATACCTAATCTTTTCGACCCGATGCCGAAACTCATGGCATAAAGTCCATCCTTTGGCATGTCGACCAATCCTCTAGCTCAATATCCAATCTCTAACATGATGTTTTTCTACCCAACTCTAATTCTCCTGCTTGGATGATTCGAGTCCATGATCAAATATTTCGTGCATTACTTATTTTAAAAGTATATTAGTTCATAAATTCATCAATTGATTTTATCATCCAAATTTGAGATTCAATAATATGGAATATCACTTTCTACGAGTATGTCCCCAAAGACTCCTGAAGAAAGGGCAAACATAGATAGGATACCCTATACCTCAGCGATAGGGTCTATTATGTATGCTATGTAATGTACCAGGCCTAATATAGTGCATGCTCTAAGTGTTACAAGCAAATATCAGGCGGATCTAGTTTTGGAAGACTAAAAAGTAGTAAAGTGTATCCTTAAGTACTTGAGAAAGACTAAGGATCTTTTATTGGTATATGGAGGAAGTAGCATCAAGGTTGAGGGTTATACAGACTTGAGTTTCTAGTCCAATATCGATGATAGCAAGTCTAACTCAAGGTATGTGTTCACCCTAAATGGAGGATCAATAAGCTAGAAGAGTTCCAAGCAAGATACTACTACTAACTTGACCATAAAGGCAGAGTACATTGCTGTAGTAGAAGTGACAATAAAGGAAGTTTGGATGATGAAATTCATCATAGATCTAGGAGTCATATAGAGCAGCGAGGAGCCGATTCACTTATATTATGATAACAATGAGGCGATTACTCAAACGAAGGAACTCAGGTCTCATCAGAAGTCCAAGCACATTTTGAGGAGGTTCCACTTAATCAAAGAAATCACAACTCATGGAGATGCAGCAGTGGAAAGAGTTACATCATAGATCCATTGACAAAGTTGTTGTCTCATATTGTCTTTGAGCATCACCGGGGTCTGATGGGGATGAGGCACAAAGGTGATTGCTTTTAGGTCAAGTGAGAGATTGCTAGTTACAAGTGCCTTGCAAGCTAATCATGTGAGTGATGGCACACATGACACGCTGCACAGTCTTTTTACTTATTATTATTATTGGCATTTTCTTATTTTATGTTGCCTATTGCAGATATTATGATATCATTGGATCTGTGCAATGGAAAGTAAATCATGATGAGATCATGATAATGAGATCAATTCACTTATAGACATAAACCCTAAATATTTTCGGTCATAGGTTACTTGAGAGAGACATTGATATAGCTAGATAGATCGGCGTACTATAAACCCATCTATATGATTGAGGCAACTGGTCTCATAGCTGCTTGTGTAGGGATAGACAAGTGCTGGTCATAGGTGCCCTGCAAGCCAATCACATGAGTGATAGAATGTGTGACATGATATGCATTCATTCTACTTATTATATTATTTGATATTTTATCACTTTATATTGCTTGTTGCATGAATATATTGCGATGTTTATGGATCTGTGCAATGGGAATCAGATCGTGATGAGATCACGATAATGAGACCGATTTGTCTTTAAACACAAATCCTAAATAATCCCGGTCATAGGTTGTTCGAGAGGGACATTGAGATGACCTGACAAACTAATATACTATATACCCACACATATGATGGAGGCGGCTGGTCTCATAGTTGCTCATATAGGGATACTAGGGCTATAGTGCAGGTGCTCAATGGAGAATGAGTTCATTGATTAATCTGCTCACGGAATGTTGGATGGTTAATGATACCTCCTTATTAGACTGCGATTCCGTTGTCCTAATTGTATATCTGTTCCTTAGAATTGAGACACCAAGGATGTCCTATATAAGTACTATATTCTTTGATATCAGGCTTATAGGTCTGGAAGTTCTAGATCTAGCATAGCTGGTCATCGGGAGTGGTAGCCAACCTTATGAGGGCTATTGAGTATCGATAAAGGATCATCCACTCTTGATGTCATGAGAGGAATATCCCATGTATTCTTGCTCAAACAAATCCTTGGCTAAGGTCATTTAGATTGAGAGAGAAAGAGTTCTTTGGGAGACTCCGATTAGAGCGAGACTCAAGGAGAAACCGTATGGGCCTATTAGTACTATGCTCGATATACGGTCTCTGGGGTATTAGATGGATGAGAGACTATAGGTACATGGTAATTAAGGATAGATAGGTTCAAGTGGATTAGATTCTCCTGTATCATCTGGGGATTACGGCATAGTAGCCTAGTCCATCCATAGTAAAGGCCCATAGGCTGGGGGGTTTCTTGGTTACCACCTCATATTCTCCTCTCCCATTCTCCTCCTCAGATAGCAGGTGTGGAGATTTGAGGAGCATCGTCATAGCCCTGCTATGTGGATTACCACTATAGAGGAGGACACTTGACCTCCTTCATCCTCTCTAATAGATCTATAGGGATTCAGGGATATACGATCTCCCTTTGTAACACAATTGTCTCACACGTGGTTTTCTATGTCACGGGTTTTGCACACTAATCTATGCACGATAACAAACATATATTAGGAAATTTGATATTTTTGTTCTATGTTCTTCTATTGCACATGTGATGTCGTCCATAGATTTCTCAACAATGGTATCAATTTTGAATTACGTGTGTTGTGTTTTAGAGATGTTTTTGTTAACATAAATGTGAGAAAGGATAACAACTATTGCTGCCCTTACTACTCTCGTAGATGGCAGGCTTGGTTGCCATCTGCGTGCAGGCCGGTCGCTTGCAGCAGCGGCCGCAAGGCCGACCGCGTGTAGGTAGGCCCTCTGCAACGACGGTCGTAAGGTGGGACTGCAGGCAGTGGCACCTCCGGGTGCTGCTTGCGGGCATAACAGCCTATAGGGGTGACCGCTGCCTGCAGTGGCGCTTGCCCATAAAGGGGGCATCGGCTCGCTGTGGGCACTGCCCCCATTAGGGCGGAACCGATGAGGATGAGATGGACAATCACAGGGCATGGAGATATGCCACCGTACACATAGATCTTGATGTAAGTGATTAGGCCCACTGGCTCGGGCTTGATCATATTATGGTATAGTCCATGATCATATGGTGTGATTACTCATATGATGTGTGATTACTTATATACCTACTAGATATGGATATATATTTGCATGCAATGTAGATATATATTAAATAGGTATGTATGTGACACATCATATTAGGAGACCAAATCAAAAATCTCCTCTCTTTATAATATTAAGTTGGTAAATATGAGATAATCAGATTGACCCATGTGGCCTTCCATTGTTATAGGTAGGGACCGATTCCCGATGTAGGTTGAGTTGGCTGAGTCACTCAATGTTCACCTATTTCACGATTAGCTATCTTGCCTATGATATAGTGATGTCACCGGTGACCTGAGGACATGGTATGCTTAGTCGAGTCACTTGAGGGCATATTATCAAATCAGACTCATTTTGTAACGATGGTGATGACTTAACTAAACACTATGGTTGCTCATGTCAGTCGAGACCATGGTGATTCGGAGGCCAAATAGGACGAGAATCATAAAGAGTTGTGATTGACAAGAGTTGCCTACCTTTACGGGCTTAGCGTAATTGGTCAAGTCACTTGAGGTTACATTAAGATGCCGATTGGATCTCGATCCCCACTAAAGATCTGCCGAGAGTCTCCGAATCACATACCGAAGGGAATTGTGTGATTCACGAGAACATAATGGGAGAAGATTATGATAGAAATCCTTATTTTTATTTATTTATTTATAAAATCTACATATTATTTATTTCTGCTACATCTTTATTTTCAGAAATATGTCACATTCAAATCCCTTACATGGCATACTTGATGTCAACCACTTCACTAGTCCAAATTACACCAATTGACTCTGTAACTTGAGAATCATTCTCATGACGGAGAAAATTGTATACGTCCTTGATATAATGATGCCTATGCCCGAGGAACAAGTAAGCAAGGATGAGATCGCTTGCTACGTGAAATACAAAAATGATTCCACTCTTGCTCAATATTACATGTTGGACTCTATGACTCCTGAGTTACAGAGACAGCATGAGAAGATGGATGCTAGATCCATTCTCCTACATCTCTGCAAACTATTTGAGGAACAGGGAAGGACTCAGCGATATGAGATATCCACGAGTCTCTTCCATGCTAGGATGATTGAGGGGACACCAGTTCAAAACCATGTCCTAAAGATGATTGAGTGAATAGAGTATTGGGAAATCTTGGGGGCGACATCATATGCGTAGCGGAAGATCAAGAAAAAATAAAATCCTCAATTTCCCCAAAGGATGTTCATCGTCGTGCGAAGATTGGTGCGCATAAATCCACGAAACAAACTGCGTATAAGATAAATTATGTTACCTAGGGAGATCGTATATCCCTGTTTCCTTGCAGATCTCTAGGAGAGGATGAAGGAAGTCAAGCGTCCTGCTCTCTAGTAGTGATCCACACAATAGGGCTGCGACGATGCTCCTCAAAAACTCCAGGCCTACTCTGAGGTGGAGAGGGGGAGGAGAATAGGAGAGGTAAGCAAAGGCTCTAACCCATGAGGCTCTGAATCCCTTCTATTTATAGAGGCCCCTTGTCAAACCCTAATGGATCATCCCCTAATGGGTATTGGATCTGCATCCAATTATCCAAGCCTTTTAGATTAGTGGATCAATATCCAATAATCTCTCATGGGCTTTTATTGGATCTCGTCCATGGGATCCAATAATTCAGGGGCTTATTGGATATCTAATAAGATAGGGGCTCTAGCGGATATCTCATATCCGAACCTCTACTCATCGCAACGCCTACCATATGTGTGTGACCCTCTAGGCCCAATATCGAGCTAGCCGTGAGTCATAGCTGTCAGAACTCCTTCTGGCTCAGTGAATTATTATCTCTATAATAATTCACTTGACTCATCGACTACGGACGTACTAGGCCACTACGCCGTAGTCCCTAGATGATACAGGGGAATCCAATCCATTGGACCTGCCTGTCCTCAGTTATCATGTACCTATAGTCTCTCATCCATCTAATATCCCAGAGACCGTATATCGGACATGGTGCTGTTAAACCCATACGATTTCTACTCGAGTCTCACTCTAATCGGATTCTCCGGGAGAACTCTTTCTCTCTCAACCCGAATGACCCTGGCCAGGGATTTGTCTAAGCAAGAACACATAGGATATTCCTCTCATGACGTCGAGAGTGAATGATCCTCTATCGACACTCAATAACCCTCGTAAGGTCGATTGTCACTCCCAATGACCAGTTGTACTAGATCTGGGACAGCCAAACTTATAAGTCTGGTATCAAAGAGTGGAGCACTCATACAGGATATCCTTGGTGTCTCAAGTCTAAGGACCAGATATACCACTAGGATTACGGAATCGTTGTCTAACAATAAGGCATCATCAACCATCCAGTATTCCATAAGCAGATCAATTAGTGAACTCATTCTCCAATAAGCACCTGTACTGTATCCCTAGTGTCCCCACATGAGCAGCTATGAGACCAACTGCATCCATCATATGGACGGGTATACAGCACACCAGTCTGTCCGGTTATCACGATGTCCCTCTCGAGTAACCTATGACCGGGATTATTTAGGATCTGTGTTTAAAGGTGAATCGGTCTCATTATCGTGATCTCATCACGATCCGATTCCCATTACACAGATCCAAGGACATCACAATATATACATGCATATATGCAATAGACAATATATAAAGTGATAAATGCCAAAATATAATAAGCAAAAAAAATTCTGTGTCAAGTCACACGTGCCATCACTCACGTGATTAGCTTGCTGGGCATCTATGACTAGCATACAGAAACTCACAGGTCTAGGAATGGTCCTAGAGGATGACTTGTGTGTAGACATTATGTTAGGAATGAGTCGACACTAAAAGGGGGGGTGAATTAGTGTAGCGGTAAAATCATCGATTTCGGACTCAATTTTTCGTTTTGATTAAAACCCATTTCGGAAAGGATGTTAACTTGAAAAACATTTGGAAGAATATGCAGCAAAAGTAATAAGGAAGTAAAGCAGTTTGCAATAAAGATAAACAGCAAAACATAAATACAAATCATTTTATAGTGGTTCGGTCATCGTGACCTACATCCACTCCCAATTCTTCCTTCGTCGAGGCCACCATATTCCATTATCAGTCTTTCTTCAATGGGTGAAGACCATCTACCCTTTTACACCCCTCTTCCACTTTTCACAGGTTTAGGAGACAATCTTTATAAGCACTCACTCCTCTCTTAAACAAAATTCTAGACTTAGAGTAGAGGAGGGAATTTCACAAGAGATTACAACAGCATTTTCTTACTTTTAAATTCTCTATGCTTATGTAAGTTAACCAGGGATAAGAGGGGCATTTATAGGTTTTAAGTGGATTCAAACTTGGAGCCTAAAAATGTCTCATCCCCGGTTTTCGGGGTCCTAGCAGTACCACCGCCTACAACACTGACATTGGGTGGTATCACCACCTGAAAGACTGTGTCTGGGTGGTACCACTGCTTGACACTGCCACTAGGCAGTACCACTGCCCAGACTAGCTGTATAAATGCCTGACACAGTCTCAGAGATTGTGCCACGACGGTGCCACTTGTTGGGTCACTGTTTAAGCCATTCACTTAGCCAAACACAGTCCATACATGGGCCCAACTAACTCCTAATTGGGTTGGCCAAATTCCAATCTTAATTATATGCTAACTACAAAATTTAAGGCATACACTAAGCTAAATAAGTCCCTAAGTCTAGGTTTCTTCTAGCGATCTTCCGGCGAACTTCCGACGATCTCTTGGCAATGTTCCAACGGACTCCAGGCAAGCTCCAAGACTTGACAATCTTCTTGGTGAGTTCCAATGAGCTTCTTTGGCAAGATCCTAGACTTCTCAGTCAATTCCAATAGAACTTTCGACAAACATCCGGACTTCCGATAAACTCTTGAACTCCCAACAAAATCTCATTCTTGACTCTAGGACTTCATTTTGCTTTATGCCTTGATTGCTATCATAGTTAATCTTGTACACATAAAACCCACTTCAATCTAGATAATTATTATAAAGCTTGAATCATATTTTCCGGCATGTTATTAGTTCATCGATGCTTCATCCGATTCTTCGGCGCATCATCTTTCTCTTGCGGCCTATTGCCCAATCGACCAGTTGAGCTCCGTACTCCGATTTCCTTGGACACAATATCCGCTCTTCTTGGCCCGATGCCCAACTCATGGCCCGAAGCTTTTATCGATACGTCGATCGATCCTCCAACTCGACGCCCAATCTTTTGACATGTTCCACTCCTGGCCCAACAATGATTCTTCTTGCTTTAATTGTCCCTGCTTCAATCTAGATAATTATTATAAAGCTTGAATCATATTTTCCGGCATGTTATTAGTTCATCGATGCTTCATCCGATTCTTCGGCGCATCATCTTCTCTTGCGGCCTATTGCCCAATCGACCAGTTGAGCTCCGTAACTCCGATTTCCTTGGACACAATATCCGCTCTTCTTGGCCCGATGCCCAAACTCATGGCCCGAAGCCTTTTATCGATACGTCGATCGATCCTCCAACTCGACGCCCAATCTTTTGACATGTTCCACTCCGGCCCAACATGATTCTTCTTGCTTTAATTGTCTGTCCCTGATTGAAGCTTCTTGTGATACTCAAAATGCAGATCAAATCATAAACTCTATCAATTAGTTTCATCATCAAAATTTGAGATTCAATAATCTCCCCCTTTTTGATGATGACAAGCAATTGATGACGGAGTTAACCTTAACTCTCCCTATCAATATGGCATATTTGAGAGAACTCTTGAATTCAAGTCAAAGCAAATTTAATCATTAATATTTGCAACATGTCATCATAAAATCATGCATAATCAAATCATTTAATACATCATTCCATGCATGATTGTCATCATAACTTCTCCCCCTTTGTCATCAATAAAAAGGAGAAGTGCAACTAGTAAGTGTTTATACATAATTTCAAATCATTGCATAATAAACATAATCTCAAGGCCTTAGACATTCTTGAATTCAAGGCCTTTGAATTCAAGAGACATATTGATAAGTTAAATTCATTTAAACTTATCAATACATACATCATGATTCCTATCATGATCTAACATTCTCAAAATGATGTCAAGGCATGACATCCATTTTCAAATCTGATATTTCACATATGAAAGATGACAAAGATAGCAATTCATCATTCTATGGCAAGATATCAATTTGTAAAATTGTAAGTTAAGCTCTAAATATCTTATCATAATGAAGAAAATTTATCAAGCAAACATTTCAAGTATATATGATGAAATATATTGCATACATTTATCATCAATTTACCACATTTTAGAATCATTTCTCCCCCTTTGTCATCAACAAAAAGGAGAACAATTCAACAATGCAAGTGTGGTAAAAATTCATGTCACATTTTAAATTGGAAAGAAATTCATATCAATCATATTTCAAGTCAAGTATTCATGACATGGTATCATTCAAAAGTTCTCAACATTAAAAGTTATAAACATTAAAGAAATGGCTTCCATCAACTTCTCCCTTTTTATTTTTCATCAAAATTTTGCATGAAGAAGGAGAGTAAGGAGGAAAATCCATTGAGAACCAACTTTGAATAAAGTTAAAAATGATAAAAGAGTTCCATTAAATCATGCTTCAATTTTCACAACGATCAAGATATTCGTGTGAAATCAAATCCTCATTCTTGCAAGTGTTCATCTCATAAAAAAGTTCTTCATTCATTAAGAAGGAATTTATGTGAAAGAATCATCATATGAAGGATAAAAGAAGTTCCGAGAATTAATCTTCATAACAAGAGGAGCATCACATCAAAACCATTTCTCAATAAAAATTCACAAGGGATAAATCCGAGAGATGCATTTGTCAATGAAATCTATGAAGTGATAGAGTGTATCAAAAGTGATAGAGCAAGTGTATGAAGTGAATTTGATATTGCATAAAATCTATTCAAGAAGATAGTCCGAAAAAGAAATATAACAAGTCATGCATTCGAACAAATTAACATTCCTAACTCTCTTCTAATAAAATCAAATTGTTCTTCACTTAAAGGCTTTGTAAAAATATCGGCTAATTGATATTTTGTATCAATAAACTCTAGAATTATATCATGATTAGTGACATGATCTCATATAACGTGATGCCTAATATCAATATGTTTTGTTCTAAAGTGTTGAATGAGATTTTTTGTTAAACATATTGCACTTGTGTTATCACATTTTATGGGGATATTTTTAAGATGAATCTTATAATCCTCTAAAGTATTTTTCATCCACACAACTTATGCACAGCATGCACTAGCTGCAATGTACTTGGCTTTAGTTGTAGATAGTGCAATCGAATTTTGTTTCTTGGAAGTCCAAGAAACAAGTGCGTGTCCTAAAAATTGACATATTCCTGATATACTTTTTCTATCTAATCTACATTTAGCAAAATCTGCATCAGCATAAGCAATTAGTTTAAAGTTCTCGGATTTTGGATACCATAATCTTATACTTGTGGTTCTTTTAAGATATCTAAGTATTCTCTTAACTACTTTAAGATGAGATATCTTAGGATTAGATTAAAACCTAGTACAAAGTCCTACACTAAATATGATATCCGGTCTAGTTACAGTGAGATAAAGTAAACTTCATATCATACCCCTATAAGCTTTTCGGTCGAAGCTTTCTCCACTTTCATCAATTTCTAACTTAGTGGAGGTACTTATGGGAGTGTTGATGGCCTTTGAGCTATCCATATTAAACCTTTTTAACAAATCTAAAGCATATTTTGTTTGACTAAGAAATATATCGTTACTTAGTTGTTTGATTTGTAAGCTCAAAAGAAAGTTAATTCCCTCATCAAACTCATTTCAAATTTAAGACTCATACTCTTAGCAAATGACTTACATAGAAATTTATTCGTAGAATCAAAAATGATATCATCAATATAAATTTGAATAATAAGAAAATTATTTTTAAAATTTTTGATAAACAATATAGTATCGACCTTGCCTTTAGAGAAATTATTTAGAATAAGAAAATAGCTAAGTCTCTCATACCAAGCTCTCGGGACTTGTTTTAGCCCACAGAGAGCTTAAGAATAAGAAATAGCTAGTCTCTCATACCAAGCTCTCGGGACTTGTTTTAGCCCACAGAGAGCTTTAGTCAATTTAAATATATGATTAGGGAGATTATCATTCTCAAATCCAGGAGGTTGTTCTACATAAACTTCTTCGGAAATAAAGCCATTAAGAAAAGCACTTTTAACATCAATTTGAAATAACTTAAAATTATTATTACTAGCATAGGTAAGGAGCATCCTTATGGCTTCTAATCAAACCACAAGAGTGAAGGTTTCTTCGTAATCGATACCTTCTTCTTAGTTGAAACCTTTGGTCACTAATATAGCCTTGTTTCTAACCATGATACTAGATTCATCTTACTTGTTTCTAAGACCCATTTAGTACCAATAACTAAATGGTCATTTGGCCTAGGAATAAGCTTCCACATCTCATTTCTCTCAAATTTATTTAACTCATCTTCAATTGCAATAATCCATGAATCATCTTTCATGGCTAAGTCAATACATTTAGATTCATCTGGGAGAGAAAAGTGGCGTTGGCATAAAAATTTTTAAGAGAAGAACATGTTTGAACCCCTTTAGATGTGTCTCCTATGATTAGCTCCTTAGGATGAGCATCTACATACTTCTAATACTTGGGTAAGGATGTTTCGGAAGTAGATGCATCCAAGTTGCTAGATGGAGAAAGGATTTCATTTAAATTCAAAGCATCAAAATTAACATCATCATCAAAATCATTTTTCTTAATTTTGGAAACCTTATTAAAAATAACATGAATAGATTCTTCTATGATCAAGGTTCTTTTATTAAAGATACGAAATGCTTTAGAAATAGAAGAATAGCCAAGAAAAATTCCTTCATCGGATTTAGCATCAAATTTTCCTAAGGCATCTTTTTCATTCAAGATAAAACACTTACACCCAAAAACTTTAAAATATGAAACATTAGGTTTTTTGTTGTTCCATAACTCATAAGGAGTTTTGGTGAGTAAGGGTTTTATTAGAACTCTATTCATGATATAGCATACCGTGTTTATGGCTTCAGCCAAAAATATTTAGGTAGACTATGTTCATTCAACATGGTTCTTGTCATTTCTTGTAAATTTCGTTCTCTTCCGTTCTGCTACTCCATTTTGTTAAGGACTTTCTTGGAGTAGAGAAGTTGTGATTGTATCTATTAGATGCACACAATTCTAGAACTCATAGTTTTGAAATTCACATACTATGATCACTTCGATTAATGAAATCATAAAACCCTTTCCATTTTGAACAAGTTTCTTTTTGCTGCTACTCCATTTTGTTAAGGATTTCTTGGAGTAGAGAAGTTGTGATTGTATCTATTAGATTCACAAAATTCTTAGAAATCATAGTTTTGAAATTCACTACTATGATCACTTCGAATTAATGAAATCATAAAACCCTTTTCATTTTGAACAAGTTTACAAAACTTGGAGAAATACCTAAAGGCATTCACTTTTGTGTGTCAAAAAATAAGTCCATGTGTACCTACTATAATCATCTACAATAACAAATGCATATTTGTTGCCTCCTAGGCATGATATAGAAATTGGTTCCGAACAAGTCCATATGGATTAATTGCAAAGGTCTAGAGGTGCTTATTTGGTTCTTAGGTTTGAAGCTACCTTTATTTGTTTTCCTAATTGACATGCATCACACACATTATCTTTAACAAACTGATATGAGGAATTCCTCTTACAAGTTCTTTAGATGAAATTTGAGAGATTAGTTTCATACTAGCATGACGTAATCTCCTATGCCAAAGCCAAGCATTATCATTTAGAATCGAAAAATACATTTCATTACAAAGATCATTAATGTCGATAGTGTATACATTATTCTATTTAGAACAATCATATATGTGTTTTTGTGTGGTTTTTCTATAATACAAGCATTAGATTCAAATCTAACAATATATCATTTATCACATAATTGACTAATGCTCAAAAGGTTATGTTTTAAGCCATTAACTAATAACACATCTTCAATGAAAAATTTGGATGTGTTACCTATAGTTCCTTTGCCAATGATTTTACTCTTGTTGTTGTCTTCGAAGGTGACATATCCTTCATCTAGGCTAGTGAGCTTAGAAATTGCTCGGTGTTGGTTGGCTCCTCTTCTTCGGAAGCACTTGAATGATCCCATGTAGCTTTGAGCGCCTTCTTCTTAGTATCCTCTTCTTGGCGTGGGGACATTCACTCTTGTAGTGTCCCGGCTTCTTGTATTCATAGCATATTACTTGATCTTTCTTGGGTTCAAATTTATTTTTAGTGTCATTTTTAATTTATTAAAATCACTAATAAGAGAATCATGCTCCTTTTTTAATAATTTATATTTTTTACTAATTATTTTGCATTCATCAAATAAATCATGAAAAGCATTTAATAGTTCATCAAATGATAAATTTGCGTCTAATGAACTTGTTACCTCATCTCCAATGGCCATTAGCGCATAGTGAGCAACTTGCTCGGTGTTGGTTGGCTCCTCTTCTTCGGAAGCACTTGAATGATCCCATGTAGCTTTGAGCGCCTTCTTCTTAGTATCCTCTTCTTGGCGTGGGGACATTCACTCTTGTAGTGTCCCGGCTTCTTGTATTCATAGCATATTACTTGATCTTTCTTGGGTTCAAATTTATTTTTAGTGTCATTTTTAAATTTATTTCTTTTAATAAATTTTTTGAATTTTCTTGTAAAGTTCATTTCTTTCTTTCTGATACTCCATTTTTTAAGGATTTCTTGTTGAGTAGAGCATTGTGATTGTATCTTTAAGATTCACAATTCTTAGAAATCATAGTTTGAAATTCACTACTATGATCACTTCGAATTAATGAAATCATTAAAACCCTTTTCATTTGAACAAGTTTACAAAACTTGGAGAAATACCTAAAGCATTCACTTTTGTGTGTCAAAAAATAAGTCCATGTGTACCTACTATAATCATCTACAATAACAAATGCATATTTGTTGCCTCCTAGGCATGATATAGAAATTGGTCCGAACAAGTCCATATGGATTAATTGCAAAGGTCTAGAGGTGCTTATTTGGTTCTTAGGTTTGAAGCTACCTTTTATTTGTTTTCCTAATTGACATGCATCACACACATTATCTTTAACAAACTTGATATGAGGAATTCCTCTTACAAGTTCTTTAGATGAAATTTGAGAGATTAGTTTCATACTAGCATGACGTAATCTCCTATGCCAAAGCCAAGCATTATCATTTAGAATCGAAAAATACATTTCATTACAAAGATCATTAATGTCGATAGTGTATACATTATTCTATTTTAGAACAATCATATATGTGTTTTTGTGTGGTTTTTCTATAATACAAGCATTAGATTCAAATCTAACAATATATCATTTATCACATAATTGACTAATGCTCAAAAGGTTATGTTTTAAGCCATTAACTAATAACACATCTTCAATGATAAATTTGCGTCTAATGAACTTGTTACCTCATCTCCAATGGCCATTAGCGCATAGTGAGCAACTTGCTCGGTGTTGGTTGGCTCCTCTTCTTCGGAAGCACTTGAATGATCCCATGTAGCTTTGAGCGCCTTCTTCTTAGTATCCTCTTCTTGGCGTGGGGACATTCACTCTTGTAGTGTCCCGGCTTCTTGTATTCATAGCATATTACTTGATCTTTCTTGGGTTCAAATTTATTTTTAGTGTCATTTTTAAATTTATTTCTTTTAATAAATTTTTTGAATTTTCTTGGTAAAAGTGCCAAGTCATCATTAAGGCCATCATCACTTGAGTTTTCTCTTAAGTGGTCTTCTTGTGTTCTTAGTGTCATATCATTCCTGTTCTTTGGAAGGGTGTCCTCAAGCTCTTCATGAGCTTTACATATCATTTTATAGGTCATTAGTGACCCAATTAGTTCTTCAAGAGGAAAATTATTTAGATCTTTGGCCTTTTGAATAGCCGTTACTTTAGGATCCCAACTCTTTGGAAGGGATCTTAAAATTTTATTAATGAGTTCAAAATCTGAGAAATCTTTACCCAGTCCTTTTAGACCATTGACGACATCCATAAATTGGGTGTATATGTCTCCAATGGTCTCACTCGGTTTCATTCAAAATAACTCATAAGAATGAACTAAAAGATTAATTTTTGACTCCTTCACTCTACTAGTGCCTTCATGAGTCACTTCTAGTGTGTGCCAAATATCAAAAGTCATTTCACAATTCGATACTCGATTAAACTCGTTTTTATCTAATGCACAAAACAAGGCATTCGTAGCGTTGGCATTTGAAGTGAAAGTCTTCTTCTCCAACTCATTCCAATCGTTCATTGGAAGAGAAAACTTTTGAAAACCATTTTCAATAACGTTTCAAAGCTTAAAATCTATTGAAATTAGGAAGATCCTCATTCTAGTATTCCAATATGTGTAATCCATCCCATTGAAGATGGGTGGATGTGTAATTTAATGACCCTCTTGGTTGCCAGCAAATACCATCTCTCTTGAGTTTTAAACCAAATGAGAGTGAACCTCACTCTGATACCAATTGTTAGGATCAAGAGCAGCACTAAGAGGGAGGGGGTTGAATTAGTGCAATGGAAAACTTTCGCTATTTCAAAAAACTTGTTTCGATTAAAACGGATTCTAATAAGAATAGTTTCAATTTAATCCATTTCGGAAGGAATTTGAACTTGAAACCTTTCGTGAAAGTGCAAGAGAAGACTAAGGTGATTTACAGCAATGTAAATTGCACAAATGAAAAGTGTCGGTTTGATAAAGTCTTCATATGATTAAAGCAGATCTTGGAAGATGTTTACGTGAAAGTGTATGTAGACATAGTTAAAGCATAGTAAAGAGGAAAGGCAGTTTGCTATAAAAGAAAGTTGCTCAAAGTAAATGCAAACCGAGTTTTAGAGTGGTTCGGTCAACGTGACCTACATTTACTTTCGGATTCCTCCTCCGACGAGGTCACTGGCATCCACTAAAGGCCTTCCTTCAATAGGTAAAGGCCAACTACCTTTTACAGCTTTTCTCTGTTTACCGGGTTTAAGAGACAACCCTTACAAGTCTCACTCCTCTTTCTTAGATGGTTTAAAAGCTAAGAGATGAAGGAGGAGAACTTTAACTTTTACAATACTTTAAGGCTTAAGAACTCAAGATTATACCAATAGGTTTCATGTCCTTTCATGTAGGAAATGGTGGGATTTTTATAGGCCCCAATGGCTTCAAAAATAGAGCCAAAAAGTGTCTAATCCTGGATTTCTGGGGTCCTGGCGGTACCACCACCATTACTGGGTGGTACCACCGCCTGGCACCTAACACTAGGCGGTACCACTACCTGATAGAGCTCGGAGACCAAGCTTTGGCAGTACCACAGCCTAACAGGGGTAATACCACCGCCTAGAATTCCTGGGAGGGCACTGCTTTCCAAGCGATGCCATTGCCAGCCAACTTTTCAGGGTCCTGGTTGGGCCTTGAATCCAGCCCAAATCGACCCAACTTGGAGCCTAGTTGGCCCCTAATTAAGTTAGTGGGATTATCTCCCAATCCAAACTTAATTTACGCTCTAACTATGATATTTAAGACATGATTACTGCACTTCTTGTTCTAGTGCGTCAATTGCTCTTCCAGCGAGCTTCCGGCATACTTCCGACGAACATCCGACGAACTCTCGGCAATGCTCTGGCAGACTCCCGGCAAGCTCCTGAACTTGGCAACGATCTTCTTGGCAAGTTCCGATGAGCTTTTAGACTTCTCGGTTAGTTCCCGTAGAACTTCCGACGAACATCCGACGAACTCTCGAACTCCCAACATGATCTCGATCTTGACTCTAGCATAACACCTGCTTTATGTCTTACTGCCATCGTAGTTAATCCTGCACACTTTTCTCAACATATAGATTAGATCAAACAAATTACAATTGACTTCATCATCAAAATCCAAGATTCAATAGGTACCACCATTGGCAGCATTAACTGTCGGCAGTACCACCACCCAGTCCTCCTAGGAGACTAGGTTTTTCAGGCGGTGCCACCGCCAACCATATTTTTAGGGGCAAAATTGGCTGCTCAATTCAGCCCAATTTAGCCTTATTAAGGGCCTAGTTGGCCCCTAATTAAGTTAGTGGGATTACCTCCCAATCTTAACTTAATTTATGCTCTAACTATGATAATTAAGACATGATCATAACACTTCTTGTTCCGTTGCGTCAATTACTCTTCCGGCGAGCTTCCAGCGTACTTCCAACAAACATCCGACGAACTCTTGACAATGCTCCAGCGGACTCCTTGCAAGCTCCCAAACTTTACGATGATCTTCTTAGTGAGCTCCGACGAGTTTCTTTGGCAAGCTCTTGGACTTCTCGGGTGGTTTCGCTAGAACTTCCGACGAACGTCCAAATTTCCGACAAACTCTTGAACTCCCAACGAGATCTCGATCTTGACTCTGATATAATACCTGCTTTATGTCTTACTACTATCATAGTTAATCCTACACACTTTTCTCAACATATAGGTTAGATCAAACAATATACAGTTGATTTTATCATCAAAATCCGAGATTCAACAATCTCCCCCTTTTTAATGATGACAATCAATTGATGATGGAGTTAATCTTAACTCCCCCTATCTATATGTCATACTTGAGAAAAGACACTCTTGAATTCAAAGCTTTTGAATTCAAGCATCAAATTGATAAGATAAATTCATTTAAACTAATCAATATACACATCATGATACTTATCATGATTTTCCAATTCTAAATACAATACCACATATTTGTCAAAATGATGTGACATCCATTTTCAAATATGATATTTCAAATATGAGAGATAACAAAGATAGTAATTCATCATTCTATGGTAAGATGACAAGTTATCAAATTGTAAAATAGCAAGTTAAGCTCATGATATCATATAAAGACATTTATCAATTTGATACGATAAGATATGTTTTTGTCATATTTTAATATGTTTCAAATGATAAGCACATAAGCATTTATGATAAGATACATTGCATACGTTGTCATCAATTTACTACATTTTGGTATCATTTCTCCCCCTTTGTCATCAACAAAAAGAAGGATAATTCAACAATGCAAGCGTGGTTAAAATTCATGCCACATTTCAATTTCTATTTGACGATACCAATCATATTTCAAGCATTCATGACATGGTATCATTCAAAAGTTCTCAACATTAAAAGTTATAAACATTAAAGAGATAGCTTCCATCAACTTCTCCCCTTTTTTCATCAAAACTTTGCAAGTAAGGAATTAATCCATTAAGAATCAACTTTGTGAAATGATTTGAATCAAGTCAAAAACGATAAAAGAGTTTAATTAAATCATGCTTCAATTTTCACAAGGATCAAGATATTCATGTGAAATCAAATCCTCACTCTTGCAAGTGTTCATCTTATAAAAATTCTTCCTTCATTAAGAAAGAATTCATGTGAAAAAATCATCATATGAAGGATAAAAGAAATTCCATGAATAAACCTTCATAATGAGAGGAGCATCACATCAAATCCATTTCTCATTAAAAGTTCATAAGAGTGAAATCCGTGAGAGATGCATTTATTAATTAATTCCATGTATCAAAAATCATTAAGTGATGGAGCAAGGATATGGAATAAACTAGATATGGCATAAACTCATGAAAGCTCCATTCCAGAAATTCACAAAGATAGTTCGAAAAAGATATACATCAAATTCATGCATCTGGGCAAATTAACATTCCTAATTCTCTTCTAATAAAATCATATTATTCTTTACTTAAAGGTTTTGTAAAAATATCGGCTAATTGATGTTTCGCATCAATAAACTCTAAGATTACATCATGATTATTGGCATAATCTCATATAAAGTGATGCCTAATAGTAATATGTTTTGTTCTAGAGTGTTGAATGAGATTTTTTGTTAAACATATTGCACTTGTGTTATCATATTTTATGAAAATATTTTTAAGATGAATCTTATAATCCTCTAAAGTGTTTTTCATCCACATAACTTATGCACAATATGCACTAGCTGCAATGTACTCAGCTTCGATTGTAGATAGTACAACCGAGTTTTGTTTCTTGGAAGACCAAGAAACAAGTGTGTCTTAAAAATTGACCCGTTCCGGATGTGCTTTTTCTATCTAATCTACATCCAACAAAATCCGCATCAGCATATGCAATTAGTTCAAAGTTCTCGAATTTTGGATACTATAATCCTAGATTAGTGGTACCTTCAAGATATCTAAGAATTCTCTTAACTGCTTTAAGATGAGATATCTTAAAATTAGATTGAAACCTAGCACAAAGACCTACACTAAACATGATATCCGGTCTAATTGCGGTGAGGTATAGTAAACTTCCTATCATACCCTTATAAGCTTTTTGATCAAAGCTTTCTCCACTTTCATCAATGTCTAACTTAGTGGAGGTACTCATGGGAGTATTGATAGCCTTTGAGCTATCCATATTAAACCTTTTTAGCAAATCTAAAGCATATTTTGTTTGACTAAGAAAAATACCATTACTTAGTTGTTTGATTTGTAAGCCTAAAAAGAAAGTTAATTCCCCCATCAAACTTATTTCAAATTCAAGACTCATACTTTTAGCAAATGATTCACATAGAGATTCATTCGTGGAACTGAAAATAATATCGTCAATATAAATTTGAACAATAAGAAAATTATTTTCAAAATTTTTGATAAACAATGTAGTATCGACCTTGCCTTTAGAGAAATTATTTTCGATAAGAAATGAGCTAAGTCTCTCATACTAAGCCCTTAGGGCTTATTTCAATCTATAGATAGCTTTAGTCAATTTAAACACATGATTAAGGAGATTATCATTCTGAAATCTGGGAGGTTGTTCAACATAAACTTCTTCGGAAATAAAGCCATTAAGAAAAGCACTTTTAACATCTATTTAAAACAACTTAAAATTATTACTACTAGCATAGGCAAGGAGCATCCTTATGGTTCTAATCGTGCCACAAGAGTGAAGGTTTCTTTATAATCAATACCTTCTTCTTGGTTGAAACCCTTGGTCACTAATCTAACCTTGTTTCTAACCACGATACCAAATTCATCTTGCTTGTTTCTAAAGACACATTTAGTACCAATAAATAAATGGTCATTTAGCCTTTGAACAAGCTTCCACACTTCATTTCTCTCAAATTGATTCAATTCTTCTTGCATTATGATGACCCATGAATCATCTTTCATAGCTTCATCAATATATTTAGGTTCAATTTGAGAGAGAAAAGCAATATTAGCACAAAAATTCTTAAGAGAAGAACGAGTTTGAACCCTTTTCGATGTGTCTCCTAGAATTAGTTCCTTAAGATGAGCATCTATATACTTCCATTCCTTCGGTAAAGAAGGTTCGGAAGAAGATACATCCAAGTTGCTAGATGGAGAAAGGGATATGCTTTAAACTATCAACAAACAATACATCTTCAATAAGAAGGTTGGATTTATTACCTATGGTTCCTTTGCCAATGATTTTACCCTTATTATTGTCTCCAAAGGTGACATATCCTTCATCTAGACTAGTGAGCTTAGAGAAATGAGATGGATCTCCAGTCATATGCCTTGAGCATCCACTATCAAGGTACCATCTCTTGCTCCTAGCTTATGATGGTACATTTTTCTTAAAAAAAGAGTAATTTTTAGGTACCCATTTGACCTTGAGTGCCTCAAAAATCGATTTACATAACTTATCATATTGCATTGAGTCATTTGAGGTTCTTTTAGGAACTTAAATTAATCTATATGGACTATATTTCTTGAACGGATATTTGTACGCAACATGTCCAAGTTTGTAATAAAAATTACATTTGGCATGATGTAATACATGTAAGGTAGGGCCTTTAATAAATGTGGTTGCATTTTGGTGAAAGCTACTCATAAATCCAATTCCGCCTTTTCTATGAATGTGACCCTTATTGGCAAGGATCATGTTCAAGGACTTGCTACCAACCTCAAATTTCTTTAAGGTTTCTTTGAGTAGCAAGTTTTCCTTTTGAAGTATTTCTAGTTCATGGCATTTTTTGTATAGAATTAAGTTATTTTCATGCTCAATCTTTAGTCTATCAAAATCACTAATAAGAGAAGCACGTTCCTTTTTCAAAGAGTTCTACTTTTTACTCAAGATTCTACATTCATCAAACAATTCATGAAAAGCACTTAAAAGCTCATCGAAAGATAAATTTGCATCTAATAAACTTATTACCACATCTCCAATAGCCATTAGTGCATAGTGAGCAACTTGCTCGGTGTTGGTTGGCTCCTCTTCTTCGGAAGTACTTGAGTCGTCTCATGTAGCTTTGAGAGCCTTCTTCTTTCGTTGCCTCTTCTTAGCTAGGAGGCATTTGCTCTTATAATGTCCCGGCTTCTTGCATTCATAGCATATTACTTGATCTTTCTTGGGTTCAAATTTTTTTTAGTGTTATTTTTAAATTTATTCCTTTTTTTGAATTTTTTTATTAAGAGTACTAAGTCTTCATCATATTCCTCATCACTTGAGTTTTCTTTCAAGTGGTCTTCTTGGATTCTTAGTGTCATATCCTTCCTATTCTTTGAAAGGGTATTCTCAAGCTCTTCATGAGCCTTACAAGTCATTTCATAGGTCATTAGTGACCCAATTAGTTCTTCGAGAGGAAAATTATTTAGATCTTTGGCCTCTTGAATGGTCGTTACTTTAGGCTCCCAACTCTTTAGAAGGGATCTTAAAATTTTATTAATAAGTTCAAAATCCGAGAAACTTTTACCAAGTCCTTTTAGACCATTGACGCCATCTATAAATCGGGTGTACATGTCTCCAATGGTTTCACTCGGTTTCATCTGAAACAACTCATAAGTGTGCACTAAAAGATTAATTTTTAACTCCTTCACTCTACTAGTGCCTTTATGAGCCACTTCGAGTGTGTGCCAAATATCAAAAGTTGTTTCGTAAATCGACACTCGATTAAACTCATTTTTGTCTAATGCACAAAACAAGGCATTCATAGCCTTGGCATTTAAAGTGAAAGTCTTCTTCTCCAACTCATTCTAATCGTTCATTGGAAGAGAAGACTTTTGAAAACCATTTTCGACAATATTCCATAGCTCAAAATCCATTGAAATTAGGAAGATCTTCATTCTAGTCTTCTAATATGTGTAATCCGTCCCATTGAACATGGGCGGATGTGTAATTGAATGACCCTCTTGGTTGCCGGCAAATATCATCTCTCTTGGGTGTTAAACCAAATGAGATTGAACCTTGCTCTGATACCAATTGTTAGGATTAAGAGCGGCACTAAGAGGGGGGGGTGGGGGGGGGTGAATTAGTGTAGCGGAAAACTTTTCCAATTTCAAAAGTCTTTGTTTCAATTAAAACCGATTCCGACGAAAATGGTTTCGATTCAATCCGTTTCGAAGAGAAATTGAACTTGAGAGCTTTTGTAAAAGTGCAAGAGAAGATTAAGGTGATTTACAGTAATGTAAATTACACAAATGAAAAGTAAACCAGAATTTAGAGTGGTTCGGTCAACGTGACCTACATCCACTTTTAGATTCCTCCTCCGACGAGGTCACCGACGTCCACTAAAAGCCTTCCTTCAATAGGTGAAGACCAACCAACTCTTTACAGTGTTTTCTCTTTTTCACAGGTTTAGGAGAGAACCCTTACAAGTCTCACACCTCTCTTGAATAATCTCAATACTTGAAAAGGGAGGAGGAGAACTTTAGCACTTTTATAACTCTTTAACCCTTCAAAGACTCAAGATTATGCCAATACTTCTGTGCCCTTTCATGCAGAAAATGGTAGAGTTTTTATAGGCCCCAATGGTTTCAAAAATGGAGCCAAAAAGTGTCTCATCCTGAATTTTCGGGGTACTGGCCGTACCACCACCATTATTGGGCGGTACTACCGCTTGCAATCTGACACTAGGCGGTACCATCGCATAACAGGTGGGCACCCCCGCGGGTGTCGCCGCCTCCGCAGGTGGTGCTATCCCGCCGGGCGGCCGCCGTTGCAGGGGGGTTTTGCCCGTGGGAGCAGCGCCCGCAAGTGCCACTACCCTATGGTACCTCACCCTACTGAGAGTGGATGATCCTCTATCAATACTCAATAGCCCTCATAAGGTCGACTACCACTCCCAATGACTAGTTGTACTAGATCTGGGACATCAAAACCTATAAGTTTAGTATCAAAGAGTGGAGCACTCATACAGGACATCCTTGATGTCTCAAGTCTAAAGACCAGATACATCACTAGGACTACAAAATCGTTGTCTGATAATAAGGCATCATCAACCATCCAGCATTCCGTAAGCGGATCAATTAGTAAACTCATTCTCCAATGAGCACATGTACTATATCCCTTGTGTCCCCATGGACCAGCTGCATCCATCATATGGATGGGTATATAGCACACCAGTCTGTCCGATTATCTCGATGTCCCTCTCGAGTAACCTATGACCGGGATTATTTAGGATCTGTGTTTAAAGGTGAATCGGTCTCATTATCATGATCTCATCACGATCCGATTCCCATTGCACAGATCCAAGAACATCACAATATATACATGCATATATGCAATAGTCAATATAAAGTGATAAATATCAAAATATAATAAGCAAAAAGATTTCGTGTCAAGTAACACGTGCCATCACTCACGTGATTGGCTTGTTGGGCACCTATGACTAGCAAGAACAAGCTTCCACATCTTATTTCTCTTAAATTGATTCAACTCTTCTTGCATTACGATAACCCATGAATCATCTTTCTGTTGAATCTCGAATTTTAATGATGAAATCAATTGGTAAAATATTTGATCTAATCCTTTGCTGAGATATGTGTGTAGGATTAACCACGATTTCAGAAAGACGTAAAGCAAGTGTTGTGTCGGAGTCAAAATCGAGATCACATTAGGAGTTCGAGAGTTCGCCGGAACTCCGGACATTCATCAGAACTAGCCAAGAAAATCATCGTAAAGTCTAGGAGCTTGCTGGGTGTCCGCCAAAGCATTGTTGAGAGTTCATCGGATGTTTGCCGGAAGTACGTCGGAAGCTCACCGGAAGAGCAATTGATGCATCGGAACAAGATGCACTGTAATCATATCTTAGTTATCGTAATTAGAGAGTAAATTAAGTTAGAATTGGGAGGTAATCCCACTAACTTAATTAGGGAGCCAATTAGGCCCTTAGTTGGGCTAGTTTGGGCTAGATTCAAGGTCCAACCAGGTGGCTGAAAAGATAGCTGGCGGTGGCACCAACTGGAAAGCAATGCCCAAAGATATCTGGGCGGTGGTACTGCTGGCAGTTATTGCTGCCAGCGGTGGTACCGCCTCTGGTCAAGCGGTGGTACCGCCAGAGCTCGGTCTCTGAGCTCTGTCAAGCGATGGTACCACCCAATGTCAAGTGTCAGGCAGTAGTACCGCCCAATAATGGCGGTGGTACCGCCAGTACCCCGAAATCTGGAATAAGACACTTTTTGGCTCCAATTTTGAAGCCATTAGGGCCTACAAAAACCTCATCCTTTTCTACATGAAAGGGCACGAAACCTATTGGCATAATCTTGAGTTCTTGAGTCTTGAAGTGTTGTAAAAGTAAAGAGTTCTCCTTCTTCATCTCTTAGCCTTGTAACCATCCAAGAAAGAGGAGTGAGAATTGTAAGGGTTGTCTCCTAAACCTGGCAAAAGGAGAAAAGCTGTAAAAGATGGTTGGCCTTCACCTATTGAAGGAATGCCTTTAATGGACGCTGGTGACATCGTCGGAGGAGGAATCCGAAAGTGGATGTAGGTCACATTGACCGAACCACTCTAAAACTCGGTTTGCATTTACTTTGAACAACTTTCTTTTATAGCAAACTGCCTCTCCTCCTTACTGTGCTTTAACTACGTCTACATATGCTTTCACGTAAACACCTTCTGAGATCAACTTTAATCATACGAAGACTTTACAAAACCAATGCTTTTCATTTGTGCAATTTATATTACTGCAAATCACCTTAGTCTTCTCTTGCACTTTCACGAAAGCTTTCAAGTTCAAATTCTAATTCTTTTCGAAATGGATTGAATTGAAACCATTCTCCTCGGAATCAGTTTTAATCAAAATAAGTTTTTTTTTAAATAGCGAACCCCCCTCCTCTTAGTGTCGCTCTTGATCTTAACACTTTCAATGCCTCGTCAATGCATTTAGATTCAATTTGGGAGAGAAAAGTGGCGTTGGCACAAAAATTCTTAAGAGAATAATGAGTTTGAACCCCTTTTGATGTGTCTCCTATGATTAGCTCTTTAGGATGAGCATCTACATACTTCCATTCCTTGGGTAAAGAAGATTCGGAAGAAGAAGCATCCAAGTTGCTAGATAGAGAAGGGTTTTAATTTAAATTTAAAACATCAAAATCAATATCATCATCAAAATCATTTTTCTTAGTTTCGAAAACTTCATTAAAAATCATATGAATAGACTCTTCTATAACCAAAGTTCTTTTGTTAAAGATACGAAACGTCTTATAAATAGAAGAATAATCAAGAAAAATTCTTTCATTGGATTTTGCATCAAATTTTCCTAATGTATCTTTTTCATTCAAAATAAAACATTTGCACCTAAAGACTATAAAATATGAAATGTTGGGTTTTTTGTTATTCTATAACTCATAAAGAGTTTTCGAAAGTAATGGTCTTACTAGAACCCTATTCATGACATAGTATACTGTATTTACGGCTTTGGCCCAAAAATATTTGGGTAGACTATGTTCATTTAACATGGTTCTTACCATTTTTTATTGAGGATTTCTCACAGTGGAGAAATTATGGTTGTATCCATTGGATTCACAAAAATCATGAAAATCATGATTTTAAAATTCACCACAGTGATCACTTCGAATTGATGAAATCATAAAACCCTTTTCATTTTGAATAAGCTTACAAAACTTAACTTAGAGAAATACCTAAAGGAATCACTTTTGTGTGCTAAAAAGTAAGTCCATATGTGTCTACTATAATAATCTACGATGACAAATATTTATTTACTACCTCCTAAGCTTGATATAGCAATTGGTCCGAACAAGTCCATATGGATCAATTGCAATGGTCTAGTGGTGCTAATTTGGTTCTTTGGTTTGAAACTAACTTTTATTTGTTTTCCTAGTTGATATGCATCACACGGATTGTCTTTAATGAACTTAATGTGAGGAATTCCTCTTACAAGTCTTTTAGATGAGATTTGAGAGATTAGTTTCATGCTAGCATGACCTAATCTTCTATGTCAAAGCCAAGCATCATCATTTAAAACTGAAAAATATATTTCATTACAAAGATAATCAATGTTGACAGTGTATACATTATTTTGCTTTAGGGCAATCATAGATGTGTTTTTGTGTATTTTTTCAATAATGAAAGCATTAGATTCAAATCTAACAATATATCCTTTATCACACAATTGACTAACGCTTAAAAGGTTATGCTTTAAGTCATCAATCAACAACACATCTTCAATAAAAAGGTTGGATTTGTTACTTATGGTTCCTTTGCCAATAATTTTACCATTGTTGTTGTCTTCGAAGGTGACATATCCTTCGTCTAGGCTAGTGGGCTTAGAGAATTGAGATGGATCTCCGGTCATATGCCTTGAGCATCCACTATCAAGGTACCATCTCTTGCTCCTAGCTTGTGATGGTATATTTTTCTACAAAAAAGGATGATTTTTAGGTACCCATTTGACCTTGAATGCCTCAAAAATCGATTTACATAGCTTATCATATTGCATTGAGTCATTTGAGGTTTTTTTAGAAACTCAAATCAATTTATGTGAACTATATCTCTTAAGTGGACATTTATAGGCAACATGCCCGAGTTTGCAACAAAAGTTATTTTTGGTGTGAGGTGATACATGCAAGGTAAGGCCTTTAACAAAGGTAGTCGGATTTTGGTGAGAGCTATACACAAATCCGATTCTGCCTCTCCTATGAACGTGACCCTTATTGGCAAGGATCATGTTCAAGGACTTGCTACCAACCTCAAATTTTTCAAAGGTTTCTTTGAGTAGCAAGTTTTCCTTTTAAAGTATTTATAGTTCATCATATTTCGTACATGGAGCTAAACTATCATTGTGCTCAACTTTTAATCTATCGAAATCATTAACAAGATAAGCATGCTCTTTTTTCAACAATTTATATTTTTTACTAATTAATTTGCATTCATCAAATAAATCATAAAAAGCATTTAATAGTTCATCAAAGGATAAATTTGCATCAAATGAACTACTTACCTCATCTCCAATAGCCATTAGCGTATAGTAAGCAACTTGCTCAGTGTTGGTTGGCTCCTCTTCTTCGGATGCACTTGAGTCGTCCCAAGTTACTTTAAGAGCCTTCTTCTTCTTTGGTTGCTTTCTCTTTGCTTGGGAACATTTATTCTTGAAGTGTCTCGGCTTTTTGCATTCGTAGCATATCACTTATTCTTTCTTGGGTTCAATTTTATTTTTAGTATCATTTTTAAATTTATTTCTTTTTATTGAACTTTCTTGTCAAGAGTACCAAGTCTTCATCAAAGTCCTCATCACTTGAATTTTCTTTCATGTGGTCTTCTTGAGTTCTTAGTGTCATATCCTTCTTGTTCTTTGAAAAGTTATTCTCAAACTCTTCATGAGCATTACAAGTCATCTCATAGGTCATTAGTGACCCAATTAGTTCTTTGAGAGAAAAGTTATTTAAATCTTTGGCCTCTTGAATGGCCATGACTTTAGGATCCCAACTCTTTGGAAGGGATATTAAGATTTTATTAACAAGTTCAAAATCTGAGAAACCTTTACTAAGTCTTTTTAGACCATTGACGACATCTGTAAATCGAGTGTACATGTCTCCAATGGTCTTACTCGGTTTCATTCGAAAAAACTCATAAGTATGAACTAAAAGATTAATTTTCGACTCCTTTACTCTACTAGTGCCTTCGTAAATAACTTCGAGTGTGTGCTAAATATCAAAAGTCGTTTCATAAATCGACACTCGATTGAACTCGTTTTTATCCAAAACACAAAACAAGTTATTCATAGCCTTAGCATTTAGAGTGAAAGTCTTCTTCCCCAACTCATTTCAATTATTCATCGAAAGAGAAGACTTTTGAAAGTTATTTTCTACAATGTTCTATAATTCGAAATCCATAGAAATAAGAAAAATCCTCATTCTTGTCCTCTAATAGGTGTAATTCATTCCATTGAACATGGGCAAATGTGTGATTGAGTGACCCTCTTGGTTGTTGGCAAATGTCATCTCTCTTGGGTTTCAAACCAAATAAGAGTGACCTTGCTCTAAAACTAATTGTTAGGATCAAGAGCGGTACTAAGAGGTTGGGGGGGGGGGGTGAATTAGTGCAGCGAAAAAATTGTCGACTTTAAAAAATGTTCGTTTCGATTCAAATCAGTTTAGAGAGATGTTGAACTTGAGAGCCTTCATAAAAATGTAAAGAGAAGCTTAAGGAAGTTTGCAGTAATGTAAATTATACAAAAGAAAAGCAAACTACAATTTAGAGTGGTTCGGTCAATGTGACCTATATCCACTTCGAATTCCTCCTCCGTCGAGGTCACCAGCGTCCACTAAAGGCCTTCCTTCAATAGGCGAAGACCAACCACCTTTTACAGCTCTTTCTCCTTTTGCCGGGTTTAGGAGATAATCCTTACAAGATTCACTCCTCTTTCTTGGATGGTTACAAGGCTAAAAGAGGGAGGAGGACTCTTCTTGCTTTTACAACACTTTTGAACCCCCAAACACTTAGATTTCTTTTACAAGTATAATAGCACTTTGTTGTCCTTCCATGCAAAAAAGGGTGGGGTATTTATAGACATAAATGGCTTCAAAAATGGAACCAAAAAGTGTCTCATCCTGGATCTCCACGATACTAGCGGTACCATCGCCTGACATCTAACATTGGGCGGTACCACCACCCAGTTTTGGCAGTGCGATCGCCTAACAGTGCTCGGAGACCGAGCTCTGGCGGTACCACCACTGGCAGCATTAACTGCCGGCAGTACCACTGCCCAGTCTAAGCGGTACCACCACCCAAAACTCTTGGGAGATCGAGTCTCAAGCGGTGCCACCGCCGGCCATGAATTCAGATGCTGAATGGGCTATCCAATCCGGCCCAATTTAGCCCTGTGAAGGGCCGAGTTGGCCCCTAATTGAGTTAGTGGGATCACCTCCCAATCCTAACTCTATTTACGGTTCTAACTATGATTAAAGCAAGCAATTAGTTCGGTTTATCGATTTTTCCCTCAGCGATCCTCTGGTGAACTTCTCGGCGAGTCTTTCGGCATGCTTCCCGCAAACTCCCGACGAACTCTCCGCAATCTTCCGACGAGCTTTCAGTGATAAACTCTCGATGATCTTCCGACGAACTCTCGACGATCTTCAGATGAGCTCTCGGCGAGCTCCCGGTATATTGTCTGAATCTTCGACTCCGGCCCATCATCTGCTTTACGCCTTACCACTATCATAGCTAATCCTGCATACTTATCTTAACATATAGATTAGGTCAAATAATTTACCAATTGATTTCATCATCAAAATCTGAGATTCAACAACATGTGACATCACTCACATGATTGGCTTGCAAGGCACCTACGACTAGCAATTCAGCCCTATTCGAGCCTAATTGGCCCCTTATTAAGTTAATAGGATTTCTCCCAAAACTAACTTTAATTGAAACCCTAACTATGATTATTAAAGCTAAACAATTACAATGCAAGCAATCCTAGTTGTTCGGCATGTCAATTGTTCATTAGAACTACTAGCAAAACTTCTGACGGACTCCCGGTGATCTTCCAATGAACTTTCGGCGAACTCTCGGTGAGCTTCCGACGCATCGTTTGAACCTTTGGCGTATCCCCTGATTCTTTCAACCTGATGCTTGATCTTTGATTCATGCCTAACATTCGATTCTTCTTTAATTATTTTATCTTTTCACGATCATAGTTAGTCCTGCATTACTTTTCTCAACACATGAATTATATCATTAATTTATCAATTGATTTCATCATCAAAATCCAAGATTCAACATGAATAACCATGGCTAGGGATTTACTTGAGCAAGAACATATGGGATATTCCTTTCATGACACCGAGAGTCAATGATCCTCTATCAATACTCAATAACCCTCGTAAGATTGACTACTACTCCCGATTACCAACTATGCTAGATTTGGAAGTTCCAAGCATATAAGTCTAGTATCAAAGAGTAGAGTACTCATACATGATATTTTTGGCATTTCAAGTCTAAGGACTAGATACACCATTGGGATGATGGAATTATTATCTGACAATAAGGCATTATCAATCATCCAGCATTCTATGAGTGAATCTATCAGTGAACTCATTCTTTAATAAGTACCTACATTGTATCCTTAGTATCTTCACACGAGTAGCTATGAAACCAATCACCTCCATCATATAAACGGGTATATAGTACACTAGTCTATCCGGTTATCTCGATGTCCCTCTCGACCATCCTATAACTGGGATTATTTAGGGTTTGTGTTTAAAGGCGAATCGGTCTCATTATCATGATCTCATCGTGATCTAATTCCCATTGCACAGATCCATGGACATCACAATATATATATACAACAAACAATATAAAGTGAGAAAATATCATAATAATATAATAAGTAAAAAGAATGCAAATCATGTCACACGTGTCATCACTCACGTGATTAGCTTGCATGGCACCTATGACTAGTAGTAGGAAGCATTGATGCAAGTAAGAAAAATTTTTGATAATTGAACCAATTGAGGAGGAACCAAAGATTAAGACTGTAGACTAATCATGAAGGTACTAATAATGATGATATTGTTAAACCTATCACATATGCTATTCATGCATTAGTTGGTTACTCTAATCCTCAAACTATGAAAGTTAAAAGGCTTTTGAAACATCAGTTTGTTACTATTTTAATTGATACTAGTAGAATCAATAATCTTATGGATAGCAAGGTTATGATTGGCCTACTGCATTGGACAAATTTGAACTTGTAATAATAAGTGTTCCAAGGTGAAGCTTATTATGTGGGGGCAAGAGTCACTCATGGATTTCTTCTTACTACTATTGAATAACTATGACAAAGTCAATGCTCTTTGATATCACTTTTAAAGAAAGATGTATTTAAGTGGACAGAAGAAGCTAATTAAGCTTCTATTTCTCTTAAGTATGCATTGACTACTACATTAGTTCTTGCTATACTAAATTTTAACAAGTTATATATGATTAAATCTGATACTTTTGGAGCAAATATTAGAGTTGTACTAATGGAAGAAGGTTGTCCAATCGCTTATACTACTAAGGCGCTTTCCCCATCTCATCTAAGCTTATCTGTTTATGAGAAGGAGATGTTTGCTACTATTCATGTAATCACTAAGTGAAGGTTTTACTTAATTGATCGATGTGTTGTAATGTGTCATAGATATCCTAATATTGTGATGCTCATTCAATAAGCCAAATTACTAACTAAATATACAACTTAAGGGTCTTATGAAGTTTTGGAGGAGAAGCTTTCAGAATTTGTTGCTACTCGGCCTTGAGTACTAGACTATTTTGAAGAGTTGAAAAATGTTAAGATTTCTTAATTTTAAGAGTCCTTAATTTTAGGGATTTTATATTGATATTTATTTCCTATTTAGTCTTTCCTAGTTATGGTAGGTGTTTTTGAGTTTTAGGAGTCCTTTGATATAGCAAATTAAGAATTGCTATTTATTACAAATCCTAGTTGGCTAAGACATTATATATATAATGTCTTTGGTTATTTTTCTTAAGTAATAAAATATAACTCAAAGCCTTTGGCCAACTTGGAAGTTGATCCCCTCGAAGCGATCAAATCCCTATCTACTTTCTTAAATAAAGTCCTAAGGTTTTATCACTCAGCTTCTTGCTATGATCATACCAATGTGACCCACGTGAGTTTCTCAAAGGGGTCCATGCCTTCGAGATAGAACCAAGCTATGTTGATTCTTCGGTCAATGGCACTAAGGCAACAATATGATTCATCACCTCCATCTTGACTAGTGCGCCTTGAGAAATTTGTAAGATCTTCAGTCATGTGTCTTGAGTATTCATTATCAAAATACTATCTTTTGTTTCTAGCCTTTATTTGAAGTTATACCAATAAGAAAAATGTAGTTGATTTAGGTGCTCATTTAACTTTGGGTTCTTCAAAATTAAATCTACATTTCTTACTTTTTGACTTTAAATTACTTATGATTTATATAAGGAACCCAAACTAAATTAGCATGACTATATTTCTTGAGTATATTAAACATAATGATTGAACTTTCCATAAAAGTTGTATTTAACTTTAAAAGAAGTACATAGTTGGGTCTTTTTATAAATTTGGTTAGCTTTTAATGAGTGTGACTACTTGTTAATCCAATACTTTTTTTTCTAGATACACAATCTTATTTAGTAAAAATCATATTGAGTGAGTTGTTTCTTATCTTAAATTTTTCTAATGTTTATCATAGTAACATAGTTTTTTTTAAAGAGATTATATTATGTCATCACTATCAATAGACTCTTCCAAGTAATGTCTTAGTTTTTCATTTATAGCATATAAGTCCATTGTGTTTTCAATGCATGCAATTTTAGAGATTTTTGAAATAACTCCTTTTTAAGTTTAAGATTAGATGATTCTAAATCTTCTCATTTAGTACAAGAAGTTTAACATATAGTTGTCATGCTTATTTTCAATTCATCAAATTCATTGCCAAGTGAGGCATGATCCCTTTTTAATAAATTATATTTGTTATCAAGCTTTTTGAGTTCAACATATAAATGATGGAATGTTTCAAGTAATTCTTCATGTGATAAAAAAGTTATGAGAGAGTTAAGTACCTCATCATTGAAAGAGATGATTTGTCATTTCTTCTTCATTGATTTATTCTTTCACTTTTGACTCATTTGATTCATCTCATATTTCTTTAAGTATCTTTTTTTTTATGTTAATGACTTATTTAATTATGGGTATTCTATTCAGTTTTAAAGTATCTTAGTTTTTGTACTCATAGCATATGATTGTATCTTTCTTGAGTTTACTTATAGTTTTTATTTCTCTTCTTGCTAGATTTATCTTATTTTTCCTCATGAACTTTTTGAATCGTTTTTATAAGAAATGTTATATCCTTATCATCATCACTTGAGCTTTCACTCTAGTAATCTTTTTAAATTTGAGAGCAATATCCTTTTTTTTCTTTAGAATGTTTTCATCTCCTTCATCGTGAGTTTTGTATGTCATTTTATAGGTCATTAAAGATTCTATAAGTTCTTCACAAGAAAGGTTATTCAAGTTTTTAGCTTCTTAGATTATCATTACTTTTGGATCCTAATTTTTAAGAATAGATCTTAAAATTTTATTCACTAATTCAAGATAAGTATAGTTTTTACTAAGAGTTTTTAATCCATTGATAATATCTATATAAAGTGGGTATACATATCACTAATGGATTATCTTAGTCTCATTTTAAATAAATCATAACTATAAATTAGAAGATTAATTTTTGATTCCTTTACTCTATTAGTTCTTTCATGTGTGATTTCTAATATATGTCATATATCATATACGGTGTCACAAGTAGAAACTCGATTAGATCTATTTTTATCTAAAGCACAAAATAAAGCATTTGTAGCTTTAGCATTTAAAGAAAATATTCTATTTTTAAAATTATTTAAATTTAAAAAAATTAAATTTAATAATATTTTATAAATCCTAATTCATAAAAAGTAAAAAAATCCTCAATTGTGTTTTCCAATAAGTGTAATACATCTTATTAAACATGGGAGGACGTGTGATAAATTGTCATTTTTGATTACTTAAAAATATTATTAATTCTTTTTTGGATGTTAATCCAAATGAGAAAATCTTGTTCTAATACCAATTGTTAAGATTTTAATAGCACTAAGAGGTAGGGGAGTGAATTAGTGCTATAGCATTTTTAACCAATCTTAAAACTCGATCGAGAAAGCAACACATTTTGAAATTTTGATTGGTCTGTTAGGAAAAGGATCAACGCTAAGAGGGGGGGGGGGGTGAATTAGTGCAGCGGTAAAATCATATCGGTTCAAAACTTCATTGAGATTAAATCCGTTTCTTACGAAAAAGCATTTCATAAAGGTAATAACTTAAAAGCGTATGGAAGAGCGTAGTGGATGTAAAGCAAGTAAGTTTGCAGTAAAGATAAATTACACAAATAGAAATGCAAACCGAGTTTATAGTGGTTCGGTCGTCATGACCTATATCAACTCCGCCGATTCCTCTTCCGTCGAGGCCACCGACATCCACTATCGATCTTCGTTTAATAGCAACCTCCTTCTTACACCCCTCTTCTCCTTTTCACAAATTTAAGAGACAACCTTTACAAGCACTCACTCCTCTCTCAAACTATTCTAACACTTAGACTGGAAGAGGAGGATTCTCACAAGAGATTATAATAGCGTTTTTCTCTTTTTAAATTCACTGTGCTTGTGTGCTTTAACTAGGGATGAGAGGGGTATTTATAAGCTTCAAGTGGATTCAAACTTAGAGCCTAAAAACATCTCATCCCAGATTTTCCGGGTGCTGGCAGTACCACCACCCAGCAGTTCTGACACTGGGCGGTACCACCGCCTAGTCTGGTGGTACCACCACCTAGAGGACTGTGTTTAGGTGGTACCATTGCCCAAACTGGTGGTACCATCGCCTGACACTACCTCTGGGTGGTACCACCGCCTTACATAGTCTCGGAGACTGTGCCATGATGGTGCCACCTGTTGGGTCATTGTTTGGGCCTTTCATTAGGCCCAACACAGTCATTACATGGGCCCAACTGGCCCATAATTAGGTTGGTCCAAATCCAAATTTAATTATGTGCTAACTACAAATTCTAAGACATTTACTAAGCTAAACAAGTCCATAAGTCTAAGTTCCTTTCGGCGATCTTCCAGCGAACTTCCGACGATCTCTCAACAATGTTGCAGCGGACTTCTGGCAAGCTCCTGGACTTCACGATGATCTTCTTGTTGAGTTCCACCGAGCTTCTTTGGCAAGCTCTAGGACTTCTTGGTTGGTTTCGGCAGAACTTTCAACGAACGTCCGGACTTCCGACGAACTCTCAAACTTCCAACGAAATCGCATTCTTGACTCCCGGACTTCATTTTGCTTTATGCTTTGCTATTGTAGTTAATCCTGTATATATAAAATATACTTTGATTTAGACAATTATTACTAAGCATGAATCATGTTGTCCGGCATGTCATTGGACCATCGACGCTTCGTTTGATTCTTCGGCGCATCGTCCTCTCTTGCGGCCAATTGTCTAATCGGCCAGTTGACCTCTGCAACTCTGATTTCCTTGGCACAATATCCACTCTTCTTGGCCCGATGCCCGAACTCATGGCCCAAAGCCTTCTGTCGATACGTCGACCGATCCTCCGACTCGACATACAATCTTCTGACATGTTCCACCGGCCCAACATGATTCTTCCTGCTTTAATTGTCTCATTCTGATTGAAGCTTCCTGAGTCACTCAAAACACATATCAAATCATAAATACTTATCAATTGGTTTCATCATCAAAATCTGAGATTCAACAATCTCCCACTTTTTAATGATGACAACCAATTGATGATGGAGTTAATCTTAACTCCCGGAGCTTAAACAAACTCCCCCTATCAATATGTCATATTGATAGAACTCTTAGATTCACAAATCCAAGCAACATGTTATCATAAAATTATGCATAACATCATACTTCTCCCCCTTTGTCATCAACAAAAAGGAGAAGTGCAACTAGTAAATGTTTAGACATACAAGTTCAAATCAAATTTTATCATTATTGTAATTTATAAGCTAGCAAATTTAGCAAGTGTTACATCATATATGCAAGCTAGTGAATTTTACATCATTTAAAACATGCAAGCTAGCAATTTTGAGATAGGCAAGATAGCACTTCTTTCTCCATACAATTTGCAAGTTAGCAAATTTTTGCTTCCTTTGTAATGTTTGAGCTAGCAATTTTACACATATGAAAGTTGACAAGATTTTTACATCTTTTGAGATAAGCAAGCTTTTTTGCTTCTCTTTATGGTGTGTAAACGATCAACTTTTCTCTGCCTTTGTCATTGTAAAAAAAAATAGAATAATATAATTTTGTAATTCTTTTTCCCTTACATCAATTTCTAAATCATGACAAAGATAGATAATCATTTTAGAGTATCATTTCAGAAAATGATAATTGTTGACTTTCACATCATTTCATCAAAAATCATAGTATTGCATGCATCATTCCAAATTATAAATATTTCAAATCATGAGCATTTCATGCATAATCTCATATCATCACATGAAGAATATCGAGAAAAATTAATTGAGTGATGAGATAAATATTTCATGAATACAAAGAATTATACATAAAAATCATATCATGAGAGATAAAATATCAAAGATTATGAAGACAAATTATGAGTGTCAAGAGACATATTATGATTCTTTTTAGATAACTCAAATAGTGAAAAGAATAAATCATAGTAAATAATCTTGTTTTATAAAAAGAATTCTCAAATTATAATTTTAAGAAATTAAGAGAAATCATGATTCATTAACAAAATTATCCTCTTTAGCAAATGACAAGAGGAAGCATACGAGATTAAATGTTATAATATCTTGATTCATGCATAAGAAAACTCAAGCTATAAATCTATAAAAAAATCAAGATAAATCTCATTCAAATTCAAATCATCAAATCAAAATCATTTTCAAGAGATTCATAATAAAAGCATAATATACATGGATTCATTAATCTTTTTTTCAAAAAATCAATAAGAAAGAGATGGAAAATATATTTCTTTTTTTATATATTTCATTTGATGTTGTTGATTTCATATAAGTATGCTCAAGTTTTTTTTGTATGAAAACCATACATCATAGTTTAGAATCGAAAGAGCAAATCTCATCATAGAAATCATAAATCACCCAAAAATCATCATTACTTCAAATCATCATACATAATTAAATATAAAATCATCAAGCATGATATTTACATTATTTCATATAAGCATGCCTTTTTCATTTATGTCAAATCAAAATCATTTTGTTTGTTTATCATAAAACATGCAATTTTCATGATCATAAAAAGCATGATCCCAATTTTTTTTAACATTTTTATTTTATTTTTAAACATATAATTTTCAAGAAAAATAATTATTATAAATTAAATTAAAAATAACTCATGAAAAACATCATGTAATTTCGAAATAAACTAAAGGAATTTTGTTTAAGTTGTTTACCTCATTGACAAGAGTCATCAAAGCATGGTTCGCCATTTCGTCTTTATTGGTTTGCTCCTCTTCTTCGGATGCACTCGTTTCATCCCAAATTGTGTTCTTTTTAAGTTTATTTTTATTTTTTGATTGTTGTTTCATGAACCTTTTAAATTTTATGAGGAGTTCAAGTTCACCATCACTTGAGCTTATGCTCGATTGGTCTTCAATTGTTATATGTCTCAAATCCTTTCTGTTCTTTGGAAAGTTGTTCTTGAGTTCTTTGCGTGTATTGCACATCATTTCATGGGTTATCAAAGACCCTATAAGTTCTTTAATTGAAAAATAATTCAAATCTTTTGATTCTTGTATTGTTGTTACTTTCGATTCCTAATTTTAAGAAAGAGATCTTAAGATCTTATTAACAAGTTCAAAATTAAAAAAAGTATTTTTCAAGAGCTTTTAAACCATTGATGACATCCGTAAAATAGGTGTACATGTCAACAATGGTTTCGCTTGGCTTCATTTGAAAAAGTTTAAAATTATGTATTAAAATATTTATCTTAGAATCTTTTACTCTACTCATGCCTTCATGTGTGATTTCAAGAGTGTCATATATTGAAAGTCATTTCGGAAGTAGAAACTTGATTAAACTCAGTTTTATCCAAAGCCTAAAATAGATATTCATAGCCTTTGCATTTGAAGAGAAAGTCTTCTTCTCCAACTCATTCAAATTGTTCATTGGAAGAGAAGATTTTTGAAAACCAAATTTGACTATATTCTATAAATCGAGATTCAACGAAAGCAAGAAAACTCTCATTCAAGTTTTCTAATATGTGTAGTCCGTCCCATTGAACAAGGGAGGACGAATGAGAGAAAGTCCCTCTTGAAAGCCGAAAAGAGTCATTTCTCTTAGGTATTAAACCAAATGAGAAATCATGAGGCTTTGATACCAATTATTAGGAAAAGGGGTGGCATTAAGATGGGGGAATGAATCAATGCAGCAGTAAAACCACGTCGGTTCAAAACTTCGTTGTGATTAAATCTGTTTCCGATGAAAAACTGTTTCATAAAGGTAATAACTTGAAAGTGTATGGAAGAGCGTAGTGGATGTAAAGCAAGTAAGTTTGTAGTAAAGATAAATTGCACAAATAGAAATGCAAACCGAGTTTATAGTGGTTCGGTCGTTGTGACCTACATCCACTCTGCCGATTCCTCTTCCGTCGAGGCCACCAGCATCCACTATCGATCTTCCTTTAATAGGTAAAGATCAACCTGTTGAATCTTGAATTTTGATGATGAAACCAATTGATAATATTTATGATTTGATTTACGTTTTGAGTGACACAGAATGCTTCGATAAGGGAGAGACAATTAAAGTAGGAAGAATCATGTTGGGTCGGAGGAAAACATGTTAGAAGATTGGACGTCAAGCTGGAGGATCAGTCGACGTATCGACAAAAGGCTTCGGGCTATAGATTTGGGCATTGTGCCAAGAAGAGCGGATATTGCGCCAGGGATATTAGAGTTACGGAGGTCAACTAACCGATTGGGCAATAAGCCGCAAGAGAGGACGATACGCCAAAGAATCGGACGAACCGTCGATGGACCAATGACATGCCAGACGATATGATTCATGCTTAGTAATAATTATCTAGATTGAAGTATGTTTTTATGTGTGCAGGATTAACTACGATAGCAAAGCATAAAGCAAAATGAAGTCCCGGAGTCAAGAACGTGATTTCGCTGGGAGTTCGAGAGTTCGTCGGAAGTCCGGACGTTCATCAAAAATTCTGCCGGAACCAACCGAGAAGTCCTGGAGCTTGCCAAAAAAGCTCACTAGAACTTACCAAAAAGATCGTTGTGAAGTCCGAGAGCTTGCTGGGAGTCTACCGAAACATTGCTGAGAGATCATCGGAAGTTCACCGAAAGCTCGTCGGAAGAAACCGAACTTATCTTGCTTAGAATATATCTTAGGAATCATAGTTAGCACATAATTAGTGTTGGGATTGGGAGGTAATCCCATCAACTCTGTTAGGGGCCAACTAGGCCCGAAGTTGGGCTACTTTGGGCCGGATTCAAGGCCCAACCAACATGCTAAAAGCCTGGCCGGTAATGGCACCGCCTGGGAAACAACACCTCAGGAAATCTGGGTGGTGGTACTGTCGATAGTGAATGTTGCCAACAGTGGTATCGCCCCTGTCCGATTGTGGTACCGCCTAGTGGCAGATCCTGCGGTAGTAGTACCGCCTAGGAACGATGGTGGTACCACCAGTACCCAAGAAACTTGGGATGAGACCTTTTTAGGCTCTAAGTTTGAATCAGCTTGAAGCCTATAAATACCCCTCTCATCCCTTGCTAACTTACACAAGCACAAAGAGATTAAAAGTGGGAAAACGCTATTGCAATTACTTGAGAGATCCCCTCCTCTTAGTGTCGACTCGTTCCTAACAGTTGGTATCAGAGCCTCATATTTCTCATTTGGTTTAACACCCAAGAGAAATGGCTCTTTTCGGCTTTCAAGAGGGTCACTCTCTCATTCGTCCTCTCTTTTTCAATGGGATGGACTATGTTGAATCTCGGATTTTGATTATGAAGTCAATTGTAATTTGTTATCTAATCCATATGTTGAGATAAGTGTGCAGGATTAACTACGATGAAAGTAAGACATGTAGCAGGAGTTACACCGGAGTCAAGATTATGATCACGTTGGGGGTTCGAGAGTTCGACGAAAGTCCGGACGGTCGTCGGAGGTTCTGTGGGAACAAATCCGAGAAGTCCACGAGCTTGCCAAAGAAGCTCGTCGGAACTTGCCAAGTGGATCATCGCAAGTCCAGGAGTTTGCCGGAAGTCCACCGAAGCATCGCTGAGGGTTCGTCGGATGTTCGCCGGAAGTTCGCCGGAAGAAGCGATTGACGCACCGGAGCAAGTTGTAGTAAATGTCTTAAAAATATTATAGTTAGCATGATGATTAAGTTAGAAATGGGAGGTGATCCCATTAACTTAATCTTGGGGCAATTGGGCCCTTGATAGACCTAAATTGGGCCGAATGGATCAGCCTATTCGGACCCAGATTTCCTGGGTCGGCGATGGCACCGCCCAGGAGCTCAGTCTCCAAGAGAGGCTGGGCGGTGGTACTGCCCGAGCTCGGTCTCCGAGTGAGGCTGGGCGGTGGTACTGCCCGAGCTCGGTCTCCGAGTGAGGCTGGGCGGTGGTACTGCCCGAGCTCGGTCTCCGAGTGAGGCTGGGCGGTGGTACTGCCCGAGCTCGGTCTCCGAGTGAGGCTGGGCGGTGGTACTGCCCGAGCTCGGTCTCCGAGTGAGGCTGGGCGGTGGTACTGCCCGAGCTCGGTCTCCGAGTGAGGCTGGGCGGTGGTACTGCCCGAGCTCGGTCTCCGAGTGAGGCTGGGCGGTGGTACTGCCCGAGCTCGGTCTCCGAGTGAGGCTGGGCGGTGGTACTGCCCGAGCTCGGTCTCCGAGTGAGGCTGGGCGGTGGTACTGCCCGAGCTCGGTCTCCGAGTGAGGCTGGGCGGTGGTACTGCCCGAGCTCGGTCTCCGAGTGAGGCTGGGCGGTGGTACTGCCCGAGCTCGGTCTCCGAGTGAGGCTGGGCGGTGGTACTGCCTATTCGGACCCAGATTTCCTGGGTCGGCGATGGCACCGCCCAGGAGCTCAGTCTCCAAAGAAAGCGGTCCGAGTGAGGCTGGCGGTGGTACTGCCCGAGCTCGGTCTCCGAGCTCTGTCATGCGGTAGTACCGCCAGGACCCCGAAAATCTAAGAGATGACATTTTTTAGCTCTAAATTCAAACCAGTTTGGGGCCTATATATACCCCACCCTTTCCTGCATGAAAGGGCACCGAAAGCTTGATCTTACTCTATGATTTTTAGAGCTCAAAAGTGTTGTAGAGGGCAAAAGTTCTTCTCCTTCTTTTCTTCTAAGTTTTGATCATTCAAGAGAGGAGTGAAAATTTTGTAAGGGTTGTCTCCTAAGCACGTCAAAAGGAGTGAAACTATAAAAGGGTGGTTGGCCTTTGCCTATTGAAGGAAGGCCTCTAGTGGACGTCGGTGACCTCATTGGAGGAGGAAGCCAAAAGTGGATGTAGGTCAAGATTGACCGAACCAATCTAAATCTCGGTTTGCATTTATATTATGTTCTCTATCTTAATTGCAAACTGCCTCCATAGCTTTACTTTAACTGCACTTCTCTTGATCTTAAGTTAAAGAACTTTCTGAATCAGCTTTCGCTTCGAAATCGTTTTTTATTGTACGAACGTAGTTTTAAATCGTCGAAAGTTTTCTGTTGCACTAATTCACCCCCCCCTCTTAGTGCTCTTAATCCTAAAAATTAGTATCAGAGCAGGGTTAACTCTCAATCGGATTAAAACCCAAGAGAGATGGCATATGCCGGAAATCAAGAGGGCCACTCTATTACACGTCCACCCATGTTCAATGGGACGGACTACACCTATTGGAAGACCCGAATGAGGATCTTCCTTATTTCAATAGATTTTGAACTTTGGAATCTCATCGAAAATGGATTTTCAAAGTCTTCTCTTCCAATGATCAATTGGAATGAATTGGAGAAGACTTTCGCTCTTAATGCAAAGGCTATGAATGCCTTATTTTGTGCGCTTAATAAAAACGAGTTCAATCGTGTTTCGGTTTGTGAAACCACATTTGATATTTGACATACACTCGAAGTGACTCACGAAGGCACAAGTAGAGTGAAAGAGTAAAAAATCAATCTTTTGATACATTCTTTTGAACTTTTCCAAATGAAACCGAGCAAGACTATTAGCGACATGTACACCCGTTTCACGGATGTCGTCAATGGTCTAAAAGGACTCGGCAAAAGTTTTTCGGATTTTGAGCTCGTAAATAAGATTCTAAGATCTCTTCCTAAGAGTTAGGACCCTAAAGTCATTACTATTCAAGAGGCTAAAGATTTAAACAACTTCCCTCTTGAAGAATTAATCGGGTCATTAATGACCTACGAAATAACTTGCAAAGCTCATGAAGAGCAAGAAGACATCCTTCTAAAGAACAAGAAGGATATGACACTTAGAACTTTCGAAGACCACTTGAGAGAAAACTTAAGTGATGAAGATTGTGATGATGACTTGGCACTTCTAACAAGGAAATTCAAAAAATTCATTAAAAGAAACAAGTTTAAAAATGACACAAAAAATAAATTTAAACCCAAAAAGGACCAAGTTATTTGCTATGAATGCAAGAAGCTGGGACACTACAAAAGTGATTGTCCCCAAGCCAAGAAGAGAACACCAAAGAAGAAGGTGCTCAAAGCAACGTAGGATGACTCAAGTGCATCCGAAGAAGAGGAGTCCAACACCGAACAAGTTGCTCGTTACGCCCTAATGGCCATCGGAGATGAGGTAACGAATTTAATTGATGCAGATTTATCACGAATTACTAAATGCCTTCCATAACTTATTTGATGAATGCAAAACTATTAGTAGAAAATATAAATTGCTAAAAAAGGAGCATGATAGTCTTACTTGTAATTTCGATAAATTAAAAACTAAATATCATGATAGTTTAGCTCCATGTAAAAAATGCCATGATCTAGAAACTCTCCAAAAGGAGAACTTGTTACTTAAGGACACCTTCAAGAAATTCGAGGTTGATAGCAAGTCTTTGAATATGATCCTTACAAATAAGGGTCATGTTCCTAAAAGAAGTGGAATCAGATTTGTGAGAAGTCCTCACCAAAATCCAACCACTTTCATTAAAGATCTTATCTTACATGTTCGGCACCAAAGCAAATGTAACTTTTGTTGCAAACATGGACATAGAACTTATCATTGTCCATTCAAGAAAGTTAGTCCGAACAAACTGATTTGGGTTACTAAATGAACCACAATAAATTCTATGCAACATGATAAACAATTTAGATCAGTGTTTGAGGCACCCAAAAGTAAATGGGTACCTAAAAATCACCCTTTCTTGTAGAAACATACACCATCACAAGCTAGGAGCAAGAGATGGTACCTTGATAGTGGATGCTCAAGGCATATGACTAGAGATCCATCTCAATTCTCTAAGCTCACTAGCATAGACGAAGGCTATGTCACCTTCGGAGACAACAACAAGGGTAAAATCATTGGCAAAGGAACCATAGGTAACAAATCCAACTTCTTTATTGAAGATGTTTTGTTAGTTGATAGTTTAAAACATAACCTCTTGAGCATTAGTCAATTATGTGATAAAGGATATATTGTCAAATTCGAATCTAATGCTTGCATCATTGAAAAACTACACAAAAACACATCTATGATTACATTAAAATAAAATAACGTATACACCATTGACATCAATGATCTTTGCAATGAAATGTGTTTCTCGGTTTTGAATGAGGATGCTTGGCTTTGGCATAGGTGATTAAGTCATGCTAGCATGAAACTCATTACTCAAATATCATCCAAAGAACTTGTAAGAGGAATTCCTTATATTAAGTTCATCAAAGATAATGTGTGTGATACTTGTCAATTAGGAAAACAAATTAAGGGTAGTTTCAAATCTAAGAATCAAATAAGCACCTCTAGGCCCTTATAATTGATCCATATGGAGTTGTTTGGACCTATCTCTATATCAAGCCTAGGAGATAGCAAATACGCCTTCGTCATTGTATATGACTATAGTAGATACACATGGACTTATTTCTTAAAACACAAAAATGAATGCTTTAGATATTTTACCAAGTTTTGCAAACTTATCCAAAATGAAAAGGGTTCTATGATTTCATCAATTAGAAGTGATCATGGTGGTGAATTTCAAAACCGTGATTTTCAAGAATTTTATGAATTTAATGGATACAATCATAACTTCTCTACTCCAAGAAATCCTCAACAAAATGGAGTAGTAGAAAGAAAAAATAAAAATTTACAAGAAATGGCGAGAACTATGTTGAATGAACATTGCCTACCCAAATATTTTTAGGCCGAAACCGTAATCACTGCATGCTATATTTTGAATAGAGTTCTAGTAAGACCCTTACTCATCAAAACTTCTTATGAGTTGTGGAATAATAAAAAACCCAATGTTTCATATTTTAAAGTTTTTGGGTGTAAGTGTTTTATCTTGAATGAAAAAGATGCCTTAGGAAAATTTGATGCTAAATCTGATGAAGGATTTTTTCTTGGTTATTATTCGGTTTCTAAAGCTTTTCGTATCTTTAATAAAAGAACTTTAATTATAGAAGAATCCATTCATGTTGTTTTCAATGAGATTTTCGAAATCAAGAAAAATGATTTTGATGATGATGTTAATTTCGATTCTTTGAATTTAAATGAAACCCCTTCTCCAACTAGCAACTTGGATGCATCCACTTCTGAAACATTCTTACCCAAGGATTGGAAGTATGTAGATGCTCATCCTAAGGAGCTAATCCTAGGAGACACATCTAAGGGGGCTCAAACACGTTCTTCTCTTAAAAAAATTTATGCCAACGCCGCTTTTCTCTCCCAAATTGAACCTAAATGTATTGACGAAGCCATGAAAGATGATTCATGGATTATCACAATGCAAGATGAGTTAAATCAATTTAAGAGAAATGGGGTATGGAAGCTTGTTCCTAGGCCAAATGACCATTTAGTTATTGGTACTAAATGAGTCTTTCGAAACAAGCAAGATGAATATGGTATCGTGGTTAGAAACAAAGCTAGATTTTAGCCAAAGGTTTCAACCAAGAAGAAGGTATCAATTACGAAGAAACCTTCACTCTTATGGCTAGATTAGAAGCCATAAGGATGCTCCTTGCCTATGCTAGTAATAATAATTTTAAGTTATTTCAAATGGATGTTAAAAGTACTTTTCTTAATGGCTTTATTTCTGAAGAAGTTTATGTTGAACAATCTCCCGGATTTGAAAATAATAGCCTCCCTAATCATGTGTTTAAATTAACTAAAGCTCTCTATGATTTAAAACAAGCCCCAAGGGCTTGGTATGAGAGACTTAGTTCTTTTCTTATTGAAAATAATTTTACAAAAGGCAAGGTCGATACTACATTATTTATCAAAAATTTTGAAAACAATTTTCTCATTGTTCAGATTTATGTTGATGATATTATCTTTGGTTCTACAAACGAATCTCTTTATGAATCTTTTGCTAAAATCATGAGTCTTGAATTTGAAATGAGTTTGATGAGAGAATTAACCTTTTTCTTAGGTTTACAAATTAAGCAACTAAGAAATTGAATCTTTATTAGACAAACTAAATATGCTTTAGATTTGCTAAAAAGATTTAATATGGAAACCTCAAATGCTATTAACACTCTTATGAGCACCTCCACTAAGTTAGAAGTTGATGAAAGTGGAGAAAGCTTCGATCAAAAAACTTATAGGGGTCTGATAGGAAGTTTACTTTACCTCACTGCAACTAGACCAGATATCATGTTCAGTGTAGGACTTTGTGCTAGGTTTCAATCAAACCCTAAGATATCTCATCTCAAAGCGGTTAAAAAAATACTTAGATATCTTAAAGGTACCACAAATTTAGGATTATGGTATTCAAAAACCGAGAATTTTAAGTTAATTGCTTATGCTGATGCAGATTTTCCTAGGTGTAGACTAGATAGAAAAAGCACATCAGGAACATGTCAATTTTTGGGACATGTCCTTGTTTCCTGGTCATCTAAGAAACAAAACTTGGTTGCACTATCAACAACCGAAGCTGAGTATATTGCAACTAGTGTATCCTGTGCACAAATTGTGTGGATGAAAAACACCTTAGAAGATTATAAAGTTCATCTTAAAAATATTCCAATTAAATGTGATAACACAAGTGCTATATGTTTAACAAAGAATCTTATTCAACACTCAAGAACAAAACATATTGATATTAGACATCACTTTATACGAGATCATGTCACTAATCATGATATAGTTATAGAATTCATTGATACTAAACATCAACTAGCTGATATTTTTATAAAGCCTTTAAGTGAAGAATAATTTGATTTCATTAGAAGAGAATTAGGTATATTAATGTGTCCGAATGCTTGAACTCATTAAATTTATTTTTCGGACTTTCTTGATTCAATGATCAAATCACTTAATTGCTATAATGATTTTACACGATTACATGCCTTAATAACATGTTGGAAATTATGTGTTTTGGATACAAAAATTTTCATGATAATAAGCATGTTTTATCTTCATGATTGTATTTGAAAATCTATAGCAAAACCTTATCCGAATGCATGAAAGTGTTAAATTTTATTTTTGGATTTTCTTGATACAATATTTACTTTCGGACTTAATAAGCATATGTCATATCGAGTTTGATTCATATCATTGATTTTTGACATATGGAATTAACTAGCAAATGTATCTCTCATAGACTTATCATGTGAAAAATATTTTTCGAGAAATGGATTTGATGATTTCTTCTTATAAACTCCTTCTTAGAAAAAAAAAAAAAGAGAAGATATTTTTACTTGCAAGAATTTGATTCATATACATATCTTGATCCTTGTAAAAATGAAGAGTGCTATAAATCTCTTATCGATTTTAACTTTATTCGAGTAATCTCACAAATGACTTTCCTTTTTCATGCAAACAGATAATATCCAAATAAAAAGGAAGAAGTAATCTCCATATCATGTTTTCCTTGAGATGCTTATATAATTGGTATCCTATCACTCATTGTTGAAAAATGACATAAACCTAGTTATGGCATGAATCATTACCGCACTTATGTTTAAAATTTGCTTATATCATTCTCCTTTTTGTTAATGACAAAGGGGGAGAAATATATGAATGATGCTATGAGTGCCATATTTGAATTTGAATTATGTTAAGATATCAAAAGAAGCTTGCATCGAAATATATGGTAAATTGATGATAGAAATGCTATGATTACCATATTTGCATTATGTCATATATGCATCATGTTAAGATATCAAGAAGTTGCATCACAATTTTACATGTTGATATCTTGCCATGTGATGAAATGCTATGATTGCTAAACACTTGAAATATTTGCATCATGTTAAGATATCAAGAACTTGCATCGCAATTTTACATGTTGATATCTTGCCATGTGATGAAATACTATGATTGCTAAACATTTGAAATGCTTGCATTATGTTAAGATATCAAAAGCTTACATCATAATTTTACATGTTGATATCTTACCATATGATGAATTGCTACCATTACTATCATTCACACTTGAAATGTAAGACTTAAAAATGGATGTCAAGCCTTGACATCATTTTCAGAGAGATATCATGATAGGAATCATGATGGGAATATTGATAAGGTTAAACGATCTTAACTTATCAATATGTCTCTTGAATTCAAAGGCTTTGAATTCAAGAATAACTTATCTCGAGTATGGCATATAAGATAGGAGGAGTTAAGGTTAACTCCGTTTTCAATTGATTGTCATTATCGAAAAGGGGGAGATTGTTGAATCTCGGATTTTGATAATGAAGTCAATTATCATTTGTTATCTAATCCATATGTTGAGATAAGTGTGCAGGATTAACTACGATGAAAGTAAGACATACAGCAGGAGTTGCACCGGAGTCAAGACTATGATCACGTTGGGGGTTCGAGAGTTCGACGAAAGTCCGGACGATCGTTGGAGGTTCTGCGGGAACAAATCCGAGAAGTCCAGGAGCTTGCCAAAGAAGCTCGTCGGAACTCGCCAAGTGGATCATCGCAAGTCCAGGAGTTTGTCGGAAGTCTGCCGGAGCATCGCTGAGGTTTCGTCAGATGTTTGCTGAAAAAAGCGATTGACACACCGAAACAAGTTGCAGTAAATGTCTTAAAAATATCGTAGTTAGCATGATGATTAAGTTAGAAATGGGAAGTGATCTCATTAACTTAATCTTGGGGTAATTGAGCCCTTGACAGACCCAAATTGGGCCGAATGGATCAGCTCATTCGGACCTAGATTTCCTAGCCAACGGTGGCACCACCCAGGAGCTCAGTCTCCTAGGAAAGCTAGGTGGTGGAACCGCCCATGTCAAGCGGTGGCATCGCCTGGGCTCAGTCTGTGAGTGAGGTTGGGCGGTGGTACTGCCCGAGCTCGGTCTTTGAGCTCTGTCAGGCAGTAGTACCGCCCAGTTATGGCGGTAGTACCTCCAAGACCCCGAAATCCAATAGATGACATTTTTGAGCTCCAAATTCAAACCAGTTTGGGGCTTATATATACCCCACCCTTTCCTGCATGAAAGGACACTGAAAGTTTGATCTTACTCTATGATTTTTAGAGCTCAAAAGTGTTGTAAAGGGCAAAAGTTCTTCTCCTTCTTTTCTTCCAAGTTTTGATCATTCAAGAGAGGAGTGAAAATTTTGTAAGGTTGTCTCCTAAGCCCGTCAAAAGGAGTGAAATTGTAAAAGGGTGGTTGGCCTTCGCCTATTGAAGGAAGGCCTCTAGTGGACGTCGGAGGAGGAAGCCAAAAGTGGATGTAGGTCAAGATTGACCGGACCACTCTAAATCTCGGTTTGCATTTATATTTTGTTCTCTATCTTAACTACAAACTGCCTCTATAGCTTTACTTTAACTGCACTTCACTTGATCTTAAGTTAAAGAACTTTTTAAATCGGCTTTTGCATCGAAATCATTTTTTATCGTACGAATGCAGTTTTAAATTGTCGAAAGTTTTCCGCTGCACTAATTCACCCCCCCCCCCCCCCCCCCCCCCCTCTTAGTGCTCTTGATCCTAATAGACTACACATATTGGAAAACTCGAATGAGAGTTTTCTTACTTTCTTTAGATTTAAACTTATGGAACATTGTTGAAAATGGTTTTCGAAAGTCTTCTCTTCCGACGAACCAATGAAATGATTTGGAGAAGAAAACTTTTTCTTTAAATGTTAGAGCTATGAACGCTTTATTTTGCACCTTAGAAAAAAACGAGTTTAATTGGGTTTCTACTTGCAAAACAGCTTTCGACATTTGGCACATTCTTGAAACCACTCACGAAGGCACAAGTAGATTAAAAGTTTCGAAGGTTAATCTTTTAGTACACGATTTTAAACTATTTCGAATAAAATAAAACCGAGCGAAACCATTGTTAACATGTATACTTGTTTTACGGATGTTGTCAATGGTTTAAAAGCTCTTGGCAAATATTTTTCTAATTTTGAACTCATTAACAAGATTTTACGATCACTTTCTAAAAATTGGGATTCGAAAATAACGGCTATTCAAGAATCAAAAAATTTGAATACTTTTTTTATCGAAAAATTTATCGGGTCTCTAATGACCTATGAAATGACGTGCAATGCACATAAAGAACCTGAGAACCATATTCCAAAGGACAGGAAGGATTTCGGACTAAGAACAATCAAAGAAGATGGTGAACTTGAACTCCTCACAATGAAATTTAAAAGGTTCATGAAACAAAAATTAAAGAACAAAAAGAATGCAACTACTTGCTATGAATGCAAGAAGAAGGTGACTTTAGATGAATCGAGCTCCTCCGAAGATGAGGATAAATTCAACAAAGGCGAAGTGGCAAACTACGCTTTAACGGCTTTCTACAACGAGGTAAACAACTCAAACGAAACTCCCTTAGTTTACTTTGAAATTACTTGATGTTCTTCATGAGTTGTTTTTAATTTAGTTTAAAACAATATTTTTTAAAAAAATTGCATGTTTAATAATGTAATGAAAATACAAAAAAATTGTGATCATGCTAGTAATTTTGAAAATGATAATGAAAATTATATGTTTTATGTTAAAGGAATAAAATGTTAGTTTTAAATCTAATGATAATCCTATGTATATTTTTTAAGAAGCAATAATGTGTATCATGTTAATCTTCATATTACTTTTCGATTTTCGATTGAAGAGGCCTTATGTTTTTGGTCTTGATGATTTCCGACTTTGATTTAAAATAATTTATGATGATGTGCATCTTGATGATTTTTGTATTGCTTTGTATTTTAATTTTAATTAAAAATGCTCTATGTTTAATGCAATAATGCTTGATATTTTAATAAAAATGTTAAAAGGCTTGATATTATATTTAATGAGTTTTATTTCGAAGTTATGCATGATGATTTTTGTGATTTTTATGATTTATGGATTATCGATCTTTGCCATAATGAAAGTTCTTTTTTGGTTTTAAACGTTGATGCATGTTTTTAATTTGGCATAAATGAAAAAGGCATGCTTCTATGAATTAAATCACATAAATTGAAACAACAAAGAAAAGAAAAGTATTTTTCTTTTGAATCTCTTGATGACTTGACGATTTGAATCTCTTGTTTATGTCATTTTGAATCTCTTGAAAGTAATTTTGATGACTTGATGATTTGAATCTGATTGAGTTTTATCGAAATCACAATTTCTCAAGATTTATAACTTGAAATCGTTTTCAATCAAGATCTCGTCTTTGTACTCCTATGATTTTTCTTGGTATTTTATTTAAAGAGGAGATTTACTATAAAAATCATGATAATTATTATACATGAATCGAGATTCTTTATGTGTTTCTCCCATGACTCTATTTGATATAGGAAAATCTTTATCTATATCAACGATCTTGATTTCTTGATATTTAATACATGAAATCTTTCTATAAATTGAGATCATCTTCTCCTTGTTTATTTTTGCTATTCACTAAAGAGAATATTTGTCAAAATGAATCATGTGTTTTGGTATTTAATGATATGATTTTTTTTATATATTTATAAAGAACGTATCACCAACTTTTTCTTGATATTCATCATGAGATGAAATGAAATTATGCACGAAATACTCATGATAAATTATGATTATGCATGATAGGATTTGAAATTTAGATACCATTATGATACTATGATTCGTTGCTAAAACGATGACATGATGATTGATTTATTTTTAGTATAATGCATAAAGTAAGGATGATATGTAAGGTTTTGGAATTATGCATATTTTAATTTAAAACTAGGATATGCACAAACATATTGAAAAAGGATTAATATTTTACCTTTGTCATAATTTGAAAATTGATAATAGGTCTTCTCTTCTTTTAGACAATGACAAAGGGGGAGATAAAAGATGCTAGCTCGCATAATTCAAGAAGAAAGCAAAAAATGCACTTCTCAAAAGAGAAAAAAGAACTTGCTTCTTGAACATCTCAAATTGTTAGCTTCCATGTTATAAAATGATGTAACATTTTATTAGCTTGCGTTTTTGCAAAGGAAGCAAAAGCAATCGCACTACTCAAAAGAGAAGAAATTACTATCTTCAACATCAGCGAGAATTGCTAGCTTGAAATCTCAAGAATATGCAAAAATATGCTATCTTGCACATCGCAAAGAAAAGTAAATTTACAAACTTGTACAACTCTAAATTGTTGCTAGCTTGTATGTTGCAAAACTTGCTTTCTTTTTCAAACACTTGCTAGCTTGAACATTACAAAACAAATATGCTAAACTTGCACATCTAGCAAAATTTAAAACTTGCAAAACTCAAATTTTTGCTAGCTTGCATGATGATAAAACTGTAGATTAATATTTATTATGCAATGAGTTGAAATTATATCTCACACACTTGATAGTTGGACTTCTCTTTTTTGTTGATGACAAAGGGGGAGAAGTATAATAATGTTATGCATAAGTTTTATGATAACATGTTGCTTGGATTTCTGAATCCAAGAGTTATATCAATATGGCATATTGATAGGGGGAGTTTGTTTAAACTCTAGGAGTTTAGGTTAACTCTATCATCAATTGGTTGTCATCATCAAAAAGGAGGAGATTGTTGAATCTCGGATTTTGATGATGAAACCAATTGATAGTATTTATGATTTGATCTGCATTTTAAGTGATGCAGGATGCTTCGATCAAGGAGAGACAATTAAAGCAGGAAGAATCATGTTGGGCCGGAGGAAAACATGTCAGAAGATTGGATGTCGGGCCGGAATATCGGTCGACGTATCGATAGAAGGCTTTGGGCCATGGATTTGGGCACCGGGCCAAGAAGAGTGGATATTACACCAAGGATATCGGTATTGTGGAGGTCAACTAGCTGATTGGGCAATAGGCCGCAAGAAAGGACGATGCATCGAAGAATCGGACGAAGCGTCGATGGACCAATGACATGCCGAACAACATGATTCATGCTTAGTAATAATTTTCTAGATCGAAGTGTGTTTTTATGTGTGCAGGATTAATTACGATAGCAAGGCATAAAACAAAATGAAGTCCCGGAGTCAAGAATGCGATTTCGTTGGGAGTTCGAGAGTTCGTCGGAAGTTCTACCGGAACCAACCGAGAAGTCTTGGAGCTTGCCAAAGAAGCTCGTTGGAACTTGCCAAAAAGATCGTCGTGAAGTCCAGGAGCTCATCGGGAGTCCGTCGGAACATTGCCGAGAGATTGTCGAAAGTTCGTCGGAAGTTCACCGAAAGCTCGCCGGAAGAAACCAGACTTATCTTGCTTAGAATCTGTCTTAGAAATCGTAGTTAGCATATAATTAGAGTTAGGATTAGGAGGTAATCCTATCAATTCTATTAGGGGCCAATTAGGCCCGAAGTTGGGTTGGTTTGGGCCGAATTCAAGGCCCAACCAACTTGCTAAAAGCCTGGCCGACGGTGACACCGCTTGGGAAACAACACCTCAGGAAATCTGGGTGGTGGTACTGCCCAGGTTGGGCAGTGGTACCGCCAGCAATGAATGCTACCAGTGGTGGTACCACCCTTGTCCGACGATGGTACCGCCTAGTGGCAGATCCTGCGATGATAGTACCACCCAGGAACGGCGGTGGTACCGCCAGTACCTAGGAAACCTGGGATGAGACCTTTTTAGGCTCCAAGTTTGAATCAACTTGAAGCCTATAAATACCCCTCTCATCCCTGGTTAACTTACACAAGCACAAAGAGATTAAAAGTGGGGAAACACTATTGCAATTACTTGAGAGATCCCCCCCTCTTAGTGCCGACTCATTCTCCTTCTTACACCTCTCTTCTCATTTTCACAGGTTTAGAAGATAACTTTTACGAGCACTCACTCCTCTCTCAAACTATTCTAACACTTAGACTAGAAGATAAGGATTCTTACAAGAGATTACTATAGTGTTTTCCCTTTTTAAATTCTATATACTTGTGTACTTTAACCAAGGATGAGAGATATTTATAGGCTTTAAGTAGATTCAAACTTGGAGCCTAAAAACATCTCATCCCAGGTTTTCCGGGTGCTGGCGATACCACCGCTTGAGCTGGGCGGTACCACCACCCAGCAATTTTGACACTATGTGGTACCATCGCCTAGAGGACTGTGTATGGGCGGTACCATCGCCTGACACTGCCTCTGGGTGGTACCACCGGTTGACATAGTCTCGGAGACTATGCCACGATGGTGCCACTTATTGGGTCATTGTTTGGGTCTTTCATTGGGCCCAACACAATTCTTACATGGGCCCAACTGGCTCCTAATTGGGTTGGCCCAAATCTAATCCCAATTATATGCTAACTATGAATTCTAAGACATTTACTAAGCTAAACAAGTCCGTAAGTCTAGGTTCTTTCTAGTGAGCTTCCAACGAACTTCCGACGATCTCTTGGTAATGTTGTAGTGGACTTCCAGCAAGCTCCTAGACTTTACGATGATCTTCTTGGAGAGTTCCATTGAGCTTCTTTAACAAGCTCTAGGACTTCTTGGTTGGTTCCGACAGAACTTCCGACGAACGTCCGGACTTCCGATAAACTCTCGAACTCCCAACGAAATCGCGTTCTTGACTCCAAGACTTCATTTTACTTTATGTCTTGCTATTATAGTTAATCCTGCACATGTAATACATACTTCGATCTAGACAATTATTACTAAGCATGAATCATGTTGTCCGGCATGTCATTGGTCCATTGACGCTTCGTTTGATTCTTTAGTACATCATCCTCTCTTGCGGCCTATTGCCCAATTGGCTAATTGACCTCCACAACTTCGATTTCCTTAGCGCAATATCCACTCTTTTTAGCCCGATGCCCGAACTCATGGCCCGAAGCCTTCTATCGATACGTCAACCGATCCTCCGGCTCGACGTCCAATCTTCTGACATATTCCACCGGCCCAACATGATTCTTCCTGCTTTAATTGTCTTATCCTGATCGAAGCTTTCTGCATCACTCAAAACGCATATCAAATCATAAACACTTATTAATTGGTTTTATCATCAAAATATGATATTCAACATGGTCAAGTAAAAGTTATGAGTAAATTTAATAATACTAAGTCACAATTAAAAGACAAATAAAGAAAAATAAACTAATTTATAGTAGTTTGGTCTTCATCACTTATGTTCACTCTCAATTCTTTTTCCCTCGGAACAATCAAATTTTACTATTAATCTTCTTTCCAACTAGTAAAGATCAATATCAATTACCTTGTACCAACTTTATTCTTTTTTGGGCTTAGGAGAGAACCTTCATACTTACCTTTTTACAATACCTATCACCTCTAATACTTAGTATTACAACTATACTCAAAAGAGAGAGGAGGAGAAGCTAAAATTTAATACTGTACAATATTCAAGAATGGATATTCCATCAATCAAACCCGAGTGGGATACTTATAACCCCTAGAAGGGTTTTAAAATAAAGTTAAAATTTAAATTCTTAATATTTTAAGGTACAAGCTATACTATGTTGACTTCGGATGGCACTACCATTACAATCTTTGAAATGAAACCATAATATTGGACTCCAATAGTACTTCCATCATAATCCTTGACTTAGAGCTATAATACTAGGCTTCAATAGTACTACCATCATAATTTTTTACATCACATCATAAAACTTGGACTTTGATGGTGCTACCACTATCATAGATAGTACCATTGCTTACCTACATAGTTTAGGCCATGTGTTTTGCCTTCTAATAATCCAAATTTGACCCAACTTTAAGCCTAACAACTTTCATAATAAGTGAGCTCTATTTCAACTTGATATCAACTCAAATTGGCCCAAAGTTTTCTTGATCAAGACCTTAACTCATTAACCACTCATCCGATATATCTTTGAAGCTTTTGACACATTGTCCACTTTTCTAGCATATCATTCAATCTTTTAACATTTTTTCTGAATGTTTGGCCCATCAGTCTATCCTTCGACATATCGCTCAATCCTTTGACATATTGATTTCACCATGACATTTGATATTTCGGTGCAATAGCTAACCTCCACGTATGATGTTTAAACCTCTAATATGAAATTCTTTCTTTAGCACATCGGTCAATTCTTTGACTCGATATTCAATTTTTGGCATGACAATCTTCTAGCATAACATCGAATCTTTAGGTTGACATTTGGTTATTCGATAGTCGGAGTCTCTAATCAAAGTATTTCTTATATCATCTATCTTAAAAAGATATTAACTCATCAAATTCATCAATTGATTTTATCAACAAAATTCAGGATTCAACAAAGTTAGCATATCTCATTGCTCTCAGATGTGTCATGACACATCCAACCCCACATATGGATAATTCAAGTACTTCCTAATGTCATCACACATCTCATGTATCTAATACCCTCATTTCATATATTTGGCACCCTATACATAAGCATTTCAAGCTAGGACACCATAATGCCCTTTCATCCATCCAACACTGCCTTAATGTGTAATACAAGTCAGCATGCCCGTGATGCCCTCACACATTTTATGCATTCAACATCCTTGGAGCTGGCAGTTTGAATCAACAAACTCAAACGCTTCACTTGTCTCATGCATTTAATGGTCCTAATCACGCGGACAATTTAAGTTAGCATGCTCCAACTCTCTTATACGCAGACAATTTAAGTTAGCATGCTCGAACTCTCTTATATTTCTCATACATTTAGCACCTTCTACATAGATAGTTTAAGTTGACAATTCCTAATGTTCTTCATGTGTCTCATGCATCCAACACCTCTTATATGAATAGTTTAAATTCAGCAAGCCCTAATACTCTCATAAGTTTATTATGTTCATTACCCTCTATATGAATAGTTCAAATCGACACATTCTAATACCCTCATATGTCTCATGCATTTATCATCTCTATGAATATGATTTAATTTTACATATCTTTATGCCCCTTTACATCTTTCGAGTCTCAGACCTTATATGCAACTAGTTCAAGTTATTGTGATGCTCGAAAGAGCATCTATACATCTCATATGCCTTACATGAGCATACATGCAAATATTAGTTAATTATTTTTAATATATGTAATAACTATCGAATTCTCAGATCAAATATTATGTTTAATAGAGACAAGCCCTTTTCCTAAGGTACAGAGGAGACAAGTGATATGACTAAATTTTATAGCTAATTTTGTTCCTTGATATTTAATCAAATTATAAGTAACCAATTATGGTTTGGCACATGGCACTTAGTAAGCAATTAGGATCCTTCTTAATTAGGTGATGATGTAACACCTCCTAAGCCCACATGACATGATTTAACACAATGTAAGTACCTCAAATTTGTAGTGGAGTCTCTCTAAACTTTCATCACCTTGAGCTTCCAGTTGACTTAAGTGCTAAGGACCTTATCAAATATATCCTGAAATATTTTTATAGGATCCTTTGGTCTAGAAGACATAAGGAGGCTTACTGAAGAAGGAGACTACCTTAGAAATATAAGGAGGCGTCCAATTTTTAAAATTAGAAAAACGAGTTAGGTCGTCTCAGCTTCACCGCTCGAAGTTAGTGATCATTTTTGACATCAATCATCATCAATCCAAATTTATTAAAATGATGCTAATGGAAGTGGCATATATAAAGAATTTAAATATTTGATGTGGCATATATCGTTGGTATATATATTTATTATATTAAATTCTTAAGAGACCAATATATTATTATCAAAATTTAAAATAAATTGCACCTGTTCATGGAAGATGAACCGATCCAATTCATCTAATGTGATGATTCAATGTACCGATTCAGCGTTCTTTAGGAACTTATCATGTTTAGTATGTGGTCTAGTAATTTTTGGAAATTGCAATGCTTCTATTAAAAAATTCATAAATTCAAGCATTTATAGTCAAATTATTTATTATAAAATAATATAAATATCAAAAAAAGAAATGAAACCTAAAATCATACAAAATATTTTAAGATTTTGTGAAAAATAAAGTAATATTATATCTTATCAAAACATGGTTTGATGAAGTGTACCGGCACTTGGAAAACAACAGCCGTTCGTTTCCAGATCAACGACTGGCAGCGGCTCAGCTTTTGAATGCCCAATTTGGAGGGAGTACGAGACGAACCCTAAGCGGAAAGACCGATTTGCTCCCGTCTGTGTCGTATATATTGGAATCTCTCTCTCTCTCTCTCTCTCTCTCTCTCTCTCTCTCTTTCTCCGGTGCGGAAAGGAACAAACGAGACGTGGAAGAGGGCGAAAAGCGGCGAGAACAAGGTAAATGGATAGGAACGAGGAGGAAATCCGTCGAGTTGATCCTGCTCGCTGTCTTTCATCTTTACTTCTTAGTCTCACGGTCTGAATCTGTTTTATCTACACTCGAAGGCCACAAAAGACTTGATTTCCCCCCTTTTTTCAATTGAAAATCTGGTTTCTGTTCCGTTCATTCTTCGATCGTGCTCTTGTTTACTGTTCTCTGGTTTCTTTTGATTCGCTTTAGATCCGATTTGGCCAGCCCCTTTATAGTGTTGATCATTTTTTGTGCTTGTAGGGGGTTTATTGAACTTAATTGGTGTCCAATATCTAATCTTTTTGTTGTATTTGTCTTTATGGTTGTGGATGGGAAGATGGATCGGTACAAGAAGGTGGAGAAACCAAGAGAGCAGACCCCCATTAACGAGAATGAGATTCGTATCACATCTCAGGGGAGGGTGCACAGCTACATTACCTACGCCACTAGTCTGCTTCAGGTATTCACCGATACAAAAGTCTCATCTTGATCATTGACCACTGGTATATAAAACTCAGGGTCAATTTTTGTAGGTCTAATGATAGTTTTATAGACCGTGTATATATATCTTATGCACGGCAAGTGCTACGGAGATATTGCTGTTGAAATATATAATGGTCAGACAAATACAAGAATTTGAAGTCTTTTTTTTAATCTTTTCCTCCCCATTCTCCATCCTATGTCACTATAATGACATCATACAATAATGCTTTCATATGTCTCTTTTCCTCCCCATTCTCCATCCTATGACATATTCAATTTCACTGTAATGGCATCATATACTGATGCTTTCATATGTTTCTGCTTTGTCATTGGTTCCACATTCAATTATGTTACATGCTCGAGAAGTTGATAGTTGACATATATGCTGAGGCTCATGCAAATGTTAGAGTCATAACATCTGCAGTGTACATGGTGAAGATGCTAGTGACATCCATTAGATAGTGAGCTATACTTGTTCCCTTTGGTTTGTATGAAACTTGTAAATAGTAAGACATGCTATTTGACGTTGTATGTGCTAGAGATTTTTTAACAGGCAAACAACAATACTCGCAGGAAATATGGTAGGATAAAAATATCACAAATTTGTTTGGCAAGATTTGGGAGGGAAAATGAGCCTGCTTGAATTGCTACAATGGTTTCAGGCTGCTCTGATAGCCACATTTTGATATCTAATGACACCTAGATCAATGAAAGTTATAAAGAATGAGCCCAAGCAGCTAGCAATAAGTTCAATGTAACAAACAATATATATCATATAATAAAATCAAGCCAAACTGTAGCTCAGTGTATTTTGCTATGGAAAAATAGCACTCACATACAACATCCTTTACAATAAACATTTATTGTGAGTGCATAAACTAGAAGCTGTTTGAGAATGCCAAAATCATGAAAACCATGGGCAAAATGTTGTCCCATTATAGTGTTTGTTTGCAACTGTAGTTATTTGCATTCTTCTATTTGGTGTTATAGACTAGTGGAATGTTGATGACTTTAACGGTTTTATTGAAATGACCCAAGCCTGTTATCGGTGAGGTTCATTATCATGTTGTTTTGCTATGAGTAGATCCTGGTGGGGTATTTTCCTTCTGATGTGGTTTCTTTTGATTTGTGGGTTATGAACAGTCATACACAAACGTATAAGCATTAGACAATTTTCTGACTGTCAATGTTACCTTTTTTTCATGTAAGTCCTCAGTGCATATTAGTTCTTGCTGTTAAAATGTTGATTGATCTTTAAGCAATTTGATTTTTCAGTTAGCTGCTTCAATTTCATTAGTTTTTAGTGGTGGCCATAATAGATCTACAAATTTGGTTATATTATTATTTCCTCACACTTGCATGGATAATTGATTTAGTAGCATCAAGGTGGTTGTCCTGCTACTTGTTTAATTCTGATAATCTATTTGTGTTGACTTCTGAAGGAGAAAGGTTCAAGTGAGATTGTTTTCAAGGCAATGGGTAAAGCTATTAATAAAACTATAACGGTTGTGGAATTGATGAAGGTACTAATCTTTTATTTCTCTTGGTCTTTTAGTAGTTTGGATCTTTTGTGGCATTGTGGTATCATTGCTAATTAGCATAAAAGAATATTCTAATTTGTGTTAATTCGTTCCTAATTGAAGCTAGTAGTAAATGGAGTTGATATTTGGTTTTTATGAACTTTTCTGCATATATGCTGGTGAAACAGAGGAGGATTGTTGGTCTTCATCAGATTACTGCCACTGGAAGTACTGATATAACTGATACATGGGAACCATTGGAGGAAGGACTACTTCCGTAAGATAACAAAAAATTTTCCCTTATATATCTAGTTTATTCTGCATTGACAACATCATCGGAGAGTGGAGATGAATACTTCTATTGAATTTCTTTCTTCTCTTAAGTTTTTCTTCCTTATTTGCATTTGCATTTCTTTTCAGGGTTGAGACTACTAGGCATCTGCCTATAATCACTATAACATTATCAAAGAAAGAGCTGGATACATCTGCAGTTGGGTATGTATGAAAAATCATGTTTGTAATTTTTGCTGCATATGTTCATACAATTGATAGTTAAAATTGGCCTACAATCTAGTAACTTTTGCATACTGAATTTGCGTGAATGACTCTTCTTACTGATTTCTATGGGTATTTGCATTATCTTGTGATTTTCATTAACAATATCTTATTTAAGAAATATGAGAGTTAAAGAGAAAGTGGGACTATCCTTCTGTTGACATTAAATTGCAATTTTTATTGTTGTATCCTTGTATTTTTTATGGAGTACAAACCTTTTGTGTTGGGCTCGTTTGTCTTACCCCTTTCATGCAAATTGTATTCTTCAATCTCTTAAAAAATTAATTTTATAATTGATAAGTTCAGCATGGAAATTGTGGTAATGCTCATAAAAATTGGCCTTATCATTCACTATGTGTGATTCCCACAATAGCTATGTGAGTGTCATATTTGTAAATGTAGCAAAACCTGTATTTAATTTTTAAGTTATCTTGTATTTGTTTATAATATAATTAAGTTTGTGATTATGCCATCAGTTCTTTTTTATTTTTTTCATATCATGACAGGGTCAAGTCTAAAATGTATGAGACCTCTGGCTCTTAGGTAACAGAACTATTCTGGTAGACCACCATATTTAGTCCTTAAAATCAATTGGAATATTTAATTTATAACACTCAGTACGGTTGATGCAAATGCTCATTACTAGGTTTATGCTATGAATTTATGAATTTATTGTGAGGACTCTTTGTGATCTATTTTCTTGCTAAACTCAGCAACTCCATTGGTTTAACTGCATTGTTAAAAGTTGTTTGTAAGTTTGGTTAGCAGGTTTAAATGTTTTGGATTAATAACTTAAAAACATCTCTAAATCAGATACCTTCTATGGAACATTATGTGGTCAATATGTGTGATCTTGCTATTCTCTGGCAAATTTTCTTGTCACTTGTGTTGAATTATAGATTTAATTTCTACATTCAGTGACAATATAAGCATTGAGAAGAATCTGGAGATAGATTTGCAGTTAACCATAATATTTTCTGTTAAGTATTGTTTAGTGCTTTAGCCTACTATCCCTTTTTGTCATAGGATTGTTGGAGAAAGATTTGCACTTGACCATAAGATTTTCTGTAGATATTGTTTTAGTGCTTTAGCCTACTATCCCTTTTGGTCGTAGAATTGTTTTCGTCACTTTTGTTGGTCATTAAACATGTAGTTGGAAGATGCCCTGAGAATACAAATCTTATGGACTGACATACTAATTTTATTCATTCTCTTCATTTTTGTCTGTCATTGTTTTCTCTTCTTTAATAAACTCTTTGGTCTTAAATACATTGAGGTTGTTTGATCATGCCTCTTGGTGTTACCATTTTTTGGTCAATATAGTATCTTAGCTGAACTATTTCCTGATCGCAAATGGCTTTGGATAAACTTGTTACCTCCATACTTTGATTTGGGTCAACATTTATTTATTTATTTTTTCTTCCATTAGTGGCCCCAGTTGTAGTAGCTCTTGACCCTGAAATAATTGTGCCAGTTTGGCTCAAAAATCTTGACAAGGCCACGCATGCATATGATAAGGGATGAGGGAGAAGGCAACTAGTCCTTGACAAGGCCACTGGTGCATAGGATAATGGATAATGTGTGGAGAGATTACTTGAGGTGATTGTAGAGAACCAGTGGGGCTTTATCCATTGGGCCTAGAAAAATGTTGAACAGACTGAGAAAAGGACATCGGAGATTGGATAAAAATGAGAGTGAATTTTAAGTTTAGGGTGAAAATAAGAAAAGGAATATAAAAGTGGAGAAAATGGATGCCACAGATTTGGGAATGTAAGAAGCACAAATTGATAAAGATATTACATGCATGTGAGCCTTTAAATTCCTAATATCTTATATTATCACTATTAAAGTGTTATGCTCCTTTGAAAATATTATTTTTATCTATTTCATTCTTCCTGCCTCCCATATTTTAGCTTTTCCCTTAGATATCTACAAACAATCGAAATAACAATATTTTTTTCTACAGATACCAATCTCCTTTGCCTGCAGATCAGGTGAAGCCAATGCAAGAGTTTGAAAATGGAGGAGGTATTGAAATTATATATATTATCTATCTGTGTTAGATATCCTCATATTTATATTTGATATATTATCGACAGATATAGAAGTTTCACCTGCTGGTCATGGTAGAGGTCGTGGTGGTCGTGGCAGGGGAAGGGCTCCTAGTAAGCATGCTTGGGTCTTTTTTGGTAGTTCAATTTTTAATAGCTGGACTATCTAAGATTTGATGTTGATCGATCCTTATGCTCCATGTTCAGGAAATGGTGTGATTGAGGATGATGGTGATGGAGGATCAGATAATCGAGGTCGTGGTTATGGTAGAGGTGGCTATGTTCGTGGCAGAGGTCGTAATTATGGGCGTCAAGGTGGCTATGGTGGCCAACTTGATAATTTGCATGAGACAGGCTACAATGAACAAACACCTATGCCTCCCAGAGGCAGAGGTAAGTCAATCACCTTCCCCTCCCTCCCCTTTCTTTGTTGGTTTTTTTCTTTTTCTTCTAACACCTTTTCCATAAAATAAAATAACTACCAAAAAATTCAGAAAAGCAACCCAACCATGCCTACTCCCTAGAGAGAGTGAGACCACCACTACCAAAAAGAAATAGAAGAAAATAAAAAAAAAAATTCCTTATGAAAGATGATCAAAGCTTGTACCTTGCTTCAATGTGTAAATAATCGAAAGATCTTTTTGTATCCCATATGAAAACTCGAGCAACGACTACGTCATATAAAGAGGGGTAGCAACCCAAGTTAGAGAGAGAAATAAAAGGATCTTTCCTATGAAAAATCATAAAACCCTATAGCTTGTTTAAAGGGTATACCGAATGCACGAGGCTCTCGCCAATGCAAGGTCTGGGAAGGATTGATGTAAGCTCGAGCTATAAATGATCAAATGATCTTTTTGTATTCTGTGTAAGCTCGAGCTATAGCCAAGTCCACAACCCAAGTTGGTATAGATTATTCATTGCAACACAATCCATGTATAAAAGATTGATAGAATTAAATGGATTAAAACTACTTGTATATGATACCGTGTTAAAATTGATGTTACTCTAAGCAGGTTTTAATGATTAATTCTCTTTCAATTTTATTTCAGGTCGTGGTCGTGGTCGTGGTCGTGGTCGGGGCCAAACCAGAGGAAGAGGCCTTGATTCCAGATCAAATGAACTGGTCCAGGCAGTTAACAGTGGAGCATGACCTTTGATAGATCTGATTAGCCCAAAAGATTCCGCTGCGTAGTTGGATGCCTGCTCTGTGCAAAAATATTCTTCTTTTCTTTGTAGATTAGCTGTATCTGCAGAATAGAATGGCCTGACACTTCGGCATGATCCTTTTTTAAGTGAATTGTATATTTCAACTAATAGAGCAGCACATTCTTTTGATTCTTTTAGTCTTCTTGTTACTCGACTCTGTTCCGCCCTTTGATATGAGAAATTTGCTCTTTGTAAGAACTGTGATCATAATAACAATTTCACTTATTGCAGTCGGAAGTGTGATCATAAGGCACTCCTCTCCATAAATATAAATCAAATAAGCACTTGTAATAAGCATGAAATCTCAATGGGAAGATGTCACAAAGGAGAGGAAGAACAAATACCTTACACAACCATTTGTGCTGGCTGGCAACATTAAGCTCTTGTTTTGCAAGGATGCCTGTGTTGTGTTCTAGGAAACATGCCGACGGTAGTGTCTGTCTTTTAGCATCGAGGTTGGATCATGGAGTTGCTTAGTAGCACAACCACGTGGACCATTTGGAGTTCTTCTTCTCGTCGCTGCTGCAGATTCCCTGCTCAGCTTTCTTTCCTCTTCATCTTCTCCTCGGCATTCTCATCTCCACCACCCTTTCTTCCACAGCTTCAGTTTTGTCTCGTCGCTGTCAATATTCAATGGAGACCGTGGAGGATGGCACAATTAGGTTCTCATCGAAGCTGGCCTCCAACGAAGAGATGGGCAACTGGAAGCTCCTACGCCTGGAGGATGGATCCACACTCGAAGCCAAGGTTGCTGTAACGGCGATCAGTAATGGAGATTGATTGGCTAAACTCTTTATTGTAATGGCTGCCGGTGTGCTTCCACTGCATGTGTTGATAGGGTGCGACGGCGTCCACTCTGATGGATGGGAACTCCAAAAGCCGACATGCTCGGAGCGCTACAACCTGAGAGGCCTCGCCACGGTTGCAGATGGCCATCATCGATAGCCTCTCCCGAAGTAGAATGAACTCTGGCTGCCACTGGTTCAACGACACTTGGACTTGAGCGGCCACTGGTTCGCTTCCACCTGGCTCTTCTAAGTTCCTGGAATGGACACATGACGTTTCCTCAACCTCTACCTGTTGTTTCGAGGGAGGAAGAAGAGCGCAGAGAAGGGATGGAACTAAGAAGGTGTGCTGAGGAAGATGAAGAGTGGATTACATACAAGCCATCGAAAGGAGCGAGGCGGCTGCGCAGCGTTAGAAGACGTAGTGGTTCTGGCCAAGTGCCTCGGCGAGGAGACGAACACGAAGTAAGCTCATGAGACGAGGTGGAGAAGCTTCAAGTTGGCTGCCACTTTTTATTTGCTGGGATACGTACAAGTAGAAAGCCATCGCCCCCATCTTGGGCTTTCTGAGAGAGACCCAGCAGGGGTTTCACGGCGAAGAGGATGTTGGATGCAGCTCATTTCGAATGTGGGCAGCTCTGATGCCAGATATGATCACTTTCATCACACGACATGAAGCCATTGGCAATATGAGATATAAATAAGTATTCTACATGAGGCTGGCTCTGTGTTGGAGACAAAAAATGATGATAAGAGAATATTAGGCACAAAAGGGTTCCACAATGAATACTGACCACATCTAGGAATTGTTTCCTACATGCTTTATGAAACAAGAAGTGAGCCTCTCTCGGGTGGGTGCCAATCAATTTACACATGAAACAAACCAATGCCCAGAATACACTTGTTGAAGAATACCAGGAAAAACTTGGGACTGTTCAACTTTCTGAAAGGTTTTCAACCTTGAGCAGATATTCGAATTGGTGGCAATCAGCTCCTACTTCTTTTAATGCAGGAATCAGCCGAGGCAAAATTTTTGCCAGTGTTAACTTGAAACCAACAGAACAAGAGTGCTTGCGGCTCGTCTCAGTTAGGCATGCATCCTTTGTAAGTGAACCGATCAGACAGCCGTCCATGTAGGCCTCGCAGGCTTTAAGAATGTAATGACCTCTTCTGCGGAAGTGGTCCTTGACAAAGTCCTCAAAATGCTACATCAACAACATATAAATCAGACAAACAACATAGAATATCATTAAAAAATAATAAAAAACCAACATTGTCGCAAAATATTTGTTCCAAAACCATATAAGGAATTTGTTCAGCAGATTTGACAAGATTTTGACTCTCCAGAAAACAAACACAGTGGAAGGGATGTGAAGTTGAGAACATTCTCGTACTAATGTAAGTTGTCAACGACAGCAATCAATCTAAGGTGAGTAAAGAAAAAGTGCAAGCTCTGCAAATATTAAACTTGCTGTTGAAGGAGCCAATGACAGTCAAAGTGCAATATAATAAGTCTAATGTTTTATCAGCAAGAAAAATTATCACTTATCACATAAACACAGTAAAATCTAGTTGTGAAGGGATCCAAACACCATAACAGCCACAGTTATGATTGTGTACCCATTTCTCTTCATTATATATATATATGAAGAGAAACAGAACTTGTAACGGGCTTTTTGCACTTACCACTGGGGGCCTTCTCAAAAGATACAGCATGGATTTCAAGTTAAGTAGGTATGTATTCTCATTATATGGTAAAGCATTCTTCTCGCCTTCAACTGTACCAATCTGTTTTTCATAGCCAGCTTCATTGAAATATGGCTTATCATTGAGAACCAATCCCTGGAGTGAAACTAGGACTTGGAGGATGCTGGAAGACGAAGGATCCCAGACTTCATTTCCCTTGCCTGTCCATGTATTTAGCAGGCTTAAGCAAACCTTCCCATCCACATACAAATTGGGGTTTACTCGCAAGCCACCCGAATGATAATATACTGACTGCAAAAACAAGAATAATCAATAATAAAGTCGAAGTAAATTGAAGACTGGATTAACAGATTCACTCGTCCGTAAATTCAAGATGAATGATCAAAGCAAACAGGCGTGGATCATAAACTGAAAGGTTAGTCTTTTGAGAAAATGTGGGGGATTTAACTAGCAAATTTTAATATCACAATTACCGGTGGAACTTGAGGGTACTCTGGAGGAAGTTGAAAATCAAAGAAGAAGAGGCCATCCTGATACGGGGTTCCACAGGCTCCAATTATTACAGCTCTTATGAGATCCATGCGGTCCTCAAACACTCGAACATAAATAGCATCTGTAATCAGGATCAAAACTAGAGCTCATTTATTCACATCAACTATATAAATTGTTTATTCAGCCAGTAATATTTCCTTACCAGGTAGGTTCTTCTCAAGAATGGTCCATTCTTGCTGAACCTTTTTGACCCACTTCCTTCCACCATTACTCTGCATTTTAATTATTATATCTTTTCTGTGTTAAGACAGCTATACAACTTACATAAGAAGCATAAGCATCAACACATAGGAAAATCATGTATCTAGATACGGCAATGAATCAGGTAACAGCAGAATTCAAGTGCAGCATAAATATCATATGCATTGTATGTATAATGAGTTCTATGAAAATTTGTCGAGTTGCAAGAAAATGAAAGAGAAATTTATCAATTACCATCTCAGCATCACCATGAAAATGATGATCCAAAGGATTTTCGGTAACATCAAAGTGACTGAAATTACATAGATCATCCATACTATAATCTCTTTGATTGCCATCATATAGTCCCATCAATGTTGGTTTCACCATGTTGTCCTCAATTTTCAGTTCAGCCTCTTCTGTTGCAGCCACCTGATTCTCCACTTCAACAGTCTCATCCATGCTTTCTGCAATAAGACCATCTGATACATCAAAACCTCTATTCTCATATGCCTCATCTAATGTACTTCCAGAAAGGTCAATATCTGCTTTATGATCATCTTCATTTGCAATTATCTGATCTGAACCTGATGAGTCAGACTGTTTTCTAGTCCGAGAAAACAATCCAGTGGCTAACTTAGTAACAAAATCAAGAGCTGCAAGTGGTACTGCAAGTGGTCCACTTCGTCCACCGGTACCATCTTCTACTGAAGTTGTAGCACTCTTTTCCTTTTGGACAGTGTTGTCAGTAGGATTTTGTGGATCAACTTCCTGAAAATGGAAGAGTTACATATCACAAATGTGAAGGGGAAAAAGAGAATACAAAAAGATTGGTTTTAGTTGACTATGAATCAGTTATAAGAGATGTTTACCTTTTCAGTGTCATCAAATATATCCATTTCGTTTTCGTCGACTGTTTCCCAACTAGCACCATCATCACTAAGTCCATCATCATCATCATCTCGACCAACAACATAAATTTCCTGAGGTCCAACCTGAAACAACAGTTGTGTCAGAGACAATTTCAAAGAAAAGGAATGGCAGTATCAATTATAATAACATTGTTAGGCAAATACTCGGGTTATAATAAGTTATAGCATTGTTGTCCATTTAAAATATGTGGTGGCCTAAATATCAGTCGTAGTTCCTGTTCTCAGTAAGAGATACCTTTGATACCATCCCATCAGCCCATGTAACTTCAATGTCACCATCTTGGAGACCAACTATGTTTCCAACCCATGATAAACTTGTAAAGTTCCCACAAATTTCATCATTTTGGGTCTGATTCTCTTCACTATTGTCTTTGTGTTCCCTGCTTGAATCATCTGCTGTGTCTTGAGTACGAAGCTGATATTCTTGTGTCTCAGTAGGAACTTCAGATTTTGTTGTATCATCAGAAACAGGGGGCAAGCGAACAACAACATCACCATAGCAGTAATCATAATCTGGATGCCCATCAAGCTCATATGCACTAACAACTTCCTCATGATCAAATTCCTTTAAGTCTTCCGGCCTGGACACAGGTTTAAGCCACCTCACACACACAGTTTGCTCTTGGGAGTTCACACTTCTTACAACTCCCAGGCGATTTGTTTCAGAAGCACCATCTCCTTCATTGGATGCCTTATCAATCACATACTGTTCTGGGAAAAATTCATGATCATTTGGAGTATGAATTGGAATTAGAGATGTTGATTGGAGCCCAAATTCTTTCTCTCCATTTTGCCAGGCTACATTAACCTTGGTAACAGTGTTGACAATGAGAAGAGCTTTTTCAAAGTTCTCATCTCTTCTTCGAGCTTTCTTATCTCTCTTAAAAAAGACTTTTCGAAGTTTCTTACGATAAGCTGGCCAGCTTTCATGAGCAGGCTCCTTTGAAACTGAAGATGAACTACTGCACGAACAATTTTCAGGCAAGTCATTTGATTCAGCACCATTAGTCTCACCTAATTTAGCTGTTTTATCATGATTCGAGTAATCATCGGCTTGGGACTGACAATTCCCATCCAACAAAATACCTTCAGATAATCCATCAGTAACTTGCTCAGATGTGCGTTGAGCATCATGGGCATCAGAGCTGATTGCATGACTATACTTGACATGAAAGCAGTCAACAGTATCCTCTGTTTCAGGGGCATCTGTGGATGATCCTTCACCAGTAATGCAAGAGCTTGTATGATTATTCTGAACATAAGAAATGTAGTGGCTCCCGGGCTCCTTCAACTTACTGTTTCCTGGAATGCTATCAACAAGGGTTGATGGTTGTGGATAAGATGAAAGGAGACACCAATCAGCTAATTGCCAATTTGTATGTGAAAAACATGACAACAGAGTCAAGTTCTTTGGATTCTGTTCCTCAGAAGGAACAGTTGCTGAATTAGTACCAACACCAAGGTAAGCTGAAGCTATCCAATAGACAACCACCGAGCCAGCCTGAACTTTGATGACAGTACCTTCAAGACGGTTAGCTTTCCACAAGCCAGAAAGCCACCTGGAACTTTTGAAAACAGAAGAAGAAACAGCCCTAACCCTTTGACCAGGGTAGTATGGACAATCTGCATCATCAACAATTGGCTTCAAAACTGGTTTCAGTCTCATAGGATCAGCCTTCACAACTTTACACACGGATCCATCATCAAACAGAACAGTAACATTATCTAAAACTTCATCCACTCGGCCAAGCCAAGGTCCAAGAACTACAAAATCACCAACACTGAATTCCCTTATGCGTTTAAGATCTTTAGAGGAAACGTTTCTTATCACCTCACCCTTTGGAGAAAGTAAATCAACTGTTATATCGACATCAACAATAAGCCCTAACTGTCCAGTTGGATCAGTAACAGAAGCAACAATATCACCATGCAGGAAGCTCCTATCTACAACCGTGATATCACTAGTATTTTCCATTGTCTCAGAACCATCACTCCATGTTACTCTCACTTGTCCATCTTGAAGAGAACCAACATTGTCACCACCTTCAATATTATTGTTAATATCACCATTATCACCTCCATTACTTTCGTCAACCTTATTCCCATCTTCCTCACTGCCATCGTCATCTGAGATGCTGCCTTCAGAATCTGAGTCACCAGCTACTTGCACAACAATTCCAAGCAAGCCATCACGCTTACAGCATTTGACAACATCTTGTCTATAAACAAATACATCCTTAGCCTGGGCATCATTCAGTTCCCCAGTTTGCACTGGTTTCCCAACTTTAGATCGACTTGCAACATCAAAACAAGAAGCATTTGGTGCAGAATCTATCGCATCTGGCCCATTATTCACTTCCATTGTAGTATATCTAAAATTTATAAAGCTGTAAAAAAATAATGCAGTTTAGTCATTAAATGAACCATAAAGAAATATATGCAGATACACAGTCAAATTGGAATTTTTTGGGATTTGTTTAATTGCACACTGAGTTCCTATTTTGTGTAAATTATTAAAGTTAGTGAGAAATCCCCAAATGATGAGTCAGAACAACATATGATAGAACATATAAGCAACTAAGAACGGTGGATCAAAATGCAGAATGTAACAATTAAATAGTTATGGAGATAGCACTCACCATCCAAGAAATGCTATACAGCCATATGAAAAGATGAGCGGAGGAAAAAACTCCCCTTTTTTTGACCAACTGATCTATTCCTTAGTTTACAATTACAAATGACAAGCTAATAGGCAACACAACTAGAAAAAATAACCTAGGTGCTCTATGAAGAGATATGCATGTTTAAAAGGAGGAGCTCATGCATTTGCAGAATGCAAACACCAAAGCAGTTTACCAAATTACCAAACTAAATCCCAGAAATGCTTTATGGCTATATTACAAGACTGTTATGTGGAGCATATCAGACACATACTGGATTCCAATCAAGCTGAGGTACAGCCAGCCAGGTTGAAAGCCTGCTCAGCTGGAGCCTGCAGGTTGCACCTGGTCTCAGCACCAGCCAGGCCGACCAGAATACAAGTACAGAAAGCCTATGTCGAACATTTAAGATGCATGTATGAGGTCCAAGTATGATGAAGATAGAATCTAAGACAATGTCTCGAATACTGGACAGCCCACTTCATACCAAGTAACCAAATAGTATTTATCGGACTAAGGACCAGTATGAAATCAGATAAGGTGGAATGGCCAACAAGGATTGAAACTCAGCACAGTGTGAATACCAATTGGTGACCAGATTGGTACAGTGTAGTGTACCAATACAGTACATGTCGGCAGTGTCCAGACCAGAGAGAAAAAGGAAGAGATTAGGGGAAGAGGAGGAGAACTAGTGAAGAAGAAGAAGGCGGAGGAGGCATTGATGTAACAGGGTGAAGGAGGAGACAGTGATGTGACAGAAAAGAGGAGGACAGTAGAGAGGGAAAATGCCTGAGAGGAGAAAGAAGGAAAACTGAGTGATACGCTTGGTAAGATATCAATCCCAAACGATAAACACCATATGAACCAAAACTGGATGAAAACTAGTATCTACCTTACCAGTTCAATGTCCATGGTTAGACAGGTAAATATCAGCTTGAACTGATCAACATGTCTGATCATTTAGACCTTCCCAGTCAGTATCTAATTATTTATTATTTCTTCCTAGTGATACCTACTATTCAAGTTGGCATACTGCATGATAACTGGGATTTAAATTTTTACGAAGAGCGTAAAGGAGATATATAACCACAAGTGAGATTCCTAAATGCAGGAGACGGTGAACACACAACTTTAGGGCAATGCACTGGACAGGAGAGAATCCTTACATTAGCAGGTTAAGCCGCCGTAGAGTAGAAATTAGAACCAAGTATCTCAATGGCCATGGACACTTTCATTCAAGTTAAAATTTGTTTCTGACCAGCCCATCGCCTTGAAAAGGCAACACTAGCCAATCTAGGAGTTGGCGCTCTAGATACAATTAAGGTCGCAAGCTCCTCTTCACCAGAAAAAAGAGCTAACTGGTATATTGACAACAGGTCAACATTATTTAGCTAGTTTATGAACACTTTGGGCCTTTAGCTTGTATTTTTGGTGGAAGAGTCTAGAATGATATAGAGAGTCTATTCAAGGGGCCTTATGTGACAATTAAAAGCCCCCAAGGCAATGGCTGGACATCATCTTCTCTCTAATGCAATAAATTTAGTTTAATTTAGTAGAAAAATCTCTAGTGTTGATTTGAGAGGTTTTTTCCTTACTACAAAACCCTAGTTAGGAGGGGTAGTTCTCGATAAAGGCCAGGAAAATATGTAATATGATATATCAATATGTTCAAATTCAATCATCAATGTAGTGATTTAAAAAGCGCTAGACACCAAAAAAAGGCCAAGATCCCAAAATGTCCGAGGCGCTAGGCACTCCTGACAGTAGAACTTGTCGATGGTGAGAAAAGAACTATTAAGAGAGGAAGAAAAAGTCACCGATAGTGGAACTTTCAGACGACAACGGTAGCAATAGCAGTAGCGGCAAAAGAAACTACGAATGTCAACAGCGACAACGGTAGCGACAAAAGCTACGGATGGCAGCAGCGACAATGGCAGACAACAGCAACAGAACTACGAATGACGACGTCATGGGCAGAGGAAACTTCAAAGGTATCCGTCGATGGCGGAGGAAACTACGGTCCTCTCCCTCGACGGTGGGAGTTGCACACGAAAGCAACGATGACAGAAGGAAGCTACGGATGAAAGCTAGGCCATCGGACCCATCCGTTGACAATAAAGAAAGCCTCAATCCACTACGTCTGTGGCAAAAAGCATCGATGGCGGAGGCAAAAGCTGCGCTAGAGTTGATGGCTTAGGGTTGTGCGGGGGTGTGAAAGGTGTCTTTTGCGAGTAAGAAAGTGGCTAGTTGGTTCAATCGAACCAACTAGCCACTATTGAACCAAACCAGACTTAAAAGTCTGATTCGATTGCTTCATTTGAACTAGGAGCTCGCTCGAGGTGCCCGGCGCCTGAGTTCAAAAGAGTACCCAAGCGACGCCTCATGAAGCACGTCACCTAATCCACCCTTGAGGTGCTCGGGTCTCGCCTCACTTGAGTGCCTATTTAAACCGCTGCATCAATGTTCTATTTTCTTAATATGTTGACCAACTAATCCATTTCCAAGTGAAGAACTAAAAATTCTCCTTTAATAGCTAATGTAACTATAGAAAGAATATGACCTGTGAAGGGAAATGCAGCTCTCAAGAACAAGATCTTGGGCTTATAAAATAAGTAATATCAAACTCTGGTTTTGGGAGAATTCAGAACCTGATACACGAGTAGTAAAATGAAGCAAGCCTTCAAATAGAAGTAATGCTTTCTACAATATAACTAATTGTTCTGGATTAAACCCATATGGGCTGCTGTTGACTTTTGAAACTATGACCATTACTCTAGTCAAGCAGAAATAAATAAAGAGCAAGAAGAAATTTCAGGTTCATCATACAACTGCTAAGCAATAAAAGCATTAACAAACCAATAATTCAGAATGGAGAAACAACAATCCTAGATTATTCGACAGTCTCCAATAAAACAACATACAAACTTTTCTTGCATGCTTGAGAGAATATATTTGAGTTGTCGTTTTTAGACTCAATTGTCAGGATTGGATAAAACACAATACTAAAGCATTTAAACGCTTTCACTAACTACATGAGAAAATTCTTCATGCCACTTTTTTAGTATATCATAGACAGTATACATTAGAAGCCTTGCTTCCAGCCCTAACCAAACTTAAATGCTGACTCAAATTCAAGGTTACAAGTTGCGCCATTGGTCAACAGTTAAAAAACACAATATAATAAGAAAAAAGACAACAATTTCATCTATTCAACACGTATAAATTGTGTGTTAAAGAAATTTTAGCCATGAAGCCCCAACTAAGGTGAAGTGATAGTTGAAACTTTGTGATTACACGACACAAAGAACAGACACTTCAAAGCAATTTGTACCTATGCCATGTCCATACTGAATGCACACTGCAATACATGGACCCTTCCAACTGATCCTTGTACCTATGTCATGTCTGTATCGGATATTGTAATTATCAAATACTTACCAACATGTATAAAAGACACCTATTTATGATAAGGTATGGTATATATGTAACAAAATTAGACCACTATATAAGGCTTCACAACATGTTCATATTCAAAAATTGCATATAGTGTGGACTTTTCAGGTTCCAATGAATGTGAATGGTGTCCTTTATTTTGCACATTCACATGACCACTCAAACGTTCACTATATATTTGAATTTAAATGGCTGTCACATAATGATCGTACATTGCTTATAATATACAAAGTATGACGACTATATAATATTGAAAATACACATGCAATAACTGTTGTGCCACACCATGGGATGTCCTGTTTTTATAAGATTTGTTGTGTTGAAGGCCCATATTACACTCATTTAATAGGATTTATTTAAGATAATAAAGCAACAAGACATTTTGGGGCTTGTTCAAACCATGCAGAAGGTTGTAGAAATATGGTTCACAAACAATATTAACCATACAACCAGCAGATGTGATCATGTGGTAACTAATGAAATCTGCAAAAGACATCCTAAACTAGCTAAAGTTATTTAAGAGAAATAAATCAAAATGCTCCCACGTTAAAAAGCCTAGCTAAAGAGAACCTAATCGAACTCAAACACCAATAGCCATGTTGAGATGGTAAGACAATAGTTTTGCCTCTTTCATATCTAACAATTGCCCAACTGAAAAGCCAATGGTAGACCCCACTTCGCCTCTCTGGACACTGACCTCACCAATAGCAAAACAAAAGATTAAAACTCTGAACTACAGCTCATTGTTTCGTATTGAAATGAAAAAAAAGAACCAATAACAGCAGTACTTCCATCTAAATATCACCAGTAATTCATTGGACAAGCAAAGCCTTCTTATGCTGACCAACTGCAGAATGCTTGGCTCCAGCTATGAGTGGAAATAGTTACTAATTGAATTTAACCAGATGTAAGGTCATATAACACTTTTGATGTCAAACTGATTAAATGTGGCAGAAAAAAAGTAGCTTTCACGAAACAACTTTAAATTATTTAACTCAAACATAGTGCAATTCAGAAAATGTAAAAAAAATGTCTTGCTGTAACAAAATATGAATACAATTCCTATCATATAAAAATCTCATTAGAACGGTTTAATCATCCCTCTCATACGATGGTCTGAAAAAGCAACTGAAACTACAAGTCCAAGTATTGACTCGATTACAACTCGGTAATCTCAGCAATTAAAACTCGCAATAGACAAAGAATATATATATATTTATGTATATAAAGGAAAATGGCAAAGCAGAAGGTTCTAGTAATGAGGTTGAACATGAATGATATGACGAAGGGCTTCCTGATCAATAACCCTACCATAAACTAATAAAAAACTAATTTGAACCATCTACAATGACGGTAAACTAAACGCCAATAGTCTGACGTAACTGAGTTCGTCCCGAATCTAAGAAGCAGAAAGATCAGTACCAACAAACCGCATGTCTTGTGCAAGAATCATCCTGAAGGCAGAAGCCCCAAACAAAAAACAAAAGGCGGAAGGATCAAGCCATCAAAGATCTTACCCTTTTCCCCTTCTCAGGAAGTTCACCAACATTTGGTTTGGCACCATAGACATACGTATACATTGTTATTACTATTAGGGCTCGATGCCGATTGATGAGCTAAAGATCCGAGCAAACAGGAATGATCCACAGATTAGGGATTAAAGAAGGAAGTAATCACCAAAGGCAAACGGGTGGACCAAGGATAAAAGAGGGGGGAGAGAAGGGGTTCGAACCTTGACGGGTATCGACGAGGATGCTATCGCCCGATGGCCAAGAGGCGGCGGCAACAACTGCGGTGGCGGCGGGAGGATCCCGTGCTTGGGGTCGACGGCGACACCTCTCGAGACAAGGGAGGCGATTAGATGCTATCGGAGGTGGGGAGGAGACGAAACAAGGCAGGAATAAAATGAGAATGAGAGAGAGAGATGCTGGGAGAAGGGCTGGGTTTGGGTTGTTTCACCGCCTCTCCCTCTGTACGTATATACAGCTCAATTTGATTCAATGGTTAGGATTTGGTTCGAGCTGGGATGAGCTCACAGTGCCATGAACTGGGCCGGGCTGTATGGGCCCGGTCAAAGCTATTACTCTCAGCAAATTGCCCAATATACCGAATCATGGTTAATTTGACCAAGCCCAGGCTGAGCTCAAACGAAGCGGGCTCGGATTGGGTCTCAATCCAAGCCAATTGTTTGTTGGGAGGAGAAGCATAGGCTGAGCTTAAACGAAGTCGGGCTCGGATTGGATCTCAAGCCAAGCCAATTTTATGTTGGGAGGAGAAGACCTGCAAACTAAAAGTGATATCTCACAGCGGAAAACCGAAAGGATAATTATGTGGTTTGGGCCCCAAGCAAATAATACCATCTCAAATAAGCTTTTTTACCTTCTCTGAATATACCAAAAGATAATTAAATAATACTTTTAAGTATTGTCTTTATTTTACTTTCCCATCAAAAGTTAGAGATACAACTTATATTTTCTTATAGTCATTTCATTTCTTCATACAAATTTAAACATCCTAGTCAATTTAACACCACCTTTTAGATCCATCATGTTTTCCTTAATTAGCATACTTTACTGAAATAGAGCGAGAGATGCAGTCACTTGTTTCCAATCACCAGATACTGCAATTGTGCCTCTCTCTCTCTCTCTCTCTCTCTCTCTCTCTCTCTCTCTCGCTCGCTCTTCCTTCTTGCTGCTGTGTGACGGTGGGGGAAGATGACTATTTGTGTCGCTGACGTCGGCCACCAAGGAACCTCTTTCTCTTGGAATTCTGTTGAGCTCTCCCTTATCTTTACGAATTTGATTCATCGAAGATCCGCGGAACAATCCGGTATAACCATGCAGCTTCGAGGAGGCTGGCGATGAAGTTAAATTTACGCCATATTGCGCATTGCTCCTTCAAAAGAGGCTCCACCTTTACTCCTTTTTTTCTTTTTTTTTTTTCTCTTTTTCTTTGTCATCAGTTGAAAGTTTTCTTTATCTGCCAATCTTTAGTCTCGGGATCAATGTGTGTTGATCTCTAGTCTTGGACATTATGAGATTACCCATGGCAATAAAAAACCATATAATCCTATTGTCTAAGTTTTTAGACTTTATGAAACTTATATATCAAAAAAATTAGTATAACAAAATATGAGATAATTGTTTTAATAGGAGAAAAACTCATTAACATCTTGGTCAGTCCAATATGGTCTGGACTCATATTTATAGGATTGTCTAAGGTATCTCTGAGGTGAAAACGTCGAATTTCCACGTCTCCTACATGAAAATCGATGTTAAGAAAGGTTTTCAGATTTAATTTCTCCGACACCTAAGTTAGTAACTCTATATTGTGTGAGTGTGGATGTAAATGGTCAAACAAGGCCACTCAAAAAGATAAGTTTATCTCCTTTGCGATTATTCATATCTGGTCACTCCAAAACATTATCTGGTCATAAAGATAATGTTCAAGATGAATTCATATCTGGTCATAAAAGGTAAGAAAGAAGCTTCCGATTATTTTTCTAATCATAAAGGATAATAAGAAATCTTATGATTGTTTGTTTTGATAAGATTAAAATATATTCAAAATCAAAATAAATAAAATAAAATAAAAAACTTACCTAATTGGATTTAAAATTTTTTGAAAAGTATTTTATACATGACCATGAATTTTAAAAATAAGCCAATAAGTCCAATAAATATAATAATATTATATCTAGTCTAACTATCAATACGAGTAATAATGGTTGTATGCCATTAATTTTATACTTCCTTCTATATACCACAATATTGTTAGTCTTTTATGATATAATCCATAATGACCTATGTAATTTGTCTTGTTAAAATAATTCTATTATTATATTCAACCATAATATGCATAAACATAAATATAAATAGGATAGTAAAAATAAATAACTTTAATTATATAAAAAAATATCAATAATAGTATCTATCTAAACATACATCACCATATCTTTTATGGTATACTCACAATTCTCATTCAAAGAACATATTCTTTAAATCTTTTACATTGTAAAGCTTTGTTAAATAAATCAACAATCATCATAGAGATACTCAGGTTATCCATTGACACTTATTGTTTCTGGACTCTTTTTTTAACCACTAAGTACTTTAACTAGATATGCTTGGAACCGCTAGAGTATTTGTCATTCTTAGAAAAGAAAACTACTATGATGTTATCACAAAATATCTTCAGCAGCCCAACAATTGAGTCAACCACACCAAGTCCCGAGATAAAATTTCACAACCATAAAGTTTGATTTGTAGCCTTAAATCATGCCACAAATTCAACTTCCATTATTGATGATATAATAAACGATTGCTTTACACTTTTCCAAGAAATTGCCCTACCAGCTATCGAAGTAATTTACAAAATTAGTATCTGAATATTCCGTCACTTTAAGCTGATTTGATCTCCTATATATGAGCATATAATCTTTCATCCCCTATAGACATCTCGCTATTTTCTTTGTAGCTTTTCAATGTTTCATTCTTGTGTTTCTTTGGTATCTACTCAACATTGCAACTACAAAACTGATATCTGGTCTTATATAGGTTTGAATATATAATAGACTTCCAACTACACAACCATATAGAATATTCTTCATTTGATTTCTTTCTAAGTCATTTTTTGAATACTAGTTTTGGTTGAATTTTTCACCTCTAATGATAGATGTATCAATGGCTGAGGAATGCTGCATATTAAATCTCTCTAAGATATAATTAATATATCCTTTCTGAGATAGTCCTAATAAACATTAAGATATATCCCTGAATATCTCAATGTTAATAACATAGGCTACCTCATTCATATTAACCATCTTAAAGTTATTATTGAGAAATATTTTAGTTTCGTGTAATAAACCAAGATTACTACCAGCAAGTAAAATATCATCTACATATAAGATCAATATAATAAACTTACTCCCACTTACCTTTAGATATATGCATTGATCAACAATGTTTTTCTTAAATTTGAAAGAAGTAATGGTATCATGAAACCTTATATATCATTGTCTAGAAGCTTGTTTAAGGTCATAAATGGATTTCTTAAGTTTACAAGTCCAAATTTCTTTTATCTTTTCTATGAATCCTTTAGGTTATTTCATATAGATTTTCTTATCCAGATCCTCATTTAGAAATATTATTTTTATATCTATCTGGTATAACTCAAGATCATAATAAGCTACTAATGCCATGATAATTTTCAATGAATCATTTCTAGAAACCGGAGAAAAAGTCTCGTTGTAGTCAATGCATTCTTTTTAAGAAAAACCTTTGGCTATAAGTATGGCTTTATATCGTTTGATATTGCTTATTGAGTCACGTTTTGTCTTAAAGACATATTTACAACCGACTCTTTTATAATTATTGGATAATTCAATGAGTTCCTAGACAACATTCTAGTCTATTGATTTTAACTCTTCTTTCATTACATCATATCATTTTTTAGAATCATTACTTTTTATTCCTATATCATAATTTTATTTTTGTAGATATACCATATAATTATCATAAATCATATGTTTCCTTTTCGTTTGAGATCTTCTCAAAGCTGCCAATTGTGATTGTTCTACAAGATCATCAACCGTGACATCAACATCATGTGAGAGTTCATCGATGTTATTTTATTGTTAACCCTCGTCAATTCTCTCATTGATTTGAGGAATAATAATTTCTTGAATAGGAGATGATACGGGAGAATTAACCTAAATCTTCTCAATATCAAAATTGATCATTCGAGATTTTTTTACTTCTAATGCTTCTAATGATTTCGTTATTTTCTAGGAATCTTGCATTACCATATTCTATCCTCATACTATGATTAGGGCAAAAAAAATCTATATCCCTTGGATTTTTCTAGATAACCAATAAAATATCCAAAAATAGTTATTGGATCCATTTTTTTTCATATAGATTGAATACCCTTATCTCTGCAAGACACCTCTAAATATGTAATTGTCTTAAACTAAACTTCTTATTAATCCATAACTCAAATGGAGTTAATGAAATCGAGTTATTAGGAACTTTGTTTAAGATATACATAATTGTCATAAGAGCTTCACCCCACGTTGACTCAACTACAGAGGAATAACTCATCATGCTCATAATCATATCCATAAGAGTATAATTTTACCTTTCAATAATACTATTCTACTATGACATACTTGGTAATGTATATTAAGCACAAATATCTTATTGTTATAAGAATATAGCAAAAGGACTGATATTCTAACTGGATTAATCATAACTATCATAAAATTCACCACCCCTATTAGATTTGATAATTTTAATTTTTCTATCTAATTGTCCCTTGACCTCATTTATGTATACTTCAAGAGTGTCAATGACTTGAGACTTTTCATGTATTAGATAAACATAGTCATATATGGATAAGTCATCTAGAAATGTGATGAAATACCTTTCTCTACTAAAATAGGGAATATGGAGTGGTCCGCAAATATCAGTATGAATAATCTCGATGAGTTCTTTATTTCTTATGATAATTTTTTTTATATGTTTAGTTTGCTTTCCTTTAATGTAATCTATATAAATATCAAAATCAATGAAGTCTAAATCTTTCAAAATATTATCCTTCACTAATATTTTAATTCTTTCCTCAAAGATATGCCCTAATCGCCTATGTCATAGTATAAAAGATATTTCATTATTGAAACTATGTTTCAATCTAACACTTGATTGTAGGGTCAATAATGTTTTTGCAAACTCAATATTCAAATTAATTCTATACAAATCATCACACAGAATTCTAGAACCAACTTTTATTAAATCATAAAATATACATAGTTTACCATTACCAAAAGAAACACAATATCCTAACTCATCAATTCTAGATAGAGAAACTAAATTTATAGAAATAGTAGGAACATAATATGTGTCAATAAGATCCATCAAATGACTTGTCTTCAAGCGTAGGCGATAAATCTCCACTAGCATCATTTTTGCTTTGAGACGATTTCCCAAAATGATGAATCTTTTATGTTCTTTGGATTTCTGGATTGAAAGTGTTGGGAAACCTAGGGCAACATCACATGCGCAGTAGAAGAACAAAAATAAAAATATCATATTTCCATAAAAAAAATAGTCTCTAGACGTCGTGCAAAGATTGGTACACAAAAACCCACGAAATTGAAAAATCGTGCGTGTTAAAGGACATGTGTTACCTATGGAGATTGTATATCCCTGAATTCCTATAAATCTGTGGGAGAGAATGAAGAAGGTCAACTGTCCTCCTCTCTAGCAATGATCTACACAGTAGGGGCTATGAAGATGCTCCTCAAATCGTTGCTCAAATCTCCTTGCTATGCGCACCATGCAATCAACAAGGGGCCAACCCTTCTTATTGTCCACATGTCCCAAATAGGGGTTGTTGGCTAAGTAGGAGAGGGAGAGAAGAGAATAAGATGTGACAGCCAAACAGGTCTGACCTATGGTCCTTTGGTTCCCTCCTATTTATAGAGCCCCCTATCAACTTAACCTTAATGGGTATTGGATCTCCATCCAACTACCCAAGCCTCTTAGATTAGTGGATCTCTACCCAATAATCTCTCATTGGCTCTTATTGGATTTCATCTATAGGATCCAATAATTTAGGAGCTTATTGGATATCCATAAGATAGGGGCTCCAACGGATATCTCATATCTGAACCTCTATTTACTACAACACCTACCATATGTGTATGACCCTCTAGGCCCAATATCGAGTTGGCCATAAGTTATACTTGTTATAACTCCTTCTAGCTCAGTGAATTATTATCTCCATAATAATTCACTCAACTCATCGACTACAAATGTACTAGGCCACTACGTCACAATCCTCAGATGATACAAGGGAATCCAATCCATTGGATTTATCTATCCTCAATTATTATGTATCTATAGTCCCTCATCCATCTAATATCTCAAAGATCATATACCGGGCATGGTGTTGTTAGGCCTATACGATTTCTACTAGAGTCTCGCTCTAATTGGATTCTCTCGGAGAACTCTTTCTCTCTTAATCCAAATGACCCTAGCTAGGGATTTTCCCAAGTAAAAATATATGAGATATTTCTCTTATGACACAAAGAGTAGATAATCCTTTATCAACACTCAATAACCCTTGTAAGGTTGACTATCACTCTCGATGATCAACTGTGCTAGATCTTGAACTTCCATGTCTATAAGTTCAGTATTAAAGAGTGGAGAACTCATACAAGACATCTTTGGTGTCTCAAGTCTAAGAACCACATACACCACTAGGACGATGAAATCACTATCTAACAATGAGATATCATCAACCATCCAGCATTTCGTGAGCAGATCAATCATTGAACTCATTCTCTAATAGGCACCTATGCGGTATCCCTAGTGTCCTCACATAAGCAGCTATAAGACAAATCGTTGCCATCATATAGACAAGTATACAGTACACTAGTCTATCCGGTCATCTCGGTATCCCTCTCGAGTAACCTATGATTAAGATTATTTAGAGTTTGTGTTTAAAGGTGAATCAATCTCATTATCATGATCTGATTCTCATTGCATAGATCCATGGACATCATAATACATGCAATAGACAATATAAAATGAAAAAATATTAAATAAATAATAAGAAAAAAAGTGTATATTATGTCACATATGCCATCACTCACGTGAATGGCTTATAGGACACCTATGACTAGCAATCTCCACTTAACCTAAAGCCAATCACCTACATGTCTGATCTCCATCAAACCCTTGTGACACTAAAAAATAATCTGAGACAATGACTTTGTCAATAAATCTGCAATATTATCTTTGGATGTAACTCTTTCCACTACTATATCTTCTTGGACCATGATTTCTATGATCGGGTGGAACCTCCTTAGAATATACTTAGACTTCTAATGAGACCTACATTCCTTTGCTTGAGCAATCACCTCAATATAGGGGAATCAGCTCCTCACTGCCTTGCATAACTCCTAGATATATAATAAACTTCTTCATCCAAACTCTCTCCTTTGCTGAATAGAGGAGCAATGTACTTCGCCTTTATGGTCGAGTCAATAGTAGTATCTTACTTGGAACTCTTCTAGCATATTGCTCCTTCATTCAAGGTAAATATATAGCCTGAATTAGACTTGCTATCATTGACATCAGACTGGAAACTCAAGTTCGTATAGCCCTTAACCTTGAGGTTATTTCCTCCATATACTAGTAAAAGATCATTAGTCCTTCTTAAGTACTTAAGGATATACTTTACTGCTTTCTAGTACTTTAAGTCCAGATCTATTGGGAAATCTTGGGGGCGATATCACATGTGTAGCGGAAGAACAAGAAAACAAAATCTCCTATTCCCAAAGAGATGTTTGTCGTCGTGCGAAGATTGGTGCACAAAAATCATGAAACTTAAAACTGCATAAAAGATAAATTATGTTATGTAAGGAGATCATATATCCCTATTTCCTTGCAGATCTCTAGGAGAGGATGAAGGAGGTCAAGCGTCCTTCTCTCTAGCGGTGATCCACACAGCAGGGCTATGATGCCGCTCCTCAAAACTCCAAACCTGCTTTGAGGTGGAGAGTGGGAGGAGAATATGAGAGGCAAGCAAAGGCTCTAGCTTATAAACCACTAAATCCCTCCTATTTATAGAGGTCCCTTGTCAAACCCTAATGGATTCTCTCCTATTGGGTATTGAATCCGCATCCAACTACCCAAGTCTCTTAGGTTAGTGGATCTCTATCCAATAATCTCTTATGGGCTCTTATTGGATCTCATCCATAGGATCCAATAATTTAAGGGCTTATTAGATATCCAATAAGACAGGGGCTTCGGCGGATATCTCATATCCGAACCTCTACTCATCGCAACACCTGTCATATGTGTGTGACCCTCTAGGCCCAATATCAAGCTGGCCGTGAGTCATACCTGTCAGAACTCTTTCTGACTCAATAAATTATTATCTCCATAATAATTCACTCGACTTATCGACTACGGATGTACTAGGCTACTACGTCGTAGTCCCTAGACGATACAGGAGAATCCAATCCATTGGACCAGTCTGTCCTTAGTTACCATGTACCTATAGTCCCTCATCCATCTAATATCCCAAAGATTATATACTGAGTATAGTGTTGTCAGACCCACATGGTTTCTACTCGAGTCTCATTCTAATCGGATTCTCTTGAAGAACTGTTTCTCTCTCAATCCGAATGACCCTAGCCAGGGATTTGTTTGAGCAAGAACACATGAGATATTCCTCTCATGACGCCGAGAGTGGATGATCCTCTATTGACACTTAATAGCCCTCGTAAGGTCGATTGCCACTAACAATGACCAGCTATACTAGATTTGGGATATCCAAACCTATAAGTCTGGTATCAAAGAGTGGAGCACTCATACATAACATCCTTGGTGTCTTAAGTCTAAGGACCAAATACACCACTACGACTACGAAATCGCTGTTTGACAATAAGGCATCATCAACCATCCAGCATTCCGTAAGCGGATCGATCAGTGAACTCATTCTCCAATAAACACTTATACTGTATCTCTAATGTCCCCACATGAGTAGCTACGAGACCAGCTGCATCCATCATATGAACGGGTATACAGCACACCAGTCTGTCCGGTTATCTCGATGTCTCTCTCGAGTAACCTATAACCGGGATTATTTAGGATCTGTGTTGAAAGATGAATCGGTCTCAGTATCGTGATCTCATCATGATCCGATTCCCATTGCATAGATCCAATGACATCACAATGTATACATGAATATATGCAATAGTCAATATAAAGTGATAAATGCTAAAATATAATAAGCAAAAAGATTCCTTGTTAAGTCACACATGCCATCATTCACATAATTGGCTTGCTAGGCACTTATGACTAGCAAGATCCACCTAATACCTGCTCATCACTTAAAGCATGTGCTATATCAGGCCTCGTACATAGCATAACATTCATGATAGACCTTATCGTTGAGGCATAGGGTATCTTATCCATGTTTGCCCTTTCTTCAGGAGTCTTTAGGGACATACTCCTAGAAAGTGATATCTCATATCTTGAAATTTTTCATGCCAAACCTTTTAACAATGGTGTCTATGTACTTGGATTGGGACAAGCCAAGCATCATCTTGGATTTATCTCTATAGATCCAAATCCTCAAGATATAGGATGCTTCCCCCAAATCCTTCATGGAGAAATATCTAGATAGCAAAGTCTTTACTGTAAAGAGCATTCCTACATCATTTCCAATTATTAGGATGTCATCCATATATAACACAAAAAAAGTAATAGCGCTCCCACTTACCTTTCATTACATACAAGGCTCATCTTCATTCCTAACGAAGTCATAAAATCTAATTGCCTTATCAAATCTTATGTTCCAACTTTGGGAAGCTTGCTTTAGTCCACAGATAGACATAAGTAATCTGCACACCTTATCTGGACTAACACGAATTCCTAACACTGTATTATATATACCTCCTTATCGAGGTTGCCATTGAGAAACATAGTTTTTACATTCATTTTTTAGATCACATAATCATAGTGTATTGTAATTATCAATAGAATTTAGATGAATTTTAGCATGACTATGGGTGAGAAGGTTTCGTCATAGTCAATATCTTGCTTTTGATGATATCCCTTAGCCACCAACATCGCTTTATAGATTTCTACCTTTTCATCTACTCTGATCTTCTTCTTGAAATCCACTCGTAACCAATGGGTATGATACCCTCGGGCGCATCAACTAAGTTCCAAATCTTTTTGGAGTATATGAAATCCACCTTAGAATTTATGACTTTTTATTACTTCTCGGAGTCTATACTTGTAATAGCCTCCTCATAGGTTTGAGGATCAATATCCTCACTATCCTCTCCTCTAATATGTCCCACATATCTCTTAGGAGGATGGGGTATTCTATCGGACCTACATAAAGTTAGAAATTGGGTGTTAGGTACTTGAACAAACTTAGGCTATGAAATGATGCTTGAACTATGTTCTTTAACCTCGCTCAACTCTATTATGCTCCCACTATCTCTACCAAGAATGTGTTCCTTCTTAAGAAATACCGCATTTTAGTTACAAAGACTTTTTAGTCCTTAGGGTGATAGAAATGCTAGTCACAAGTGCCCTACAAGCCAATCACGTGAGTGATGACACATGTAATATGACTCGTACTCTTTTTTCTTATTATATTATTTGACATTTTATCACTTTATATTACTTATTGTATATATATATATATATATATATATATATATATATATATATATATATATATATATATATATATATATATATATAATGTCAATGGATCAATGCAATGAGGATCGGATCATTCTGAGATCACGATAATGATAACGATTCACCTTTAAACATAAACCATAAATAATCTTGATCATAGGTTACTTAAAATGGACATCAAGATAACAGAATAGACTTATGTACATATGTTGGAGGCAGTTGGTCTCATAGATGCTTGTGTGGGGATACTACGGATATAGTATATGTGCTTATTGGAGAATGAGTTTACTAATTGATCTGCTTACGGAATACTTGATGGTTGATGATGCCTTATTATCAAACAATGATTTTGTAATCCCAGTGGTGTATCTGGTCCTTAGACTTGAGATACCAAGGATGTTCTGTATGAGTGCTCCATTCTTTGATACCATACTTATAGATTTGGATGTCTCAGATCTTGTATAACCGGTCATTGGGAGTGACAATCAACCTTACGAGGTCTATTGAGTGTCGATAGAGGATCATCCACTCTCGGTATTATGAGAGGAATGTCTCATGTGTTCTTGGTCAAACAAATCCCTAGCTAGGGTCATTCGGATTGAGAGAGAAAGAGTTCTCCGGGAGAATTCGATAAGAGCGAGACTCGAGTAGAAATCATATGGGTCTGACAGCACTATACCCGGTATACGGTCTCTGGGATATTAGATGGATGAGGGACTATTAGTACACGATAACTGAGGATAAACATGTCCAATAGATTGGATTCCCCTATATCGTTTGGGGACTACGGCATAGTGGCCTAGTACATCCGTAGTCGATGAGTCGAGTGAATTATTATGGAGATAATAATTTATTGAGCTAGAATAAGTTTTGACAGGTATGACTCGCGGCTAGCTCGATATTAGGCATAGAGGATCACACACATATGGTACAATAACATAGGCATGCATTGTTCACCTCATCTCATTTCCTCTCGGTTACATTTACATTCATGATATGTGGAGCAATATCCAATATAAATAAACCATTATGCAATGTTCTTCTAGTGATGATCTTATCATCCAATATTATTAAATAACCATTATTCTCAAAAACTAATTTATATATACTAAATGTCAAACATGAAATGAAAATAATATTTTGATAATAGAAGGAACAAAGTAATATGCATCCAATGCAATAATAGCTCTACCAAGTATATGCAGATTGACCTCGCCAATAGCCACTACAATAATTTTTGCTCCATTGCCCATCTTGAGGTCTATCTCGCCTCCCTTCAAGCTCCTAGGTCTTGCCAGAACATGTAATGAATTACAAATGTGATAAGTACTATCGGTATCCAATACCCATGTGTTATCATAAGAATCTAACAAATGGACTTATCATGAATGAACCTGAAGCTTCTTCAAGCTTCTGTTTCACCTTCTCTGCAAGGTATTCTTTGTGTTTTCTCTTCCAGTGCTCATCTTTGTCATAGTGGAATCACTAGCATTTATCCTTTATCGGGTCCTTCTTAGTAACCTTTACTTTACTTGGTCTACCCTTGCCCTTGCCCTTGCCCTTCTTAAGGGACTTCTTTGTCTTCTCTTTCTTTATGGTCTCACCAACATAAAGAACTGGCTTCTCTTTCTTGATAATACTCTCAACCTTACTTAACATATTGAGGAGCTCAAGAAGAGTCATCTCAAGCTTGTTTATATTAAAATTCATGATGAACTGAGAAAAGAAATCTAATAAAGAATGAAGTACAAGATCCACACACGGATTATCCTCTAAGACCATTCCTAGATCTGTGAGTTTCTTTATCCACTCAATCATCTTAAGATCATGGTTCTGAACCGATGTCTCATCAGTCATCCTAGCGAGGTAGAGACTCTTGAATATCTCATATTGCTAAGTCATTCCCTCTTTCTTAAACAATTTATAGATAAGTAGGAGAATGGATCTAACATTCATCTTTTTAGTTATCACTACATATAACATTGAGCAAGAGTAGAGTCATCTATGTACTTCATGTAGCGAACAATCTCATCCTCGCTTACCCCTTCCTTGGGCATTGGTATTACTATATCAAGGGTGTATGTAATTTTCTCCATCGTGAGAACGATTCTTAGGTTGTAAAGCTAATCTGTATAATTTGGACCAATGAGGTGTTAGAACCCTTAAAAATTTTAAACTTGGGGTTGATCTAGGGGATCGACCTCATTGGAACTCTATAAGGGTTCTTTCATCCAAGTTGCTGCTGAAGGCTACTAAGAAAGATTCATCTATTCTTTATTAAAAGATGATGAATGCATGACTATTTATAGGGCTTCTAAACCCCAACTCCTAATAGGACTCCTACTCAATTAGTACTCATACTCAAGACTCCTAATAAGACTCATACTCAATGCTCATACTTTTTGTTGAATCTTGGATTTTGATGATGAAACCAATTGATGAGTGTTTATGATTTGATCTACGTTTTGTGTGATGCGGGATTCTTCGATCAGGATGAGACAATTAAAGCAGGAAGAATCATGTTAGGCCAGAGGAACATATCAGAAGATTGGATGTCGAGCCAAAGGATCGATCGACGTATTGACAGAAGGCTTCGGGCCATGGATTCGGGCATCAGACCAAGAAGAGTGAATATTGTGCCAAGGAAATTGGAGTTGTGGGGGTCAACTGGCCGATTGGGCAATAGGTCGTAAGAGAGGACGATGCGTCGAAGAATCGGACAAAGCGTCGATGGACAAATGGCATGTCGAACAACATGATTCATGCTTAGTATTAATTTTCTAGATCAAAGTGTGTTTTTACATATGCAAGATTAACTATGATAGCAAGGCATAAAGCAAAATGAAGTCCCGGAGTCAAGAACGTGATTTCGTTGGGAATTCGAGAGTTCATCGGAAGTTCTGTCGGAATTGACTGAAAAGTCCCGAAGCTTGCTAAAGAAGCTCGTCGAAACTCGCCAAGAAGATCATCGTGAAGTTCAGGAGCTTATTGGGAGTCCGCTGGAACATTGCCGAGAGATCGTCGAAAGATCACTAGAAGCTCATCGGAAGAAACCTAGACTTACGGACTTTGTTTAGCTTAGTAAATGTCTTAAAATTTGTAGTTAGCACATAATTAGGATTAGAATTGGGCCAACCTAATTATGGGACAATTGGGCCCAAGTTTGGGCTGTGTTGGGCCAAGAGAAAGGCCCAAACAATGACCAAACAAGTGAAACCGTCGTGGCACAATCTCTGAGATTATGTCAGGCGGTGGTACCACCTAGCACATTCTTCTAGGTGGTGGTACCGCCTAGTGTCAGACTGCAGGCGGTGGTACCACTCGTACCCTAAAATTTTAGGGGTTTAAATTTTGGGCTCCAAATTTGAATTTATTTGGGACCTATAAATACCCCAGCTATTCCTATATGGATTAACAAGAAATATTGAGCAAAACCCTGTGATTCTAAAGTTGTAAACCTTAGAAAGTTGTTCCCTCCTCCCAAAGCTTAGAGAGAGTTCTAAGGGAGGTGTGAGAGGGATACCTTGTAAAAGAGGGTTGTAAAAGGTTGTCTCCTAAACCTGTGAAAAGGAGAAGAGGGGTGTAAAAGGTGGTTGGTCTTCGCCTATCAAAGGAAGACTGATAGTGGATGCCAATCGCCTCAACAGAAGAGGAATCGGTAGAGTGGATGTAGGTCATGACGACTGAACAACTATAAAAATATGGTTTGCGTTTCTTTTGAGCAATTTACTTTAACTGCAAACCACTTTACTTTCTTTATATTCACTATGCTCTTCCATACACTTTCAATGTTATTATCTTTACGAAACGATTTTTCATCGAAAACGGATTTAATTGCAATGAAGTTTTGAACCGACGTAATTTTTACTGCTACACTAGTTCACCCCCCTCTCTTAGTACCAGCTCTTGATCCTAACAATTGGTATCATAACCTCATTATTTCTCATTTGGTTTAATACCCAAGAGAAATGGCTCTTTTCGAATTTCAAGAGAGACTTTCTCTCATTCGTCCTCCCTTGTTCAATGAGACAGACTACACATATTGGAAAACTTGAATGAGAGTTTTCTTACTTTCTTTAGATTTAAATTTATGAAGTATTGTGGAAAATGGTTTTCGAAGGTCTTCTGTTCTAATGAACCATTGGAATGATTTGGAGAAGAAGACTTTTTCTTTAAATGCTAGAGCTATGAATGCTCAATTTTACGCCTTATATAAAATCAAATTTAATCGGATTTCCACTTGCGAAACGACTTTTGACATTTGGTATACTCTTGAAATTACACACAAAGGCACTAGTAGAGTAAAAGATTCTAAGATAAATCTTTTAATGCATGATTTTGAACTTTTTCGAATAAAGCCAAGCGAAACCGTTGTTGACATGTACACCCGTTTTACAGGTGTTATCAATGGTTTAAAAGCTCTTGGCAAATGCTTTTCTAATTTTGAACTCGTTAATAAGATTTTACGATCACTTTCAAAAAATTGAAATTCAAAAGTAACGACTATTCAAGAATCAAAAAATTTGAATACTTTTTTTATCAAAGAACTAATTGGATCTTTAATTACCTACAAAATGAACAATGTGGCACAAAACGAACTTAAGATCAACCTTCCAAAGAACAGGAAAGATTTTAGACTTAAAACAATTGAAGACCACTCGAGCATAAGCTCAAGTGATGGTCAACTTGAACTCCTCACTATGAAATTTAAAAAGTTCATGAAACAAAAATTAAAAAACAAAAAGAACGCAACTACTTGCTATGAACGCAAGAAGAGGGAAGCATTTTGGGATGAATCGAGCTCCTTCAAAGATGAGGAAAAAATCAACAAACACGAGGTGGCAAACTATGCCTTAACTGCTTTCGACGATGAGATAATCAAAATGCCTTTTGTTTACTTTAAAATTACTTAATATTTTTCATGAATTATTTTTAATTTAGTTTAAGAAAATTATATAATTTTTTTTTGAATTGCATGTTTAATGATGTAATGAAAATGTGAAAAAAAAAGGGATCATGCTCACCTTTCTAGTGATTTTAAAAATAATCATGAAAATTACATGTTTTATGATAAACAAACAAAATGATTTTAATTGAAAATACGTTATGAAATCATGCATGATGTTTTAATGATGTAATAATGCAATAAAATGTTAGATATAAATCTAATGCTTGTACACCTAACAAGATTAGTTTAAGAAGCATTAATGTATATCATGTTGATTTTTGTATTATTTCTCGATTTTGATTGAAGATGCTCTATGAAATCATGTTTGATTTGAAGTAACGCATAATGTGTTGAATCTCATATTTTGATGATGAAACCAATTGATAAGTATTTTGATTTAATATGCATTTTGAGTGACACAGGTAGCTTCGATAAAGGAGAGATAATTAAAGTAGGAAAAATCATGTTGGGCCGGAGTGGAAAACGTCAAAAGATTGGACGTCGGGCCAGAGGAACGGTCGGCGTATCAACAGAAAGCTTCGGGCCAAGATCTCGGGCATCAGGCCAAGAAGAGAGGGTATTGTGCCAAGGATATCAGAGTTGCAGAGTCAACTGGCCGATTAGGCAATAGGCCGCAAGAGAGGATGATGCGCTGAAGAATCGGATGAAGCGTTAAGGGACTAATGACATGCCGGACAACATGATTAATGCTTCGTATTAATTGTCTAGATCGAAGTGTATTTTTACATATGTAGGATTAATTATGATAGCAAGACATAAAGCAAAATGAAGTCTCGGAGTCAAAAACATGATTTCGTTTGGAGTTCGAGAGTTCGTTGGAAGTCCGGACGTTCATCGAAAGGTCTACCAGAATTGACCGAGAAGTCTTGGAGCTTGCCAGAGAAGCTCATCAGAACTCGCCAAGAAGATCGTCGTGAAGTCCAGGAGCTTGCTGGGAGTCTGTCGGAACATTGCCAAGAGATCGTCGAAAGTTCGCCGGAAGATCGTCAAAAGTTCGTCGGAAGATCGTCGGAAGATCGCCGGAAGAAACCAAGACATAGGGACTTGTTTAGCTTAGGAAATGTCTTTAATTTCGTAGTTGGCACACAATTGGGGTTGGAATTGGGCCAACCCAATTAGGGGCCAGTTGGGCCTATGTAAGGACTATGTTGGGCCCAATGAGAGGCCCAAACAGTGTCCTAAGAGGTGACATCGTCGTGGCACAATCTCCGAGACTATGTTAGGCGATGGTACCACCGGTCTGGGCGATGGTACCACCCAGACACAACCTCTGAGAGGCTATAGGTGGTGGTACCGCCTAGCGTAGTGTCAGTGTCAGATTGACACTAGTGGTGGTACCGCCCAGCATGGGCGGTGGTATCGCGCCCACACCTAGGAAACCTGGGATGGGAAAGTTTTAGGCTCCCAGTTTGAATTAACTTGAGGCTGTTAGGACCCTTTATCTGAGCTTTTGAATAATATTTATTGAGTCTATTTAGTCCAGTTGTTTATTGAGTCTATTTAGTTCAGTTAGAGTCGGGTAGAGATTTATTTAATATTTATTTATTATTAAGAGTCTAAGTCTTGGTGGACTCTAGGTGGAACTCTATAAATAGTAATGTAACCCTTTCTTTGAATCAATCAATGAATGAAATGTTATTCCACTCTGTGGACAAACCCTATGAGGCCGATCCCCTCGAAGTGATCAAGGAGGGTCGATCCCCTCGAAGCGATCAAGGAGGCTGATCCCATTAAAGTGATCATTATCATTCCCATTTCTTTCATTTCCTTTACGATAAGACTTTAGGGTCTTATCATTTGGTATCAGAGCCTACGATAAGACTTTAGAGTCTTATCATTTGGTATCAGAGCCTATGATAAGACTTTAGGGTCTTATCAATTAGTATCAGAGCGACGATCATTGACATCAATACAGTGTTACCGTATATATATATATATATATATATATAAAGAAGTTTATGTGAGGAAGGGTGAAGTCGACGGTCACAAACCTCGATCATTCTCAACCGAGAAGGAACCTCTACGTCTTGGTCAGCGACCACAGTTGCTCCTCTCTACCGTCGTTGTTATTGCCCAGCCAGCAATCGTCCCCACCGCCGCTGCCCCGCTACAGTTATCTTCATCTTTGAAAAAAAAAAAAAAAAAAAAAGAGAAGAAGAAGAAGAAGAAGAGCAGCCACCTCTGCTTCCCCTGCCGGACCCCTGCTTCCGGCCAGCCCACCCGCCGCCGCTGCTTCCCGGCCGAGGGACCACCACTGCCGCCGCTGTTGCCCAGCCAGCAGCCACCGCTGACCCCACCCGGCCAGCGACCTCTCCTCCTCGCTTCCCCATCTCGCTCGAGCGCGAAGGACTGCCGGCGCCGTTTCCCAGCCAGCGGATCACCCCATCGCCGCTTATACCGTCGGCGACGCTGCCCTAGTCCGCCATCGTGCCGCCGGTTGCAGAAACAGAGCTTCCTCTGTTGCCGCAGCCCTCGTCGATCGCAGCCGCAGACGCCGATTCCTCTCCTCCACCGGCATCAACAACAGAGCATCCTCTGCTGCCGCAGCCGCCGGACCCTCCGCTGCCAGTCGCCGCAATCTTCTCCTCATCGATCCCAGCCCTCGGCGAGGCAACCACCACCGCTGCCTCCTTCTCCACCGTTGCCGCTCCACTAGGGTCGCAGCCATAGCTGCTCGACCTCCCCTCCTCAGCAATCGTTGGTGACGCTGCTCCGAGCCGTGCCGCCACCACTGCCTCCTTCTTCACCGCCGTACCACCGTTGCCAGCATCGCCAGCGACTCCGGCTGTGGTGCGATAGAAACAGAGCACCCTGTTTCCCCTCTCCAGCATCCGCAACTTCTCGGCCAGCGACGACCCTTGCTGCCTCTTTCTCCACCGCCGCCGTTGCTTCCCGACCACTCGATCACCGCTGCCCGCCTCCCAGCCGCAACCCTAGCCGTGCCGCACCCCTTGGGTCGCAGCTGCAGCCGTCGGTTGCCGCAGCCCCTTGTTGCAACGGTTGCAGAAACAGATCTTCCTCTGTTGAGAAACAGATCTTCCTCTGTTGCTGCAACCCCGTCGATCCCTGCCGCGACCCTCGCTGCCTCCTTCTCCACTGCCGTCGCTGCACTCCGGCCAGCGACCACCGCTGCTGCCAGCCACCGCAGCCTTCTCAACCGCTCGTGATCCTTCCGACCAACCCCTTCTATGGTGCGATAAAAATAGATCACGCAGCAACAAAAAAACAGTGGCACCCTCTACCCCAGCCGCCGATAGTAACCGCCGCCGCCGCTGCTCCTAGCCAACGACCAACCCCTCATTCTGCAGCAGCAGCACTCTAGCAGCGCACGCAGCAACCACAGCAAGTACGCTGCCCTGCCTCAACCCCAGCAGCGCACGCACCACCGATTCCTCTTCTCAACCCTGGTCGTTTCAACGCCGCCTCCCCCTGCTTAGCATCTTCTCCCACAACCGCAAATTGCCATCACCGCAGCCTCAACCCCGTTACCCGGCGATCGCCCCTTGGGTCCAGTAGCTACAGCCACATCGATGTAGTCGCCTTTCAGCCCCGGCGCTCTCACTCCACACAGCGATAGAAATAGTGCAGCAACTCTTCCTCCAACGCAGCGACCACAGCACTGCCCTCGGCATCCACCTCCTCGGCAACTTCGCATTGACAATGTTGATACCCTTAACCGACATCAAAAACAGGAGTTGAGAATTCAGATTTACAGTCTTGCGCAATGGCCACCGATAACGCAGTGAAAGCACAAATGGAAGCATGAGAAATCAGAATTGAGAACCGGCTACAAGAAACACTTAATGATTTCAAAAAGAGCCTACTGGAGAGTCTCAGCAAATTTCAACAAGATAAGGGCTCAAGTTCTACGTTGCATAGATCTGAAAATACAAGAAAAGGGCCCCAAGATTGTGACACAAACTACTCACACATGAAGGTGGAATTTCTGAGATGGAAAGATGGAGATCCGACTAGTTGGATCTCTAAGGCGGAAAATTTCTTTCGTTTTCACAAAACCCCAAAAGAATCGAAGGTAGAAGTGGCCTCAATCCAACTCGATGAAGACGCAATCAAGTGGTACAATTGGTATGAAACTTGCTATTGAGTTCCTTCGTGGGAGCAGTTCAAAAGAGGGCTTCTTGTTCACTTTAGTCCATCCGATTATGAGAATATTGATGGCCAGCTTGCTAAAATTTGTCAAACTTCTACAGTGTCAGAATATCAAAGTAGGTTTGAAAGATTATCAAATCAAACTAGAGATTGGTCAGAACGACAACTTCTGGGTATATTTATTGAAGGGCTTATTCCAGAGATCCAGTGTTAAGTTAAGGCTCGTCAACCCCACACTATGATACCTGCGATCTCATTCGCACATCTACATGAGAAAAAAATTAACAAGGAAATATCATCAAGGGGTTTGTGCTATGATTAAAAGTGGAGTATAGAGCACCGATGTAAACAAGGGCAACTTCTAATGATCGAACCAATTGAAGAGGAGCCGAAAGCTAAGAATGTAGACTCCGATCATGAAGATATAAATTCTAACGAAGATGTTGAACCCACCATACATATAATGCATACATTAGCCGACTACTTTAACCCGCAAACCATGGAAGTTGGCGGAACTCTAGAGCATCAACCTATTATAGTTTTGATTGATACTGGTAGTACTAACAATTTTATGGACAGTGAGACTGTTGACCGATTGGCCCACCACATTGAAGACTATGACAGATTTGAAGTAAAGATCATTGATGGACGGATTTTCACTTGTGATAGTAAAGGTTCAAAGATAAAATTGATTATACAGGGCCAGTAGTTTCTTGCAACGATTACTACACTGAAAGACCGACCTGTTGCTTACACTATCAAAAGGTGGAGACCATACTTACTTGATCAATGGGTTATGATGCGTTGCAGATAGTCTATGACTAAAGAGAAGCTCTCCGAGATTGATGCTGCTCAGCCTTGAGAACAAGGCTGATTTGAAGAGGGAGGAACTGTTAGGATCCTTTATCTGAGCTTTTAAATAATGTTTATTGAGTCTGTTTAGTCCAGTTGTTTATTGAGTCTATTTAGTTTAGTTTAGTTAGAGTCGGATAGAGGTTTATTTAATATTTATTTATTATTAAGAGTCTAAGTCTTGGTGGACTCTAGGTGGAACTCTATAAATAGTGATGTAACCCTTTCTTTGAATCAATCAATGAATGAAATGTTATTCCACTCTGTGGACAAACCCTAAGAGGCCGATCCCCTCGAAGTGATCAAGGAGGGTCGATCTCCTCGAAGCGATTAAGGAGGCTGATCCCCTCGAAGTGATCATTATCATTCCCATTTCTTTCATTTCCTTTACGATAAGACTTTAGGGTCTTATCATTTGGTATCAGATCCTACGATGAGACTTTAGAGTCTTATCAGAGGCCTATAAATACCCCTCCCATCCCTGGTTAATATATATAAGCATAGAAAGTTTTAAAGTGAGAAAACGCTATAGAAATCACTTGAGAAATCCCTTCTCTAGCTTAAACTTAGAATTTTGTTTAGAGAGAAGTGAGTGCTTGTAAGGGTTGTCTCCTAAACCCAGGAAAATGAGAAGAGGGGTATGAGAAGGATGTTGATCTTCTCCTATTAAAGGAAGATCGATAGTGGATGTCGGTGGCCTCGACGGAAGAGGAATCAAAGGAGTGGATGTTGGTCGACGACGACCGAACCACTATAAATCGGTTTGCATTTCTCTTATGCAATTTACCTTACTGCAAACCTCCTTACTTGCTCTTTATATCCACTACTCTTTTATGTATGCTTTCAAAGTATTACCTTTACGAAATGGTTTTACGTCGAAAACGGATTTAATCGAAATGAAGTTTTGAATCGATGTAAGTTTTACCGTTGCACTAATTCACCCCCCCCCCCCTCTTAGTACCATCCCCTTTCCTAACAATTGGTATCAAAGCCTCGTTTTCTCATTTGGTTTAACACCCAACGAGAAATGGCTCTTTTCGTCTTTCAAGAGGGTCACTCTCTCATTCATCCTCCCTTCTTCAATAAGATGGACTACACATATTGGAAAACTCGAATGAGAGTTTTCTTGCTTTTTTTGGATTTGAACTTATGGAACATTGTAGAATCTGGTTTTTAAAGGTTTTTTCTTCCAATGAAAGATTGGAATGATTTGGAGAAGAAGACGTTTTCTTTAAATGCTAGAGCTATGAATGCTCTATTTTGCGCCTTAGATAAAAATAAATTCAATCGGGTTTCTTTGTATGAAATGACTTTCAATATTTGGCACATTCTCGAAATCACATATGAAGGCATGAATAGTGTTAAGGATTCTAAAGTTAATTTTTTAATCCACGATTTTGAACTGTTTCATAAGAAACCAAGCAAAACCATTGGAGACATGTACACTCATTTTACGGATGTCATCAACGGTTTAAAATCACTTGGTAAAAGTTTTTCGGATTTTGAACTTGTAAATAATATTTTATGATCACTTTCTAAAACTTGGGACTCTAAAGTAACGACCATACAAGAGGTTGAAAACCTAAACAACCTTCCACTCGAAGAACTAATTGGGTCTTTAATGACCTACGAAATGAACAATATGGTAAAAAGGAAACTCGAGAACAACCTTCCAAAGAACAGGAAGGATTTGGGACTTAGAACAATTGAATATCACTCGAGCATAAGCTCAAGTGATGGTGAACTTAAACTTCTCACTATGAAATTTAAAAAGTTCATGAAACAAGAATTAGAGAACAAATTTAAAAAGAATGTGACTACTTGCTATGAATGCAAGAAGAAGGAAGTACTTTGGGACGAATCAAGCTCCTCCGAAGACGAGGAGAAAATCAACAAATGCGAGGTGGCAAACTACGCCTTAATGGCTTTCGACGATGAGGTAATCAAAATACCTTTGATTTATTTCGAAATTACATGATGCTTTTCATTAATTAATTTTAATTTACTTTAGAATAATTATTTTTCTTGAAAATTATGTGTTTAAAAATGAAAATGCAAAAAATAAAATGGGATCATGCTTACCTTTCTAGTGATCATGAAAATTGCATGTTTTATGATAAACAAACAAAATGATTTTGATTAAAAATGCCTTATGAAATCATGCTATCTGTGTTTAAGAAGTAATAATGTGTATCATGTTGATTTCCATATTGTTTCTCGATTTTGATTAAATGAAATCATGTAATGAAAATATTAAATGTTTTGATACCATGGTTGATAATTTTATGTATGAGATTTTAAAGTTATACATAATGATTTTTGTGATTTATTGATCTTGATGATTTTTATGATAAATCTTGCACTTTTTTTTAAACAATGATATATACTTTGATTTGGCATAAAAAAGACAAAGGCATGCTTGTGTGAAAAATTAAAAGAGGAAAGCTTTCTCCTTGAAAATTTCTCTACTTTATCGATTTTTCAAAAAAGGAGAGATTAATGAATCTATTTATATCACTTTTGTGAATCTCTTGAAAATAATTTTGATTTGATGATTTAAATTTGAATAAGCTTTATCTTGATTTTTCAAGATTTATAACATGAAATCTTTTATGAATCAAGATCTCTTATTTGATATCTTATGTTTCTCTTTGCCATTTACTAAAGAAGAAAATAATTCAATTCATGATCTTGATTTCTCAATATTTGATACTTGAAATCTTTCTATGAATTAAGATCATTATCTCCTTGTTTCTTTTCGATATCTACTATCAAAATGAATCATGGTTTTTTGAAATTATAATTTTTATAATTCATAATGAATTAAGAGATTTTATATGCATGAATTGAGATCTTGTTCTCCTACAAGATTAAATGAACTTTATCTATATCATAATCTCTTAAGAATTCCTTTTGGTATTTTATTTAAAAGGAGATTTAATATATGAATCATATCTTTTGGTATTTACATGATCTTCTCTCTCATGATATGATTTATTTTTGTATTCATCACCCAATTAATTTTTCTTGATGAGAAAAAATGAATGTGATGAAATGAAATTATGTATGAAATACAAATGAGAAGTTATGATCATGCATGATAGGATGTAATGTAATTTAGATACCATCATGATTTGAAATACTATGATTTGTTGCTAATAGTGATGTAAATATGAATGATGATTTGGGATCATGTATATAATGATGATTTTATATTTTGAAAATATACATGATGATTTGGTATTATGCATGCAATACTTCAACTTATGATAATGATGCATGCAATGATGAAATATTGATGATGAAAAATTGTGTTGACATTCATGATGTGATTTTTTCATCTTTGTGATTTACCCTTGTCATGATTTGAAGATTATAGTAAAGAGAAATGAATTGCACTATTGTATTATTCTTACCTTCTTATTGACAATGACAAAGGGGGAGATAAAAGATGCTAGCTTGCACAATACAAGAAGCAAGCAAATATGCTAAACTTGCACATCTCTAATTTTGCTAGCTTGCACTATGCTAAGGAAGCAAAAATGGCTCATCTCAAAAGAGAAGCGAAGAATGCTAACTTGCATATTTCAAGAAGCAAGAGTTGTCTTCTTGAACATCTCAAATATTGCTAGCTTACATTCTTAGAAAATGATGTAAAAATTTGCTAGCTTGCATAGAACTTACTATCTTGAACATCACCAAGACATGCTATCTTGCCTATCTCAAGAAGCAAAACATGCTAAACTTGCACATATAGCAAAATTTACAAACTTGCAAATGCATGATGATAAAACTTGAGATTTTTTTTTTATGCAATGATTTGAACTTGTATGTCCAAACATACAATGATTTGAAACACTTGTATGCAATGATTTAAACTTATATCTCGAACACTTGAAAGTTGCACTTCTCCTTTTTTGTTGATAACAAAGGGGGAGAAGTATGATGTTATGCATAAGTTATGATAATATGTTGCTTGGATTTTTGAATCCAAGAGTTTCTATCAATATGTCATATTGATAGGGGGAGTTTGTTTAAACTCCGGGAGTTAATGTTAAATCCATCATCAATTGGTTGTCATCATCAAAAAGGGGGAGATTGTTGAATCTTGGATTTTGATAAAATAAGGGGGAGATTGTGAATCTTGGATTTTGATAATGGAACCAATTGATAAGTGTTTTGATTTGATATGCATTTTGAGTGACGCAGGTAGCTTCAATCAAGGAGAGACAATTAAAGCAAGAAGAATCATGTTGGGCTAGAGTGGAAAATGTCAGAAGATTGGACGTCGGGTTAAAGAAATGCTCGACATATTGGCAAAAGGCTTCGGGTCAAGATCTCAGGCATCAGGCCAAGAAGAGCAGACATTGCACCAAGGATATTGGAGTTGCGGAGTCAACTGGTCGATTAGGCAATAGGCCGCAAGAGAGGACGATGCACCGAAGAATCGGATGAAACATTAAGGGACCAATGATATGTCGGACAACATGATTAATGCTTAGTATTAATTATCTAGATCAAAGTGTATTTTTACATATGCAGGATTAATTATGATAGCAAGACATAAAGCAAAATGAAGTCTCGGAGTCAAAAACATGATTTCATTTGGAGTTCGAGAGTTTGTCGGAAGTTCGGACGTTCATCGAAAGGTCTACCAGAATTGACCGAGAAGTCTTGGAGCTTGCCAGAGAAGCTCATCAGAACTCACCAAGAAGATCGTCATGAAGTCCAGGAGCTTGTTGGGAGTCCGTCGGAACATTGCCAAGAGATCATCGAAAGTTCGCTAGAAGATCGTCGGAAGATCGTCGGAAGAAACCAAGACATAGGAACTTGTTTAGCTTAGGAAATGTCTTTAATTTCATAGTTAGCACACAATTGGGGTTGGAATTGGGCCAACCCAATTAGGGGCCAGTTGGGCCTATGTAAGGACTATGTTGGGCCCAATGAGAGGCTCAAATAGTGCCCCAAGAGGTGACACCGTTGTGACACAGTCTTCGAGACTGTGTCAGGCGGTGGTACCACCCAACGCAATGTCAGTATCAGACTGACACTAGCGGTGGTATCGCCCGCACCTAGGAAACCCGGGATGAAAAAGTTTTAGGCTCCAAGTTTGAATCAACTTGAGGCCTATAAATACCCCTCCCATCCTTGGTTAACATATACAAGCACAGAAAGTTTTAAAGTGAGAAAATGCTGTAGAAACCACTTGAGAAATCCCTCCTCTAGCTTAAACTTAGAATTTTGTATAGAGAGGAGTGAGTGCTTGTAAGGGTTGTCTCTTAAACCTGAGAAAAGAAGAAGAGGGGTGTAAGAAAGAGATTGATCTTCGCCTATTAAAGGAAGATCGATAGTGGATGTTAGTGGCCTCGACGGAAGAGGAATTGGAGGAGTGGATGTAGGTCGACGACGATCGAACTACTATAAATCGGTTTACGTTTCTCTTGTGCAATTTATCTTACTGCAAACCTCCTTACTTGCTCTTTACATCCACTACTCTCTTATGTATGCTTTCAAAGTATTACCTTTTCGAAATGGTTTTATGTCGGAAACTGATTTAATCGAAACGAAGTTTTGAACCAACGTAAGTTTTACCGCTACACTAATTCACCCCCCCAACCCCCCCCCCCCCCCCCTCTCTTAGTGCCAACCCCTTTCCTAACATAATAATCATGCTTAATGAGTTTATCTTTCGAAATTATGCATGATGATTCTTGAGATTTATGGATTATCGATTTTTACGATAATGAATGTGGCTTTTTCGGTTTTAAAAATGATGCATGATTTGATTTGGCAAAAATGAAAAAGGCATGTTTATATGAAATAATCTAAGTATCATACTTGATGAGTTTATATTTAACAAGTTGAATGATTTGAAGATAAATGATGATTTTTCTCTTGATTATAACTTGTGATATTTGTTTTATATGAATCATCATCTTAATTTCTCGATATTTAATACATGAGATTTCTCTATGAATCTAGATTTTTTTTAATCGTTCTCCTACGATTCTACTTGATATTTTCTTGAGAGGAGATTTTCTAAATGAATCATGATTTTTCTTGTGAGTTCTTGGATTTATTACTTGAGATTTTTTAATCAAGATCTTTTCTTTGTACTTGTACATTATTTTTTGATATTTTATTTATAGGGAGATTTACTATATGAATCATATTTTTTGGTATTCAAGTAGTTTTATCTTTCATGACATGATTTCTATGTATTTATAGCTTGTATGCCTTGAAATGATTAAAATATTTTACACCATTATGTTATTCCCTTCTTCTTTCTTGTTTACAATGATAAAATAGGGAGAAGTTTTGATCATGCATGGTAGGATGTAATTTGACAAAATTTGTACTATCATGATATGAAATATTTATGATTTGAAATGATGCATGCAATACTTACGATTTTATTATAATGATAAACATGATATATTGCATATGATGTGAATCATGATTACAATTGCATTGACTTGAATTAAATTTAAATTCAAGGTTTATCTCAATTATGACATATTGAAATAAGAATGACACTTTATTTTTATCATAATTTGAAAATTGATGAATTGCACCATTGTTTTGTTATTCCCCTTTTTTTGCCAATGACAAAGGGGGAGAAAGAAAATTGCTAGTTTGAATGTTAAATTTAGACAAATTGCTAAATCTCCCAAGTGCATAAACTCTCCTTATACATTATTTTTCAAATCATGATCTTGATTTTTCGAATTTTAGAGTTGAATCTTTTTTTTTAATCAAGATTATTTTCCTATCATGCTTTCTATTTACAAAAAGAAAAAACTTGTCAAAAATGATATATGATCTTTTGACATTCATTTTTGTTGTTTGCATTTGTCATAATCTGAAAATTGATATAAAGGATCTTCCTTTCTTTTTGACAATGACAAAGGGGGAGATAAAAGATGCTCGCTCACACAATTCAAGAAGAAAGCAAAAATTACACTTCTCAAAAGAGAAGAAAGAACTTGCTTCTTGAACATCTCAAATTGTTAGCTTCCATGTTGTAAAATGATGTAACATTTAGTTAGCTTGTGTTTTTGCAAAGGGAGCAAAAATAATCGCACTTCTCAAAAGAGAAGAAATTGCTATCTTGAACATCACCGAGGATTGCTAGCTTGCAATCTCAAGAAGATGCAAAAATATGCTATCTTGCACATCGCAAAGAAAAGCAAATTTGCAAACTAGCACAACTCAAAATTATTGCTAGCTTATGTGTTGCAAAACTTGTTTTCTTTTTCAAACACTTGCTAGCTTGAATATTGCAAAACATGTTAGGATCGGAGCGGTACTAAGAGGGGGGGGGGGGGGGGGGGTGAATTAGTGCAGCGGATTAAAACTAGTAGGTTTAAAACTGATTCCGTAAAATGCGAGGATATTTCGTTCGATAGTAACAAGAGTAAAGTGAAGAACAAAAACTTGCTTCTATGTAGAAAATGATTGCAGAAAAATAACAACTCACACATTCAAGGAACACATAGATTTAAAGTGGTTCGGTCAAAATGACTTACATCCACTTGCGAAGCCTTCTTCGAGGAGGCCCCCAACTTCTACTAGCAAATCACTTTGAAGGGGAAGGACAAACACCCCTCTTACAAACTTTGCAAGTAGTTCACACTCTTACAAAATTTCAGCAAGAAAGAAAGGGAGGTGAACACTTAAGCAATTTGAAAGTAAGACTTGCTAAGGCTTTGCTAAGACTTTTTTTTACTCTATTGCTTCTCAAAAGTTGTTATCTCTACTGAGAATTAAGGGGTATTTATAGGCCTCAAGAGGATTCAAATTTGGGCTCTAAAATTTGAATTCTCTTCAGTTTCCGAAGCTAGTAGTGCCATCGCCTATCAGTTCTGACACTAACAGTGTACTGGGCGGTGCGACCGCCCAGTCCAGCGGTGCCACCGCCTAGCTCTTCGGGTGATGGACGGTGCCACCGCCCAGGCCGACGGTGCCACCGCCTTGTCACGGACAAACTTCAAAATAGGATGTTTGATGTAATGTTTATGTATGTCCATGTCTTTTGGTATGTTCATGCTTTGAACAACATGTAGAGGGACGGCCGAAGGCTTAATAGTCCCATTTTAGTTTCGGTCTGTAGTGGACCATTTTACCCCTTTGTTGTGTAACTGTTCAGAGCTTGTAAAGTTTGTTTGTAATTTGCATTGTCTAAGAAGTGTTTCCGGAGATGATTGCTTGTGGATCCCGAGTGAGGCGTTTTCCCTAACCCGTTTTCTCTTTTGTAGGTCCTAAGGGACCATGGGAGGTTTCGGGGAGGCTGACTTTTGCGGACGGACACGCAAGGGTGCCGCACGACTTAGGCAAAACCAGCTAAGTCTGTGCAAGATGGTATCAGAGCGGGACAAGCACTCATAAAAACACTTAGCATGCAAACGTGGGGGACCTAGCGGGGCTGCATTGAGGGCAGCCAGCACACGCGACCGTTTTGAGGAAAACGAGCATGGCGATGTAGGGAAATAGAGTCGCTAAGAGGAGCGAGCATCTGAGATTGGCATTCAGAGGAATGGCCAGCCTTTCGCGTGAGAGGCACCACGAGGACGAGCAAGCTAGGAAGAATGCGAAGCGCACAAAGGTTGGGATGGTTGAGTTTGAGCTATGGCTCAACGTTGGCAACCATACTTGATGGTGCTCAAGGCAAACGAGGTGCTTGGTAAAGGATGAGATCATGTAAGGTGGAATGAGTTGCTCAGCGACCGAAAGAGTAGTGCAAAGCTCACAGAGGTGAGGGGAATTGCTAACTCAAAAAATTCGGTACTCATGCAAGGGCTTGTATGCGGATGATGGAATGTTCGTGACCATCCCAAGGTGATCGAAACTTGGCTCCATGGAGCATTGAAACTTTCTCTTCAGCATGTGAAGGATACGTCCGTAGGAGGCTGAAGTGTGCAGCGAGTTCAGCATGTTGCTAGGCCTTGAGTGGTGCAGTGGGGGTTGTATTAACGTGGAGTCGCAATCTAGCAAGTGTGTTTGCAGGAGGCAGAACAATGCGCAGTTTGTTCAGCAAATCGGAGTAGTCCAAGGGGATGGTGGTCTCCGAAACGAAGAGAGATGTTGCTCCAACGGGATGGATATCCAGGAGGGATAAATCCCGACTCTCCAGAGGGAGAATCACGTGTAATAGACTGCACATGTTGAGGAGTAGTACCTCAAAAACAACAACTTCACGAAGCTCAATGGACCGAGCGAGCGGCGAGGAGTCGTCGTATGATCTCGCTTGAGAGAATGCATCGATGGATGCATTGCGAGATCAAGTGGGGGAGCGACCCAAAGCAACACAAATGAAGGCACACTTGGAGTCGATATAGAGATCAGACTCAAGGGAGGGCTGACCCGTAGAATGGTGGGCGCGAGGGCCACCATCAACTCAATGACAAAAACGAGGAGCGAAGCAACTTGGGTGTAACTTAGCGAAGTACCCAAGCCGCATGAAGTGAGCCGGCATAGAAGATGGAACATGGAGCGAAGGCGCAAAGCTTTCCTTAGACAAAGGTCAAGGACATGAACTCTTGTAGAGGCAAGAGCAGGATCATGTTGTTCCATGGGTCCTTTATTTCTGATAGAGCGGACTCGGATTGCATGGTGCCAAAGACGAAGGGAGCTTCTAGGCACATGCACCTTATCTCGAAGAAGCATTTGATGGAGGAACTGAGGCGACTCAGCTTGCGAAGGCAAAGTTGGGTTCAGAAGGCCTTGGCACGGGGCAAGAGGACGCGGAGGCGGGTACTCTTGAAGAATATGCCACAGTGTTGCCATTCAAGTTGCCATGAAAGGGAGCGGAGGCACAGCGGAGATTGTGCTGGTAGGGACAGAGGCCCAGGATCCAGACAATAGTGCACTAATTGCAGCGAAGTCGGTGGACTTCGGGAGCTACTAGGCAATGGACTGTCCTAGAGCGGTGCTTCGTCTAGGTGTAACCCAAGAGCGGGTGGACGAAGGTCGATTGCCAAAGAAGCGAACACAATTGAAAGTGGAAGAGGCCCTGCAATGTGGTGGCAAAGACCACAAATGGAGGGACCACAATTCGAGTTCATTCCACAAGGATCAGAAGGCAATAGAGATGTCACCAGGAGGCGACATGGTGCAGCGGATCGTGGTGGAACAGTTCGTGGCAATGCGATACACACGGGTAAAGTCCCGTGAGGGACTTATCATACAGAGGTATGATCAGGAGCTACTGGCAGCTCCACTTCGGTGAACAACACGACGGTAAGAAGGGCTATGGATTCAAGGAGTGAAGGCCATGGTACCGCAGAGGCGGGTCTTCCGTGCGTGCATCGAATTTTACATCGGATGAAAGCCTTGGTCATCAGCATATGGGGGCTGTGTTCTACCAACGGAAAAGTTCGAATGCAAGTGCCAGTGAGTCCCAGGAGAGGGACTTGATCATGCAGAGGTATGATCGAAGCAAGCTGGAGAGTTGGACTACTCCATAGCCCATATTCGCTTAAGGGAGCCCAGCAAGTCAAAGGACAAGGTCGAGTAAGCGAACGTTGCTACCAAGGAAGCTAAGGAGAACAGAATCGGTGCAAACCCTATAACGTGATGGCAGAGACCATGCATAGGAGTTGCTGTCTGTCTTTCCATCGACCAAAGGGATCTGCTTGGAGAACACAGAGGTGTTGAAGCAAGGGGGGTCGAAAGGGGTGAGGAAGCGACGATGAGTCCAGAGGGACTTAGCTACCCAAAATCAAGCATCGGTTAGAATGGAGGTGGACTCAGAGGAGTGCCACAGAGGCATATCTACCGATCGTGAAGAAAAGGATACAGATGTGAGGCGACGGATAGTAGAGCCATGGGCATGGCAGCGCCATGGTACCACAGAGGTGGGACTTCCGTGGAGTCATCGATCCCTTGCTCTCATAAAGGGAGAGCGCTTGGTCATGAATGGGGCCGAGAAGGTGGAGAATGTGGAGGCAAACTCCAAGTACCAAGACAAGGCTGAAGGGCAGAGGCCAAGGAACTTCATAAGACCGATGTCAATGAGCTTCTCATCAAGATTGCCAAAAGTGAAGGACTTCGGGTCGTGCAAGAGCGCATGACCAAGGAACGAAGTAGGCAGTACGTGGTGCTGTACCTTTGCTACTCAATGGAGCAGGCGGCAGGGTTGATGGAGAAGATGGTACAATCCCAGAGGCGACCAAAACTATTAGAGACTTACTCCAAGTTGGGGTGAAAAACTTCCTGCATTCCAGAAGTTCGATGGTATTGAGAAGGTGAATCATAGTAGCTAACTCAATGCAAAGAGTGCAAACACTTCGAGTGCTTCAGAAGTGTGAGTAAAGAGTAGGCGAAGGCCAGTAACCAGCTCGATGCATGGAGTACAACCCTTGAGAAGGCGGGCGAAGTCAAGGAACCATTACCTTCTCAACTCTTAAGAGAATGGGCGAAATCGAGTACCCCAATTCTCTTATCTATCCAGTAGAGGAGCTCTACACAAGTTCAAAGGCCCTTCGAAGATATTAGAAGACAATAGTTGTCAAATCCTCACCAATGGTGATCAGTGCTACTGAGAGTAGATTATCTGCTTCATTTCCTAACAGAATGTCAATCGAAAGCGGAAGTGATGCGAATCTACTTGGAAATGACAACTAAGTGAAAGAAGAGTCGATGAACAAATTTTGTGGAGGAAGGACCCAAAAACTTCAGAAGTTTGCGAGGCGATGCTCGTTAAAGCTCCAACAAGCATCCACCCAGTTCAAGCATCATGAGGCATTTGAGAGACTGGCACATAGTAAGGATAGTCTTTTTCTTCATCTGGAGGATCCACAGGAACCAACAGGGATCAACACAACTCAGCCAACCCCACACTAAAGTCAGAGTCATTGGTGAGTTGAAGCAGTATGGTGGATCAAAGGTTCGACTACTCGAAAATAACAACGGAGAGCAGCTTGGAGCCAAGGGGCGCATTGCAGCTAGCATAGAAGATTGAAGACTCAGCAAAGGCGAGGAGTTACAGTGTCGGCAAAGGCTTTGACGAGGACGTCGAAGGAATAAGTGGGGGAGAATGTCACGGACAAACTTCAAAATAGGATGTTTGATGTAATGCTTATGTATGTCCGTGTCTTTTGGTATGTTCATGCTTTGAACAACATGTAGAGGGACGGCCGAAGGCTTAATAGTCCCATTTTAGTTTCGGTCTGTAGTGGACCATTTTACCCCTTTGTTGTGCAACTGTTCAGAGCTTGTAAAGTTTGTTTGTAATTTGCATTGTCTAAGAAGTGTTTCCGGAGATGATTGCTTGTGGATCCCGAGTGAGGCGTTTTCTCTAACCCGTTTTCTCTTTTGTAGGTCCTAAGGGACCATGGGAGGTTTTGGGGAGGCTGACTTTTGCATACGGACACGCAAGGGTGCCGCACGACTTAGGCAAAACCAGCTAAGTCCATGATAGCCTGGCTCTTCGGGTGCTGGGCGGTGCCACCGCCCAGACCGATGGTTCCACCGCCCGACCTCAATGGTCACTGGTTGGGCTTTAAGTCCGGCCCAACCCAGGTTTCATTTTGGGCCCTGTTGGCCCCTAATCAAGATATAGGATTATTTCTTAATCCTAACCTTAATTACATGTAAACTACATAAATAAAAACATAATCCTAAGCAAGTTTTTAACCAGTGAACTTCAAGGCTTGTTCCGGCGAGCTTTTCAGCGATCTTCCGGCGGACTTCCGATACGCCCTTGGATTTCTTCCAACGGACTCCCAATTGGCTCCCGATCTTGTGGCGAAATCAATGAGTAGCCGAGCCTTCTCGATGATCTCTGCGAACCTCCGATGATCTCTTCGGCGGACTTCCGTAAACTCTGACAAGTCCCCGATTTCTTCTCGATTGGTTCCGACAACATCTCCGATGAATCTTCGGACTCTCAAACACCCATCAAACTTGATTCTGGTAGACTCACTTTATGTCTTCAAGCTTTCGTAATTAATCCTGCATACTTATCTCAACATATGGATTAGATAAAACATGACAATTAACTTCATCATCAAAATCCGAGATTCAACAATCTCCCCCTTTTTGATGATGACAATCAATTGATAACGGAGTTAACCTTAACTCCCCCTATCTATATGCCATACTTGAGATAAGTCATTCTTGAATTCAAGGCCTTTGAATTCAAGAGACATATTGATAAGTTAAACCTTATCAATACTCTCATCATGATTCCTATCATGATATATCTTTCTGAAAATGATGTCAAGACTTGACAATCATTTTCAAGTTTTATATTTCAAACGTGAATGATAGTGATCATAGCAAGATATCAACATGTAAAATTATAATTTAAGCTTTTGATATCTTAACATAATGCAAACATTTTATAGTGAAAATATGACAATCATAGCATAGCAATTATCAATTTACAATCATTTTCAAGTTTTATATTTCAAACATGAATGATAGTGATCATAGCAAGATATTATATAAAATTATGATTTAAGCTTTTGATATCTTAACATAATGCAAACATTTCATAGTGAAAATATGGCAATCATAGCATAGAAATTATCAATTTACCATATTTCTCTCCCTTTGTCATCAACAAAAAGGAGAGCGACTTTAAGCATATAATTTGTGATTATTAAAGCAAAGGAATTCAACATTACTATAGAATTTAGTTTTAAAAAAAATAATCCAGAATTAAAACTTTATCTTTCATTCAAAATACATCGCAAAAAAAGGTTCAACATCATTCAAAATACATTACAAAAGAAGGCTCAACATCATTCAAGGAAAGAAGATGACAAAGATCGCATGTCAAGATAAAAGATACATCGATTAATCTTTAGGAGGAAATGCATAGTGCTAATACAGGACATCTATTTTTTGATTCATTTGCCGTAGTTCCTGCAAAATTTCAAATTGCTGAGTTTGAATCTGCTCTTGCTATGTTTTGAGTTGGTCTTATTGTGATTTAATCTGATACAATTCTGCCAAAATGAGTTCTTCAGAGGATGAAGCAGGAGCTGAAGATGCCGCGCCAAAGGGACTAGGAGGAGGAGATTAATTTCCCCTAAGAATTGGTGTTTCAGTGTGTTCTATTGGTGGGGGAATTGGATCAATCCTTCTAGGTTGCCTCACCCATATACCATTGCTAAAAGTGCACCTAAGTCTTTTCAATAGATTCTTATTGATGGTGTTAAAACGATCAACTTGAATAATTTCTTCATCAGGCGAGACACTAATATTATGGGCAAGTATTAATTGAGTAATTAACCCCCCATATAGTAACATAGTGTCTTTAGCTATTATATCCTGCATGTGTTGCCGGATTAAGTATCTAAAACAATTATTTTGTCCGGTTATAATCCAGTACATAGTGCTTAGCTCTATTTGACTCATTTCATCAAGATGAAATTGCTTGGGAAGTAGTATGTTAGTCATGATGTGATGAAGAACTTTAGAGTTAAAGGGTAGTAGGTGCTCGCAACTCTTGGGTATCATGCTTGGGTTCAAATTTTCAAAGATAGTTTCTAAGGCTTCGGAGTAAGTTGCTCCGATCACATTGACATCCCATTTGTTTCTAAAGTAACAACCATTATCCTTTTCGGTAATTCCAATTAGTTCATAAATAGTACTATCAAAGATTCTAATTTGTTCCTAAAAGGTAAGTACTTAGGCTTTCGTTGTCCACACACAAGTTTGCATAAAATAGCCTAACTAACCTAGGATAAATTGGTTCATTGATTTATAGGAGAGGTAAGGCAACTAAATGTGCAAACCACCTAATGGGTTCTAGGTTTCCTAGTTTATTTAGATCAACGTGTTTACCCTTATGTATAGTTCTTGTTTCGAAATTTGAAAATCTAAATGCTACTTCTTTAGATTTAAAAAGATTTTGGTCATATGAATCTCCTACAATCCTTTTCCCTTTTGATCTCTTAGGAGTCATTATCTAGACAAGATGATGGATCAAAAATATGAAACTGTAAAGGGTAGGGAAAATAATGAAAAGAGGAAGAAGAAAATTTCAGGTTTTACCTTATGGAGAATTTCTTGAAAGATGGAGAGCTTGGACCAACAAGAATCCCTTTCCAAGGCTTCTAAATGTTGGAATGAAGCTTTAGAGAGGTTGGAGGAGGGTTGAGGCAAGTTCTCACGGGTTGGGGGTGGTGTCACCGTCGGCCCTAACCCTTAGATTTATATAGGGGCTCTCGGGTGGTGCCATCGCCAAATCGAGCGGTGCCACCGCCTAGCGACCGAACGCTCAGGCGATGCTACCGCTGGTTTTGGCGGTGCCACCACTGGCATGCCGCGGAAGGAAGGCAGTGCTACCGTTGGCATGCCACGAAAAAATTTTCATTCCTTCCCCGTTTTTCTATTTTTTATTTTTCAGAGATGTTAGGATAAACATTTCTTTTGGAAAAGAGAAGGATCAAATCCACCAAGGAACGGAAAGAGGGTGAAAAACTTTTCGGAAAGTACATTCTTAGGGATAATTTAACATGCCTAGTTCCCTTCTAATAAATTCAAATTGGTCTTCATTTAAGGCTTTTGTAAAGATGTCTGCCAATTGATGCTTTGTGTCAATGAATTCTAGAACAACATTATTGTTAAGGACATAATCGTGTATGAAATGATGCCTAACGTCGATGCTTAGTTCTAGAGTACTAAATTGGATTTTTGGTAAGACATATGGCACTTGTATTATCACATTTTATGGGAATATTTTTCAAGTGAATTCCATAGTCTTCTAATGTATTTTTCATCCAAACAATTTGTGCACAGCATGCACTTGCAGCGATGTATTCGGCTTTCGCCGTAAATAGTGCAACTGAATTTTGTTTCTTGGAAGTCCAAGAAACAAGTGCATGTCCTAAAAATTGGCATGTTCCGAATGTACTTTTTCTATCTATCCTGCATCTACCAAAATCGGCATCTGCATAAGCTATTAAATCGAATTTTTCTGATTTTGGATACCAAAGTCCTAAATTTGGAGTTCCTTTAAGATATCTAAATATTCTTTTAACACTCTTGAGATGAGATAATTTAGGATTAGATTGAAACCTAGCGCAAAGTCCCACACTAAACATAATATCCAGTCTAGTCGCGGTAAGGTAGAGTAGACTACCTATCATTCCCCTGTACGTTTTTTGATCGAAATTTTCGTTGTTTTCATCCATATATAACTTAGTCGAAGTACTCATAGGGGTGTTTATTACTTTTGAATTATCCATGTTAAATCGTTTTAACAATTCTAATATATATTTAGATTGGTTAAGAAATATACCGTCACTAAGTTATTTGATTTGCAATCCTAAAAAGAATGTTAATTCACCCATTAAACTCATTTCAAATTCATGATTCATATTTTTGGCAAATGATTCACATAGTGATTCATCCAAAGAACCAAAAATAATATAATCAACATAAATTTGCACAATAAGAAAATTATTTTTAAAATATTTGATAAACAATGTAGTATCAGCCTTGCCTTTGGTAAAATTATTTAAAATAAGAAAGGAACTAAACCTTTCGTACCAAGCTCTAGAAGCTTGTTTCAAACCATAGAGAGCCTTAGTCAATTTGAATACATGATTAGGAAGAAGAGAATTTTCAAATCCAAGAGGTTGTTCGACATATACTTCTTCCGAAATAAAACCATTCAAGAAGGTACTTTTGACGTCCGTTTGAAATAGTTTAAAATTATTACTACTAGCATAGGTAAGGAGCATCCTAATGGCTTCTAATCTTGCCACAGGAGTGAAGGTTTCTTCGTAGTCGATACCTTCTTCTTGGTTGAAACCTTTGGCCACTAATCTAGCCTTGTTTCCAACCACGATACCACATTCGTCTTGCTTGTTTCTAAAGACCCATTTAGTACCAATGACTAAATGGTCACTAGGTCTAGGAACAAGCTTTCATACCTCATTCCTCTCAAATTGATTCAATTCCTCTTGCATTGCAATGACCCAAGAATCATCTTTCAAGGCCTCGTCAATGCATTTAGGTTCGATTTGAGAAAGAAAGGCAGCATTAGCACAAAAATTCTTGAAAGAAGAACGAGTTTGAACCCCTTGTGATATATCTCCTATAATTTGCTCTTTTGGATGAGCATCTATATACTTCCATTCCTTGGGTAAGGAGATTTTGGAAGAAGATGCATCCAAGTTGCTATTTTGAGGAGGGGGTTCCTTTAAATCCAAATTTTCAAAACCAATATCATCATCAAAATCATTTTTCTTTAACTCAGAAATTTCATTAAAAATTACATGAATAGACTCTTCTATAACTAAGGTTCGTTTGTTAAAAACACGAAAAGCCTTAGAAACGGAAGAGTAACCAAGAAAGATGCCTTCATCGGATTTAGCATCAAATTTTCCTAAGGCATCCTTTTTATTTAAAATAAAGCATTTGCAACCAAAAACTTTAAAATAAGAAAGGAACTAAACCTTTCGTACCAAGCTCTAGAAGCTTGTTTCAAACCATAGAGAGCCTTAGTCAATTGAATACATGATTAGGAAGAAGAGAATTTTCATAAGACCCATTTAGTACCAATGACTAAATTGGTCAGCTAGGTCCTAGGAACAAGCTTTCAATACCTCATTCCTCTCAAATTGATTCAATTCCTGCTTGCAGTCAATGATGAACCAAGAATCATCTTCAAGGCCGTCGTCAATTGCATTTAGGGTTCGATTATGAGAAAGAAGGGCAGCATTAGCACAAAAATTCTTGAAAGAAGAACGAGTTTGAACCCCTTGTGATATATCTCCTATAATTTGCTCTTTTGGATGAGCATCTATATACTTCCATTCCTTGGGTAAGGAGATTTTGGAAGAAGATGCATCCAAGTTGCTATTTTGAGGAGGGGGTTCCTTTAAATCCAAATTTTCAAAACCAATATCATCATCAAAATCATTTTTCTTTAACTCAGAAATTTCATTAAAAATTACATGAATAGACTCTTCTATAACTAAGGTTCGTTTGTTAAAAACACGAAAAGCCTTAGAAACGGAAGAGTAACCAAGAAAGATGCCTTCATCGGATTTAGCATCAAATTTTCCTAAGGCATCCTTTTTATTTAAAATAAAGCATTTGCAACCAAAAACTTTAAAATAAGAAACATTTGGTGTTTTGTTATTCCATAATTCATAGGGAGTTTTTGATAGAGATGGTCTTATTAGAACCCTATTCATGATGTAGCAAGCCGTATTCACGACTTCGGCCCAAAAATACTTGGGTAGACTATATTCATTCAACATAGTTCTTGCCATTTCTTGTAGATTTCTATTTTTTCTTTCTACTACACCATTTTGTTGAGGGTTTCTTGGAGTAGAGAAGTTATGGTTATATCCGTTAACTTCACAAAAATTTTGGAAATCGCGATTTTGAAATTCGCTACCGTGATCACTCCGAATTGATGAAATCATGAAACCTTTTTCGTTTTGAGTGAGTTTACAAAATTTAGAGAAACATTTGAAACAATCACTTTTGTGAGCCAAGAAATAGGTCCAAGTGTATCTAGTATAATCATCTACAATTACAAAAGTGTATTTGCTTCCTCCTAGACTTGTCATGTCAATTGGTCCAAATAAGTCCAAATGGATCAATTGTGATGGTCTAGTGGTGCTAATTTGATTTTTTGGTTTGAAGCTAGTTTTTATTTGTTTACCTAGTTGACACGCATCACATACTTTGTCCTTAACAAACTTCATATTTGGAATCCCTCATACTAATTCTCTAGATGAGATCTTAGATATTAGTTTCATGCTTGCATGGCCTAATCTCCTATGCCAAAGCCAAGCATCATCTTTTAAAGCGGAGAGGCACATTTCATTACCTAGTTCATCAAGATTGATGGTGTAGACATTATTTTGTTTTAATGCAATCATAGTCATGTTATTGTTTGGTTTTTCAATAATACACACATTTGATTCAAATCTAACGATATAACCTTTATCGCATAATTGACTAATACTCAAGAGATTATGTTTCAATCCATCAACTAGTGCCAAAGCCAAGCATCATCTTTTAAAGCGGAGAGGCACATTTCATTACCTAGTTCATCAAGATTGATGGTGTAAGACATTATTTTGTTTTAATGCAATCATAGTCATGTTATTGTTTGGTTTTTCAATAATACACACATTGATTCAAATCTAACGATATAACCTTTATCGCATAATTGACTAATACTCAAGAGATTATGTTTCAATCCATCAACTAGTAATACATTATCAATGGAAAAGTTTAATTTTGTTATTTGTTACCTATGGTTCCCTTGCCAATGATTTGCCTTTGTTGTTGTCTTCGAAGGTGACATAGCCTTTGTCTATGCTAGTGAGCTTGGAGAATTGGGATGGATCTCCGGTCATATGCCTTGAGCATCCACTATCAAGGTACCATCTCTTGCTCCTAGCTTGTGATGGTGTATGTTTCTACAAGAAGGGATTATTTTAGGTACCCATTTACTTTTAGGTGCCTCAAAAACTGATCTAACTTGTTTATCATGTTGCATAGACTTGATCATAGTTCCTTTAGGAACCCAAATCAATGTGTTCGGACTAATTTTCTTGAATGGACATTGATAAGTTATATGTCCATATTTGCAACAAAAGTTGCAATTGCTTTGGTGTTGAACTATGTAAGATAGGACCTTTAATGAAGGTGGTTGGATTTGGTAAGAACTTACTCATAAATTCGATTCCACTTCTTTTAGGAACGTAACCCTTATTTGTAAGGATCATGTTCAAGGACGTGCTACCGACCTCGAATTTCTTCAAGGTGTCCTAAGTAGCAAGTTCTCCTTTTGGAGAGTTTCTAGATTATGGTATTTTATGCATGGAGCTAAACTATCATGATATTCAGTTTTTAATTATCAAAATTACAAGTAAGACTATCATGCTCCTTTTTACAATTTATATTTAAGCAACTTGCTTGGTGTTGGACTCCTCTTCTTCGGATGCGCTTGAATCATCCCACGTTGCTTTGAGCGCCTTCTTCTTTGATCTCTTTTTGGCTTGGGGACATTCATTTTTGAAATGCCCCGGCTTCTTGCATTCATAGCATATCACTTGGTTCTTTTTTATATTCAAGTTTGTTTTTGGTATTATTTTTAAATTTATTCTTTCTTATAAATTTTTTAAATTAAATTTTTGAGTCAAAAGTGCAATGTCATTCTCACTGTCCTCATCACTTGATGTTCCTTTCAAGTGGTCTTCTTGTGATTTGAGTGTCATATCCTTCATGTTCTTTGGAAGGGGGTTCTCGAGCTCGTTATGAGCTTGACATGACATTTCATAGGTCATTAGAGACCCAATAAGTTCTTCAAGAGGGAATGTTTTAAGGTCCTTAGCCTCTTGAATGACAGTAACTTTTGGATCCCAACTTTTAGGAAGGGATCTTAATATTTTAGTTACTAGTTCAAAGTTAGAAAAATCTTTACCAAGAGCTTTAAGTCCATTGATGACATCCGTGAAACGGGTGTACATGTCTCCGATGGACTCACTTGGTTTCATTCGGAAAAGTTCATAAGAGTGCACAAGAATGTTGATTTTGGACTCTTTCACTCGGCTAGTGCCTTCATGAGTGACCTCAAGAGTTCTCCAAATATCAAAAGCAGAATCACAAATTGAAACGCGATTAAATTCATTTTTGTCTAGTGCACAAAACAAGGCATTCATAGCGTTTGCGTTTAAAGCAAAAACTTTCTTCTCTGATTCATTCCATTCGCTCATCAGAAGAGAAGATTTTTGAAATCCATTTTCAACAATAGTCCAAAGCTCGAAATCCATGGAAATGAGGAAGATTCTCATACGTGTCTTCCAATATGTGTAATCTGACCCATTAAACATAGGTGGACGTGTAATAGAATGTCCCTCATGCATGCCGGAGTAAGCCATCTCTCTTGGGTATTAAACCAAATATGAGAGTGAGCCTTGCTCTGATACCAATTGTTAGGATCGGAGCGACACTGAGAGGGGGAGGGGGGGGGTGAATTAGTGCAGCGGATTAAAACTAGTATGTTTGAAACTGATTCCGTAAAATGTGAGGATATTTCGTTCGATAGTAACTAGAGTAAAGTGAAGAACAAAAACTTGCTTCTATGTAGATAATGATTGCAGAAAAATAACAACTCACACATTCAAGGAACACGCAGATTTAAAGTGGTTCGGTCAAAATGACCTACATCCACTTGCGAAGCCTTCTTCAATGAGGCCCCCAACTTCCACTAGCAAATCACTTTGAAGGGGAAGGACAAACACCCCTCTTACAACCTTTACAAGTGGTTCACACACTTACAAAATTTCAGCAAGAAAGAAAGGCAGGTGAACACTCAAGCAATTTGAAAGTAAAACTTGCTAAGGCTTTGCTAAGACTTTTTTTTACTCTATTGCTTCTCAAAAGTTGTTATAGGCCTTAAGAGGATTCAAATTTGGGCTCCAAAATTTGAATTCTCTTTGGTTCCTGAAGCTAGCGGTGCCACCGCCTGTCAGTTCTGACACTGATAGTGTACTGGGCGATGCCACCGCCCAGTCCAGCGATGCCACCGCCTAGCTCTTCGGGTGCTGGACGGTGCCACTGCCCAGGTCGACGGTGCCACCGCTTGGCTCTTCGGGTGCTGGGCGGTGCCACCGCCCAGACTGGCGATTCCACCGCCCGACCTCAATAGTCACTGGTTGGGCTTTAAGTCCGGCCCAACCTAGGTTTCATTTTGGGCCATGTTGGCCCCTAATCAAGATATAGGATTATTTCTTAATCCTAACCTTAATTACATGTAAACTACGTAACTAAAAACATAATCCTAAGCAAGTTTTTAACCGGCGAACCAAGTCTTGTTCCGGCGAGCTTTCCGGCGAACTTTCGATATGCCCTTGGATTTCTTCCGACGGACTCCCAGCTAGCTCCCGATCTTGTGGCGAAATCAGTGAGTAGCCGAGCCTTCTCGGTGATCTCTGCGAACCTCCGATGATCTCTTCGACGGACTTCCGTAAACTCCGACAAGTCCCCGATTTCTTCTCAATTGGTTCCAACAGCATCTCCGACAAATCTTCGGACTCTCAAACACCCATCGAACTTGATTCCAGTAGACTCGCTTTATGTCTTCAAGCTTTCGTAGTTAATCCTGCATAGTTATCTCAACATATGGATTAGAAAAAACATGACAATTGACTTCATCATCAAAATCCGAGATTCAACAAAACAAACATGCTAAACTTGCACATCTAGCAAAATTTACAAACTTGCAAAACTCAAATTTTTGCTAGCTTGCATGATGATAAAACTGTATATTAATGTTTATTGTGCAATGACTTGAACTTGTATCTCAAACACTTGAAAGTTACACTTCTCCTTTTTGTTGATGACGAAGGGGGAGAAGTATGATCATATTATGCATGATGACGTGTTGCAAATATTCATGATGAATATTGCAATGACTTGAATTCAGCTTGAATTTAAGGTTCTATTAATATGATATATTGATAGGGGGAGTTAAGATTAACTCCATTATCAATTGGTTGTTATCATCTAAAAAGGGGAGATTGTTAAATCTCGAATTTTGATGATGAAACCAATTGATGAGTGTTTATGATTTGATCTGTGTTTTGTGTGATGCAGGATGCTTCGATCAAGATAAGACAATTAAAGTAGGAAAAATCATATTGGGTCGGAGGAACATGTCAGAAGATTGGATGTCGAGCCAAAGGATCGGTCAACGTATCAACAGAAGGCTTCAAGCCATGGATTCGAGCATCGGACCAAGAAGAGTGGATATTGTGCCATGGAAATTAGAGTTGCGGAGGTTAATTGACCGATTGGGCAATAGGCCACAAGAGAGGACGATGCGCCAAAGAATCGGATGAAGCGTCGATGGACCAATGGCATGCTAGACAACATGATTCATACTTAATATTAATTGTCTAGATCGAAGTATGTTTTTACATGTGCAAGATTAACTATGATAACAAGACATAAAGCAAAATGAATTCTCAGAGTCAAGAATGCGATTTCGTTGGGAGTTCGAGAGTTCGTCGGAAGTTCAGACGTTCATCGGAAGTTTTGTCGGAATTGACCGAGAAGTCCCAGAGCTTGCTAAAGAAGCTCGTTGGAACTCACCAAGAAGATCATCGTGAAGTTCAGGAGCTTACCAGGAGTCCGCTAGAACATTGCTGAGAGATCACCAGAAGCTTACCGGAAGCTCACTGGAAGAAACCTAGACTTTCAGACTTTGTTTAGCTTAGTAAATATCTTAAAATTCATATTTAGCACATAATTGGGATTAAAATTGAGCCAACCCAATTAGGGGATAGTTGGGCCTAAGTTTGGGTTGTGTTGGGCCAAGAGAAAGGCCCAAACAGTGACAAAACAAGTAAAACCGTCATGGAATAGTCTCCAAGACTGTGTTAGGCAATGGTACCGCCTAGCACAGTCTTCTAGGTAGTGGTACTACCAAACTGGGCGGTGGTACCACCCAATGTCAGACTATAGGCAGTGGTACCGCCCATACCCTAAAATTTCAGGGGTTTGAATTTTGGGCTTCAAATTTAAATCTATTTAGGGCCTATAAATACCCCAGCTATTCCTGCATGGATTAGCAAGAAATATTAAGCAAAACCCTATGACTATTGATCCTTGATCTAGTAGAAAATAGGGATTTATGGGCAGCTAGAGAGAGAGAATGGTGCTCAAAGAGGGTTTGGAGCTGTTTAGGGGAGTGGAGAATGAGTTGGGGTCGGTTCTACCGTCGGCCCTAACTTGGGTTTATAAAGGGACAGGTTGCGGGCGGTGGCCCCGTTGGCTGGGTGGTGCTACTGCCTACAACACTTGATTGCTGGCGGTGCTACCGCCTACAACAAGTTTCAGCTTGGCAGTGCCACCGCCTACAGGCAATGAGCATTACTCACAAAATGTACTCATCACATTCATATCAAAATGTAACATAAGGGGAGTGAATTCATATCATCAGATAAATGCATACCACACGTTCACGATTCATATTAACGCAACGATCCATCATAATGATTCATATCTAAACCTCATATAGAACTTATAAATACATATGATTCATATCAACTCGTCAAAACTCATAAAATGCATATCATAAGTTCATGATTCATATCAATTCATCGTATCAAAACATGTAAAATTCATATCAATTCATCGTATCAAACATTACATACTATAAGTTCATGATTCAAGTGAGCAAACTTGTAAGATAAAAAATCAAAAAAGTCTGAAAATTAAATTAATACATTTTGACAATTTAGCATTCCCAGTTCCCTTTTAGTGAAATCAAATTGTTCTTCATTTAAGGGTTCTGTAAAGATATTGGCTAATTGATGTTTTGTATCAATAAACTCTAAGATTACATCATTATTATTGACATGATCTCATATAAAGTGATGCCTAATATTAATATGTTTTGTTCTAGAGTGTTGAATGGGATTTTTTGTTAAACATATTGCACTTGTGTTATCACATTTTATGGGAATATTTTTAAGATGAACCTTATAATCCTCTAAAGTGTTTTTCACCCATACAACTTGTGCACAATATGCACTTGATGCAATGTACTCAACTTCGGTTGTAGATAGTGCAACCAAGTTTTGTTTCTTGGAAGACCAAGAAACAAATACGTGTCCTAAGAATTAACATATTCCGGATGTACTTTTTCTATCTAATCTACATCCAGCAAAATCTGCATCAGCATATGCAATTAATTCAAAGTTCTTAAATTTTGGATACCATAATCCTATATTAGTGATACTTTTAAGATATCTAAGAATTCTCTTAACTGCTTTAAGATGAGATATCTTAGGATTAGATTGAAACCTTGCACAAAGACCTACATTAAGCATGATATCTGGTTTAGTTGCGGTGAGGTATAGTAAACTTTCTATCATACCCCTATAAGCTTTTTGATCAAAGCTTTCTCCACTTTCATCAATGTCTAACTTAGTAGAGGTACTCACGGGAGTATTGATAGCCTTTGAGCTATCCATATTAAACCATTTTAGTAAATCTAAAGCATATTTTATTTGACTAAGAAAAATGTCATTACTTAGTTGTTTGATTTGTAAGCCTAAAAAGAAAGTTAATTCCCCCATCAAACTCATTTCAAATTCAAGACTCATACTTATAGTAAATGATTAGCACAGAGATTCATTCGTGGAACCGAAAATAATGTCATCAACATAAATTTGAACAATAAGAAAATTATTTTCAAAATTTTTGATAAACAATGTAGTATTGACCTTGCCTTTAGAGAAATTATTTTCGATAAGAAATGAACTAAGTCTCTCATACCAAGCCCTAGGGGCTTGTTTCAATCCATAAAGAGCTTTAGTCAATTTAAATACATGATTAGGGAGATTATCATTCTCAAATCCAGGAGGTTGTTCAACATAAACTTCTTCGAAAATAAAGTCATTAAGAAAAATACTTTTAACATCCATTTGAAACAACTTAAAATTATTACTACTAGCATAGGCAAGGAGCATCCTTATGGCTTCTAATCGAGCTACAAGAGCGAAGGTCTCTTCATAATCGATACCTTCTTCTTGGTTGAAACCTTTGGCCACTAATCTAGCCTTGTTTCTAACCACGATACTATATTTATCTTGCTTGTTTCTAAAAACCTACTTAGTACCAATAACTAAATGGTCATTTGGCCTTGGAACAAACTTCCATATCTCATTTCTCTCAAATTGATTTAACTCTTCTTGCATTGTAATGACCCATGAATCATCTTTCATGGCCTCATCAATGCTTTTAGGTTCAATTTGGGAAAGAAAAGTGACGTTGGCACAAAAATTTTTAAGAGAAGAACAAGTTTGAACCCCTTTCATTGTGTCTCCTATAATTAGCTCCTTAAGATAAGCATCTACATACTTTCATTCAGTCGGTAAAGAAGGTTCGGAAGAAGATGCATCCAAGTTGCCAGATGGAGAAGGAGAATCATTTAACTTCAAAGCATCAAAATTAACATCATCATCAAAATCATTTTTCTTAACTTCGGAAACTTCATTAAAAATAACATGAATAGATTCTTCTATAATCAAGATTTTTTTGTTAAAGATACAAAATGCTTAAAAAACAAAAGAATAGCCAAGAAAAATTCCTTCATCGGATTTTGCATCAAATTTATCTAAGGCATCTTTTGCAATCAAAATAAAATATTTATATCCGAAAACTTTAAAGTATGAAACGTTGGGTTTTTTGTTGTTCCACAACTCATATGGAGTCTTGGAAAGTAGTGGTCTTACTAGAACCCTATTCATAACATAGCATACCATATTTATGGCTTCGGCCCAAAAATATTTGGGTAGGCTATGTTCGTTTAACATAGTTCTTGCCATTTCTTGCAAGTTTCTATTCTTTCTTTCTATTATTCCATTTTGTTGAGGATTTCTTGGAGTAGAGAAGTTGTGGTTATATCCATTAGATTCACAAAATTCTTGGAAATCACGGTTTTGAAATTCACTACCATGATCACTTCGAATTGATGAAATCATAAAACCCTTTTCATTTTGAACATGTTTACAAAACTTTGAAAAATACCTAAAGCATTCACTTTTGTGTGCCAAAAAATAAGTCCATGTGTATCTACTATAATCATCCACGATGACAAATGTGTATTTGCTACCTCCTAGGCTTAATGTAGCAATTGGTTTGAACAAGTCCATGTGAATCAATTGCAAAGGTCTCGAGGTGCTTATTTGGTTCTTAGGTTTGAAGCTACCTTTTTTTTGTTTTCCTAGTTGACATGCATCACACATATTATCTTTGACGAACTTAATATGAGGAATTCCTCTTACAAGTTTTTTAGATGAAATTTAAGAGATTAGTTTCATGCTAGCATAACCTAATCTCCTATGCCAAAGCCAAGCATCGTCATTCAAAATCGAAAAGCACATTTCATTACAAAAGTCATCAATCTCGATAGTGTATACATTATTTTATTTTAGGGCAATCATAAATGTGTTTTTGTGTGGTTTTTCAATAATACACACGTTAGATTAAAATCTTACGATATATCCTTTATCATATAATTGATTAATACTCAAAAAGTTATGCTTTAAACCATCAACTAACAATACATCTTCAATAAGAAGGTTGGATTTGTTACCTATGGTTCATTTGCCAATGATTTTACCCTTGTTGGTGTCTCTGAAGGTAACATATCCTTCATCTAGGCTAGTGAGCTTAGAGAAATGGGATGGATCTTCGGTCATATGCCTTGAGCATCCACTATCAAGGTACCATCTCTTGCTCCTATCTTGTGATGGTACATTTTTCTTTAAAAAAGGGTGATTTTTAGGTACCCATTTGCCCTTAGGTGCCTAAAAATCGATCTACATAACTTATCATATTGCATTGAGTCATTTGAGGTTCTTTTAGGAACCCAAATCAATTTATGTGGACTATATTTCTTGAATGGACATTTGTATGCAACATGTCCAAGTTTGCAACAAAAGTTACATTTGGTGTGAGGTGATACATGCAAGATAGGGCCTTTAATAAATGTGGTTGGATTTTGATGAGAGCTACTCACAAATCTGATTCCGCCTTTCCTATGAATGTGACCCTTGTTGGCAGGGATCATATTCAAGGACTTGCTACCAACTTCAAATTTCTTCAAGGTATCTTTGAGTAGCAAGTTTTCCTTTTGAAGTATTTCTAAATCATGGAATTTTGTGTAGAGAGCTAAGCTATTTTCATGCTCAATCTTTACTCTATCAAAATCGCTAATAAAAGAGGCATGTTCCTTTTTCAAAGAATTGTACTTTTTACTCAAAATTCTACATTCATCAAACAATTCATGAAAAGCACTTGAAAGCTCATCAAAATTTTAATTTGCGTCTAATAAACTTGTTACCTCATCTCCAATAGTCATTAGTGAATAGTGAGCAACTTGCTCGGTGATGATAGGCTCCTCTTCTTCATATGCACTTGAGTCGTTCTATGTTGCTTTGAGAGCCTTCTTCTTTGATTGTCTCTTCTTAGTTAGAAGACATTCGCTCTTGTAATGTCCCAACTTCTTGCATTCATAGCATATCACTTGTTCTTTCTTTTGGTCAAATTTATTTTTAGTATAATTTTTTAATTTATTTTTTTATAATTTTTTTGAATTTTCTTGTTAATAGTGTCAAGTCTTCATCAAAGTCCTCATCACTTGAGTTTTCTTTTAAGTTGTCTTCTTGTGTTCTCAGTGCTATATCCTTCTTGTTCTTTGGAAAGGTGTCCTCAAGCTCTTCATGAGTTTTACATGTCATTTCATAGGTCATTAATGACCTAATAAGTTCTTCAAGAGAAAAATTATTTAGATCTTTGGCCTCTTGAATGGCCGTTACTTTAGGATCCCAACTTTTTAAAAGAGATCTTAAAATCTTATTAACGAGTTCAAAATCCGAGAAACTTTTACCAAGTCCTTTTAGACCATTGACGACATCCGTAAATTAGGTGTACATGTCATTCGAAACAACTTATAAAAATACACTAAAACATTAATTTTTGACTCCTTCACTCTACTAGTGCCTTCATGAGTCACTTCGAGTGTGTGCCAAATATCAAAAGTAGTTTTATAAATGGACACATGATTAAACTTGTTTTTAAAGCAAAAGTCTTCTTCTCCAACTCATTCCAATCATTCATTGGAAGAGAAGACTTTTGAAAGTCATTTTCTATAATATTTCATAATTTGAAATCCATTGAAATTAGGAAGATCCTCATTCTAGTCTTCCAATATGTGTAATCTGTCTCATTGAACATGGGCGGATGTGTAATTGAATGGCCCTCTAGGTTGCCGGCAAATGTCATCTCTCTTGGGTTTAAAACCAGATAAGAGTGAACATTGCTCTGATACCAATTGTTAGATCAAGAGTGGCACTAAGAGGGGGGGTGAATTAGTGCAGCGAAAAACTTTCGATATTTCATAAAATTATTCGTTTCGTTTAAAACCGATTCCGATGAAAATGGTTTCAATTCAATCTATTTCAGAGAGAAGTTGAACTCGAAAGCTTTCATAAAAGTACAAGAGAAGATTAAGAATGTTTGTAGTAAAGTAAATTTACACAAATGAAAAGCAAACCAAAATTTAGAGTCGTTCGGTCAACGTAACCTACATCCATTTTCGGATTCCTCCTCCAACGAGATCTCCAACGTCCACTAAAGGCCTTCCTTCAATAGGTAAAGACCAACCACATTTTTTATAGTGCTTTCTCCTTTTCACGGGTTTATGAGATAACCCTTACAAGTCTCACACCTCTCTTGAATTATCTCAAAACTTAGAAAGGGAGGAGGAGGACTCTAGCACTTGTTTACAACACTTTTACACCCCAATAACTCAAGATTATCTCAATACTTTTTTGTGCCCTTTTATGCAGAAAAGTGTTGGGTTTTTATAGGCCCAATGGCTTCAAAAATGGAGCCAAAAAATGTCTCATCCCGGATTTTCAAGGTACTGGCAGTACCACCGCTTGACACCTGACATTGGGTGGTACCACTGCCCAGTTTGGGTTGTACCACCGCCTAACAAAGCTCGGAGACTGAGCTCTGGCGGTATCACCACCTGACAAGGACGGTACCACCGCTGGTAGAAATAACTCCCGGTGGTACCACCGCTGGTAGAAATAACTCCCGGTGGTACCACCACCCAGTCTGGGCGGTACCACTACCCAGAATTCTTGGGGAACTGCTTCCCAAGCGGTGCCATCATCGGCCAAGCTTTCAGCAACCTGGTTGGGCCTTGAGTCCGGCCCAAACCAGCCCAACTTAGGGCCCAGTTGGCTCCTAATTAAGTTAGTGGGATTATCTCCCAATCCTAACTAAATTTACACTCTAATTATGATAATTAAGAGATGATTAAGGCTCTTTATGTTTCGGTGCATCAATTGCTCTTCCGGCGAGCTTCCAGCATACTTCCGGCGAACATCCGATGAACTCTCGGCAATGCTCCGGCAAGCTCCCTGACTTTACAACAATCTTCTTGGCGAGCTTTGGCGAGCTTTGACGAGTTTCTTTGGCAAGCTTCTGGACTTCTCAATTGGTTTCGGCAGAATTTCCGATAAACATCTGGACTTCCGGCGAACTCCTAATGAGATATTGATCTTGACTATGGCACAACACTTGCTTTACATCTTACTGATATCGTAGTTAATACTGCACACATATCTCAGCAAAGGATTAGATTAAATATTTAAGAAAAAGAAGCTATGAATTCTGAGATGGATTCTATGTACTCCAACAAGGTATGAAACCTAGTTGATGCGCTCGAGGGTATTGTACCTATCGGTTGCAAGTGGATCTTTAAGAAAAAGATTGGAGTAGATGGAAAGGTAGGGACCTATAAAGCAAGGCTAGTGGCTAAGGGGTATCATCGAAGGCAAGGTGTTGACTATGACGAAACCTTCTCACATGTAGCCATGCTAAAATTTGTTCGAATTCTATTGGCTATTGCAACACACTATGATTATGAGATCTGGTAGATGGATGTAAAAATCGCTTTCCTCAATGGCAACCTCGAGGAGGAGATGTATATAATATAGCCCGATGGATTCGTATCTAAGGACTACCCAGATAAGATGTGTAGGTTGCTTAGATCCATTTATGGACTAAAGCAAGCTTCCCGAAGTTGGAACATAAGATTTGATGAGGTAATCAGATCTTGTGACTTTATTAAGAACAAAGATGAGTCTTGTGTGTACAGGAAGGTAAGTTGGAGCGCTATCACCTTCTTCGTGTTATATGTGGATGACATCCTAATCAATGGGAATGATATAGGAATATTATCAATAGTAAAGGCTTAGTTATATAGACATTCTCTATGAATGACTTAAGGGAAGCATCCTATATTTTGGGGATTTGGATCTTTAGAAATAGATCCAAGAGGATGCTTGGCTTGTCCCAATCCAAGTAAATAGACACTATTGTCAAAAGGTTTGGCATGAAAAATTCCAAGAGAGGTCTTATACTGATGAGACGTGGGATATCGCTTTCTAGAAGTATATCCCCAAATACTCCTAAAAAAAGGATGAACATGGATAGGACACCCTATGTACCAGGCCTGATATAGGACACCCAAAGTCACATCGATTCAAAAATCTTCGTTTCGATTTAACCCGTTTTGGAAAGATATTAACTTGAATCATACGAAAATGTAGTGAAAGAGGAATTCAGTTTGCAATAAAGATAAATAGCAAGAAGTAAATGCAAACCACTTCCAATTCCTCCACCATCGAGGTTGCCGGCATCCACTATCAATCTTCCTTCAATAAGCAACGATCAACTATCCTTTTACATCCCACTTCTCCTTTTCACAAGTTTAGGAGACAACCTTTTACAAGCACTCACTCCTCTCTAAACAGAATTATAAACTTAAGCTAGAGGAGGGGATCTCTCAAGTAATTTCTACAGCATTTTCTTGCTTTTAAGTTCTCTGTGCTTGTGTGTGTTAACTAGGGATGAGAGGAGTATTTATAGGCCTCAAGTGGATTCAAACTTGGAGCCTAAAAAGTTTCATCCCCAGTTTTTGAGGTACTGGCAATACCACCACTTGTGCTCGATAGTACCACCGCCTACAGCACTGATATTGGGCAGTTCCACCATCCAATCTGGTGGTACCACCGCCTAGGAGACTCTGTTTAGGTAGTACCACCGCCCAGACTAGCAATTTCACTGCCTGATAGTCTCGGAGACTAATTCTAGGCAGTACCATCGCTGAGACTAGCGGTATCACCACCGGACACAATCTCGGAGACTATGCCACCGATGGTTCCATCAGTTTGGGTCACTATTTAAGCCTTTCACTTAGCCCATCACAACCCAAACTTAGGCCCAACTAGCCCCTAATTAAGTTGGCCCGATTCTAACCCAATTACACCTAAAACCTACTTCAATCTAATAATTATTATAAAGCCAATCAAATGTTGTCTGGCATGTCATCGGTTTAATTCTTCAACGCTTCATCCTCTCTTGTGGTCTATTGCCCAATCGGCCAATTGACCTTCGTAACTGTGATTTTCTTGGCATAATTTTCACTCTTCTTGGCCCAATGCCTGATCCCATGGTCTGAGGCATCCTATCGATACATCGACGGATCCTTCGGCTCGATGTTCAATCTTCTGACATGTTTCACTTTGACCCAACATGATTCTTCTTGCTTTTAATTGTCTCACTTTGATCGAAGCTTCCTATGTCACTCAAAACGCATATCAAATAAACACTATCAATTGGTTTCATCATCAAAATTCGATATTCAACAATTATATATGTCATGCTATGTTCCAGGCTTGGAGCACTAAAAAGTAATAAAGTGTATCCTTAAGTACTTAAGAAGGACTAAGGATCTTTTACTAGTATATGGAGGTAGTAGCCTTAGAGTTGAAGGCTACACGCTACGCATGTGATCTAGCATAGCTAGTTATTGGGAGTGGCAATCAACCTTACGAGGGCTAGTGAGTGTTGATAGAGGATCATCCACTCTCGGTGTCATGAGAGGAATATCTCATATGTTCTTGCTCAGGCAAATCCCTGACCAGGGTCATTCGGATTGAGAGAGAAAGAGTTCTTCGAGAGAATCCGAATAGAGCAAGACTCAAGTAGAAACTATATGGGTCTAATAGAACCATGCCCGGTATACGGTCTTTAGGATATTAGATGGATGAGGGACTATAGGTATACGGTAACTAAGGACAAACAGATCCAATGGATTGGATTCCCCTATATCGTTTGGGAACTACGACGTAGTGGCCTAGTACGTTCGTAGTCGATGAGTCGAGTGAATTATTATAGATATAATAATTCACTGAATCAGAAGGAGTTCTGACATGTATGACTCACAGCCAGCTCAATATTGGGCCTAGAAGGTCATACATATATGGTAGGCGTTGCGATGAGTAGAGGTTCAGATATGAGATATCTGTCAAAGCCCCTATCTTATTAGATATCCAATAAGTCCCTAATTATTGGATCCTATGGATGAGATCCAATAAGAGCCCATGAGAGATTATTGGATAGAAATCCACTAATCTAAGAGGCTTGGGTAGTTGGATGGAGATCCAATACATAATAGGGCAAGATCCATTATGGTTAAATTGACAGGAGACCTCTATAAATAGGAGGGAATCAGTGGTTCATAAGCTAGAGCCTTTTGTTTGCCTCTCCACCTCAGAGCAGGCCTAGAGTTTTGAGGAGCGTTGTCGTAGCCCTACTATGTGGATCACTGCTAGAGAGGATGGCGCTTCACCACCTTCACCCTCTCCTAGAGATCTGCAAAGATTCAGGGATATATGATCTCCCTAGATAACACAATATATCTTGTATTCAGTTTTAAGTTTCACAGATTTTTACGCACCAATCTTCGCACGACGAGGAATATATCTTTGGGAATTGATGATTTTGTTTTATGTTCTTCCACTACGCATGTGATGTCACCCCCAAGATTTCCCAACAAGATGTGTAAAGAGTTGTCCATTGGGATAGAATCTAATGGTCCTCGAGAAACTATGTGAACTTTGTACTCAAGTACTCACCTCCTCGATCTGATCGAAAAGTCTTGATGCTCTTTCTAGTTGGTTCTCTACTTCATTCTTATACTCTCTAAATTTCTCAAAGATCTTGGACTTGTACTTCATTAAGTACGCATGTCCATACCTTGAGAAATCATTAGTAAAAGTAATAAAGTAAGAGTAACCACCTATGGCATGAGTTGACATGGGTCTACATACATTACTATATATAAGTTCCAGCAACTCAGTGGCTCTCTCTCTAGTTCTACTATATGAAAAGTTGGTTAGTTTTCCACGAAGGAAAGGCTCGCAAGTTGCATATGACTCATAGTCGAATGGATCTAGATATCCATCTTTTAGCAACTTTTGAATCCTTTCCTCATGGATATGACCTAACCTACAATGTCATAGGTATGTACTATTCACCTCATCTCGTTTCCTCTAGACACACTTACATTCATGATATATAGAGCAGTATCTAACATAACCAAATCATTATGCAATGTTTCTCTCATGATGATCTCATCATCTAATAATATTGAACAATCATTGTTCTTATAAACTAAATTATATCCACTAACTGTCAAACATGAAATGAAATAATATTTTTGATAATAGAAGGAACAAAATAGCATGCATCCAATGCAATAATAGCTCCACCAAGCAAATGTAGGGCGACCTCGCCAACAGCTATTGTAGCAACTTTTGCTTTATTACCCATCTTAAGATCCATCTTGCCTCTCGCCAATCTCCTAGGTCTTGCCAAAACATGCAACGAATTGCAAATATGATAAGCACTACCGGTATCTAATACTCATGTGTTATCATAAGAGTTTGACAAATAGAGACTGATCATGAATATACCTGAAGTTTCTCTAATCTTCTATTTTGCCCTCTATGCAAGGTACTCTTTATAGTTCCTCTTCCAATACTCATCTTTGCCATAGTGGAAGTATTGGCCTTTATCCTTTGCTAGGTCTTTCTTAGCAACCTTTGCTTTACCTGGTCTGCCCTTGCCCTTACCCTTCTTAAGGGACTTTTCTGCTTTCCTTTTCGTTATGGTCTCACTAATATAGAGAACTGGCTTCTCTTTTTTTATAGTGCTCTTTGCCTCCCTCAACATATTGAGGAGTTCAAGGAGAGTCACCTCAAGCTTGTTCATATTAAAATTCATTATAAACTATAAAAAGGAACCTGGTATGGACTAAAGCACAAGATCCATGCATAAGTTATCCTATATGATCATTCATAGACATGTGAGTTTCTCTATTCACTCAATCATTTTTAGTACATGATTCTGAACCGATATCCCATCAAACATCCTAGCGTAGAAGAGGCTCTTGGATATCATAAATCGCTGAGTCCTTCCTTGTTCTTTAAATAGTTTGCAGATATGTAGGAAAATGGATCTGGCATCCATCTTTTCATATTATCTCTATAACTCAGGAGTCATAGAGCCCAACATGTAACAATCAATAATGGAGTCATCTATGTACTTCACGTAGCAAGTGATCTCATCCTCGCTTGCCTCTTCCTCAGGCGTAAGCATCATTGTATCAAGGACGTACGGGATTTTTTTCATCGTGAGAATAATTCTCAAGTTGTGGAGCCAATCCGTATAATTTGGAACAGTGAGGCGGTTGACATCAAGTATATCATGTAAGGGATTTGAAAGTGATATTTTCTGAAAATAAAGATGTAGTAGAAATAAATAACAAGCAGATTTTGTAAAAAAAAATAAACAATCAATATATGGACTTCTATCTTAATATGCTCACACTATTTTACTAGTGAGTCATGCAACACCCTCAGCATATAAAACGGAAGTCTCCGGCAAACTTCTAGTATGGATCAAGATCCAATTAGCATCTTAGTGTAACCTCGAGGGACTCGATCAGTCATACTAAGCCCAAAAGGTAGACAATTCTTATTGATCACAACTCCTTATTATTCACGTCCTATTCGACCTCCGAACCACCATGGTCTCGAGGGACTCGATCAACCATGATGTTCGGTTAAGTTAACACCATCATTACAAGATGAGTTTGATTCGATGATATACCCTCGAGGGACTCAACCAAGTAAACCATATCCTTAGGTCACCAATGACATCACTATGTCATAGGCAAGATAGTGAATCATGATATAAGTGAGCCTCGAGGGACTCGAGCAACTCAACCTACACCGAGAGTCGGTCCCTATCTATAACGATAGAAGGCCACGTTAGTCAATCTAATTGTACCGACTTAATATTATCGAGAGAGGGGATTTTGATTTGGTCTCTTAATATGACATGTCACACACATATATATTTAATATATATTTATATCACATGCAAATATATATATATATATATATATATATATATATATATATATATATATATATATATATATATATATATATACATACATACATATCTAGTATAAGCAATCGCACATTAGATGAGCAATCACGCCAGATGATCATGAACCACAGCCTAATGTGATCAGGCCCGAGTCAGTGGGTCTAATCACTCACATCAAGATCTATGTGTGCAGTGGTGCATCTCTATAACATGTGATCGTCCATCTCATCCTCATCGGTTTCGTCGACATCTCCATGCATTGCGATCATCCGTCTCGACCTCGTGGGTCCCATTATTACTTCGATGCTCCAATTATGCCTCCTTGTGTAATTAAAACTTAATCATAGGCATATAAGCCTAACAATAAACGAGAAATAAAATGGGCTCATAGGCCCCAATAATAATAATCATAAGTACACACCACACGGTCCATAATCAATCATCCACAAATCATACATCACATGTACACATCATCATCATGTAGGACTACTAGATGATAATAATAATAATAATAATAATAATCAATTAAGCTTTTAAATAATTAATATTTTTTGAAATTGGGGTCATAGAGGGAATTTCTTAAATTTTGAGGGTATTATGGTAATTTAGATGAAAGGATAGAATTTAACATTTCTAAAATTTCGAAAGGCAAAATTATCGTTTGCCAAACACCCTAAACCCCTTCCCTGCGCTTGCTACGTTGTGGTCATCGCCACCTTAATAGCAGCGACCACAGCATCGGGGGGAAGGGGCGTAACCCTTGCCCGCGGGCGCTTATGAGTAGAGCCGCCCGCGGGGGCCGTAGTGTCACGAACGATCGTCGCGCACCCGTAACAACTCCGTTCAACGATCCGTTCGTCGCTCTCACACACATGTACAAATGTTTGGCAGCATGTTTTGCCTTAGTTTTGAGTCATTTTGCTTGTAAAAATGTAAGTTCGAACACGCTGCAGCGTTACAAAGCGACCGCTCACCGAACCGAGCAAAACAGCCCCAAAACAGCTCCGTTTTCGTGTGCCGTGGGCTAATTTTTGTAATCTGCCTCCACTCATCAAAACGTCAGCCATCTCAGCCCCTAGGAACCCCCCGGGTGGCACAAGGCTGGATGGGGCTTCGGATATATGTCGGGCGTTGAACAACCTTTCGCAAGTTCGCACGTTACCTTGACGGGAACTTGTTGTCGCGCCCGACACCCGGTGAGCAGTTGTTTGTGGGCTTGCAGCTGTTCGTTCAACCTTCTAAAGCCCTTGTTTTCCCACTCTCCCTCTTTTCTCTTGTGCATGCAAGGTGCTCGCTGAATTGCTTGTAAAGCTTCCCCTTTTCGCGAGACATCAGGACTTGTCCGTCGCTCGTTCTTTCGAACTAATCAACTTTCTCTTTTACAGGTCCTTCGGGACCTGCAAGAGGTTGCAAGTGGGCTGATCTTTGCGGAGCAATATCGCAAGGGCGAAGCGCGACTTAGGCAATGCAAGCTAAGTTCGCGTCTTGGCCGCAAGAGTGCCTCACGCCTTAGGCAATTCCAGCTAAGGTCGTGACATTGTGGTATCAGAGCGGGCAAGCACTTCGAGCGAGCAGCGAAGGAACTTCGTAACTTCGCCATGGCAAAGCATCGTGGCGAATCAAGCAAGACGGGGCAAGCTGGACCCTTACCCCAAGCAGCCGTAGGTGCGCTGCATGTGCACACTCGCTCTCATGCTGTTGGAGCCGCTCAAGAGGAGCGCGGCAGCGAACGTGATGAGCGAGAAGTTGGCTACTCTCCACGAGCGGAGGAAGCGCAATCTGGAGCGCTAACTGGGAAAAAGAGTCACAAGGAGAGACTCACAACGGCGGAAACCCGCCTGGATGTTCTTGAAGCGAGCGTGGAGGAACTCTACCACGGCCAACAAAGGCTTGTCGGAGTAGAGAGCTCGCAAGAGGAAGCGGAGTCCAGGATCGATAAGGTCGAGGCCCTAGTTGACCGACTATCGGATGACACCAAAGACTCCATGCAACACCTGCAGGAAGTGGTGGCGGAACTCACTTCAAGGGTGGCTATGCTCACTAGAGCACTAAATGCGGGAGGAAGCAACACCCGCGTTGCACCACCACAAAACTTGAGGGCACCCGAGCCTCATGGTTATGGAGGAGCCAGAGATGCCAAAGAGCTCAAGAATTTTCTATTCGACATGGAACAATACTTTCGAGCTACGAGGCCCGATTCTGAAGACACCAAAGTTTCTATAGCAACAATGTATCTGAACGGAGATGCGAAACTTTGGTGGCGAACCCGTTGGGAGGAGATCCAACAAGGTCGGTGTCGAGTTGACACATGGGAGGACTTGAAGCGGGAGTTGAGAACTCAGTTCCTACCAGAGAACACAGAGTTCGTCGCAAGGAGGAAGTTGAGACAACTCCGCTAGAGTACTTCTATCCGAGACTATGTCAAACAATTTTCTGCACTCATGCTGGACATACAAGACATGTCCGAGAAGGACAAGTTGTTCAGCTTCCTCGATGGTCTGAAGCTGTGGGCTCAACAAGAACTTAATCGAAGGAATGTCACCGATGTAGTCGGGGCAATTGCTGCTGCAGAAAGGCTCACTGACTTTGTTTCCTCCGAAGACCCGGGAAGAAGGAAACAATCTTCAGGCAATCGCCCTCTAAAACATTCTCGAGGGAAGGAGCTCGGGGGCGAACAAAAGAAGAGGAGTTCCCACAAAGGGCCAAACCCAAAAGGCAAGGCCTCAAAACCTAGAGGATGCTTCTTGTGCGGAGGGCCGCACATGGTGAGGGAGTGCCCACAAAAACAGGCACTCAATGCTTTAACGGCTTCCATCCACCCCCCCCCCGATCGGACAAGGGCAAAGTTGTCGCTCTTAGTTCGAGCAGTTCTGAATCCAACAGCGACGATGAGGAGTCGCAAGGACCCCGGATGGGGGCGATGCGTTTGTTAAACGCCATGTGGGGTCAAGTGGGGGAGAACACGAAGACAAAGCTACAAAAAGCAGGAATTGGTGAACTGATGTACGTAGACATCAAGCTAAATGGCCAAACGACCCGTGCCATGGTGGACACGGGTGCCACCCACAACTTCATTGTCGATTCAGAAGCAAAGCGACTTGGGTTGATCTTGGAGAAGAGCCCAAGTCGAATGAAGGCAGTGAACTCGGAGGCCAGGCGAATCTCCAGGTTGGCGAAGGGAGTTCCCATCAAGATCGGAACATGGAATGGGAACACCAACATGATGGCGGTGCCACTGGACGACTTCCAAGTGATTCTTGGAATGGAGTTCATGCACGCAACGAAGTTGGTGTCAATGCCATTCCTAAACTCCTTGTGTATGATGGGGGGTGACGATCCCTGCGTGGTTCCTATCTCTCGGAGAGGAACCAAGGAACCCCAACACATATCGTCTTTGCAACTAAAGAAAGGGGTGCGAAAAGGTGAACTAACATTCGTGGCTGCTATGAAGCTAGAGCCACTCGATGAAAAGGCCATTCAAGAACCTACTGTGGTGGCGAACGTCCTGAAGGAGTTTAAGGATGTTATGCCACCCGAGTTGCCAAAGACTCTTCCACCACGCAGAGGCGTAGATCATAGCATCGAGCTGGAGCCAAGAGTGAAGCCTCCAGTGAGACCACCCTATCGAATGCCCCCACCAGAGTTAGCTGAACTCAGAAAGTAGTTAGGCAAACTACTAAGTGGTGGTCTCATCCGCAGCTCTAAAGCACCATTCGGAGCTCCAGTCCTCTTCCAGAAGAAACAAGATGGGAGCCTCCGACTATGCGTTGATTACCGAGCACTCAACAAAGTGACAGTGAAGAACAAGTATCCCATCCCGCTCATCGCAGACTTGTTCGACTAGTAGGGCAAAGCTAAGTATTTCTCAAAACTCGACCTTCAGTCGGGGTATTGGCAGGTGCGCATTGCTGAAGGCAACGAGGCGAAGACTACCTGTGTGACCAGGTATGGAGCGTTTGAGTTCTTGGTGATGCCTTTTGGCTTAACCAATGCTCCGGCCACGTTCTGCACTCTTATGAACCAACTATTCAAAGAGTACTTGGATAAGTTCGTGGTTGTCTACTTAAACGATATCGTTGTCTATAGTCAAACGCTCGAGGAGCATGTCCAGCACCTACGGACAATCTTCAAGGTTCTCAGGGAGAACACTTTGTTCGTAAAAAGGGAGAAATGTTACTTTGCCCAAACAGAGATCTTATTCTTGGGGCATCGAATCTGTGATGGCTCCATTCGCATGGATAAATCAAAAGTGCAAGCGGTTGTGGAATGGCAGACTCCAAAAAAGGTGCTAGAGTTGAGATCCTTTCTTGGTTTCGTCAACTACTATCGACGCTTCATAGCGGGGTACTCGAAGCATGTAACTCCACTGACGGAGTTGCTGAAGAAGGAGCAGCCTTGGAAGTCGTCTAACAAATGTGAAATAGCATTCCAAGATCTGAAGGCTGCCGTTATGGAAGAACCAGTACTCAAATTGCCAGACTATAGGGAGCCTTTTGAAGTCCATACAGATGCTTCGGACTTCGCTATTGGGGGAGTACTCATGCAAGAGGGTCATCCGGTGGCCTACGAGAGCCGCAAGCTCTACGAGACCGAGCGGCGGTATCTAGTGCACGAGAAGGAGATGACAGCGGTGATCCACTGTCTACGAGTTTGGCGACACTACCTCCTCGGATCGCGATTTGTGCTAAGGACGGACAACATCGCCCTGAGCTATTTCCAAACACAAAAGAAACTCTCCCCAAAGCAAGCATGCTGGCAGGACTTTTTAGCTGAATTTGATATGGCAATGGAGTATAAGCCTGGAAAGGCAAATGTCGTGGCTGATGCATTGAGTCGGAAGGCGGAGCGCGTGAATGCCGTACAATTGGAGGGCGGAGGCCAAGCAAGTCAGTTGCACTCCAACTTCCTTTCTAGGATCAGGGATGGACTGTATAGTGACCCCCAGGCAGTCATCCTGATGCAACTCATCAAAGAAGGCAAGGCACGACGATTTTGGGTCCGGGAGGGACTCGTTTACACAAAAGGGAATAGGGTTTATGTTCCCCGAGTGGACAACTTGAGGCGTGAACTCTTAAGAGAGTGTCACGATTCCCTTTGGGCTGGACACCCAGGCATTCACAAAACGTTGGCTCTCGTGGAGAGGGCCTTCTACTGGCCGAAGATGGGGACTGATGTGGAGGAATATGTTCGAACATGTCTCACTTGCCAACAAGACAAGGTAGAGCAGCTGAAGCCGGTGGGACTTTTGGAGCCGTTGCCTATACCAAAAAGGCCGTGGGAGAGCATTTCCTTGGACTTCATATCAAGCTTGCCACTTGTAGGGAGACTTGGATCGATACTCGTGATGGTCGATCGGTTTTCAAAGTATGCAACTTTCATTGCTGCTCCCCTACACTGTTCAGCGGAAGAGGCGGCCAAGCTGATGATGAAGGATGTGGTGAAGTATTGGGGAGTCCCGCACAATATCATTAGTGATCGAGACGCTCGGTTCCTGGGACGATTTTGGACCGAGCTATTCAAATTGTTTGGGTCAAAGTTATACTTCTCCACAAGCCTCCACCCCCAGACGGATGGCCAGACTGAAAGGATAAACTCACTCCTGGAGCAATATCTTCGGCACTACGTGAGTGCCAACCAACGAGATTGGGTGAAGCTGTTGGACATTGCCCAATTCTCCTACAACTTGCAGCGGAGCTCTGCATCCAACAAGAGCTCCTTCGAGATCATTACAGAACAACAACCATCAACTCCTCACACCATGGCAATTGGGTATACTGGGAGTAGTCCGTCAGCCTATCACTTCGCAAAGGAGTGGCACCGAAATGCAAACATTGCGCGGGCTTACTTGGAGAAGGCGGCAAAAAAGATGAAGAAGTGGGCAGACTTGGGAAGGCGACCATAGGAGTTCAAGGTTGGCGATTTGGTGTTGGTAAAGCTCCAACCAGCATCACTCCAATTCTTTAGGAACAAAGTCCACAAAGGATTGGTACGCAAATATAAAGGGCCCTTCCCGATTATCAGCAGGGTAGGCAACGTCTCCTACAAGTTGCAACTGCCGGCGTGGTTCAAAATTCACAATGTCCTTCACGCCAACAACCTAAAAGCCTACCACTCGGATCCGTAAGATGCTTCCTGAAGTGTTCCAACTCGACTACCTCCCATCACAGCCTCCTACGAGAAGCGAGTTGAAACCATTCTGGCGGACCGCAAAGTAAAGCTACCTAAATGAGTTGAGCAGACAGAGTACTTGGTGAAGTGGCGAAAGCTTCCCCGAACCGAAGCCAGTTGGGAGCCCGAAGATGCCCTACGACATGAAGAAGCAATCATTAACAACTACTAGCAAGCGTTGACGAGGGCGTCGACAGTTTAAGTGGGGGAGAATGTCACGAACGATCGTCGCGCACCCGCAACAACTCCGTTCAACGATCCGTTCGTCGCTCTCACACACATGTACAAATGTTTGGCAGCATGTTTTGCCTTGGTTTTGAGTCATTTTGCTTGTAAAAATGTAAGTTCGAACATGCTGCAGCATTACAAAGCGACCGCTCACCGAACCGAGCAAAACAGCCCCAAAACAGCCCAAAACAGCTCCGTTTTCGTGTGTCGCGGGCTGATTTCTGCAATCTGCCTCCGCTCACCAAAACGTTAGCCATCTCAGCCCCTAGGAACCCCCCGGGTGGCACAGGGCTGGATGGGGCTTCGGATATATGTCGGGCGTTGAACAACATTTCGCAAGTTCGCACGTTACCTTGACGGGAACTTGTTGTCATGCCCGGCACCCGGTGAGCAGTTGTTTGTGGGCTTGCAGCTGTTTGTTCAACCTTCTAAAGCCCTTGTTTTCCCCCTCTCCCTCTTTTCTCTTGTGCACGCAAGGTGCTCGCTGAATTGCTTGTAAAGCTTCCCCTTTTCGCGAGACGTCGGGACTTGTCCGTCGCTCATTCTTTCGAACTAATCAACTTTCTCTTTTACAGGTCCTTCGGGACCTGCAAGAGGTTGCAAGTGGGCTGATCTTTGCGGAGCAATATCGCAAGGGCGAAGCGCGACTTAGGCAATGCAAGCTAAGTTCGTGTCTTGGCCGCAAGGGTGCCTTACGCCTTAGGCAATTCCAGCTAAGGTCATGACAGTAGTGCCCATAGACGCCGCTACCCCGCGGCGCCTTTGCACATATGCATTGTTGCCCCACAGCCATGCTAGCAGGTGTGCTACCCCCGTAGGCTGCTGGTCACTGGTCGTAAGCCTATTGCACGAAGATAGCAATGCTACCATCTGCGAGAGTAGCAACAGTTATTGCCCTTTCTTGCTTTTGTGTCAATGATTTTGATGTCAAGAGCTTCTCCAAAACTCAACACATGCAATTCAAAACCAATCTTTCACATGAACAATCTAGCTCTAATACCACTGTAAGGGCAGAAGCTCGTTGGAAGAAGCGATTGACGCACCGGAGTAAGTTATAGTATTAATATCTTAAACATCGTAGTTAGCATGATGATTAAGTTAGGAATGGGAGGTGATCCCATTAACTTAATCAAGGGGCAATTGAGCCCTTGAAAGACCCAAATTGGGTCGAATGGGTCAACCCATTCGGACCCAGAATTCCTGACCGGCGGTGGCACCGCCCAGGAGACTCGGTCTCCCAGGAGTTCTGGACGGTTGTACCACCCCTGTCAGGCAGTGGTACCGCTTAAGCTCGGTCTCCAAGCGATGTCAAGCGGTAGTACCGCCAGGACCCCGGAAATCTGGGAGATAACATTTTTGAGCTCAATATTCAAACCAGTTTGGGGCCTATATAAACCCCACCCTTTCATGCATGAAAGGGCACCGAAATCTTGATCTTACTCTGTGATTTTTAGAGCTCAAAAGTGTTGTAAAGGCCAAAAGTTCTTCTCCCTCTTTTCTTTCAAGTTTTGATCATTCAAGAGAGGAGTGAAAAATCTATAAGGGTTGTCTTCTAAGCCCGTCAAAAGGAGTGAAACTATAAAATGGTGGTTGGCCTTCGCCTATTGAAGGAAGACCTCTAGTGGACGTCGGTGACCTCATCAAAGGAGGAAGCCAAAATTGGATGTAGGTCAAGATTGACCGAACCACTCTAAATCTCGGTTTGCATTTATATTTTGTTCTCTATCTTAACTGCAAACTACCTCCATAGCTTTACTTTAACTGCACTTCGCTTGATCTTAAGTTAAAGAACTTTTCGAATCGGCTTTCGCATCGAAATCATTTTTTATTATACGAACGCAGTTTTAATCGTCGAAAGTTTTCCGCTACACTAATTCACCCCCCTCCCCCCTCTTAGTGCTCTTGATCCTAACAGCTTTGAGTTTTCAAGATATGATGAACTATTAATATCATTTATATTTCACCTTTGGGTGAAATATTGATGTATCCAATATTCACTCAAGATTATATATGGAGGTCTAATACCATCCTTATGGAATAGTATTGTTATCTTTGATTATACAACTCTAAACTGTAGGATATCTCAAACTATGGAGGTCTAATACCATCCTTATGGAATAGCATTGTTATATTTGGATATACAACTCTAAACTGTAAGAATAGAATATCTAAAATTATGTCATCCTACCCTATCATATAACTATTTAAAGTAGATTCTCCTTTGGAATTATCTAAATATCATAATTACGTGTGTCATTATGAATATTATTTTCTTAATATCATTTAAGACTAATTTCTCAATGTCATTTTATAAGTTATTGGTCTATGTCACTTTGGTGCCTATAAGACCAATACAATAATATAAAATTATAGTTTAAAATATTATATAAATAATAAGACTTTTATTATAATTCACATCTCATAAGTCTATCATCTCAAGTCACTTTGATAGCTATCGATCATATAAAACTTAGGGAGATTAACTACAAATAATATTCATCAAAAAGTTTTAATCTAATTTATGCTGAAATAATTTAATAATAAAATAACAACCAATAATTATTATTAAACATTAATCAGCAAAAGAAAAAACTCATAATTCATATGATAATTGTAATCATAATGAAATATAAATCATGAAAGATAAATATTATTTCATAATTTTAAACATATATATATGAATAACTAAATAAATGTCTAAGAACAATAATTAGATTTTATTTACTACATGCAATCAATAAATCATATGAGAAAACTATAAAAGAAATAATAATTTCTATTTTTAATATAAAATATTAAATTAAACTAACCGATTTTATTTAATTTGGGCAAGTCGAGAATTGAGCTAAATATCAGCCCAATTATACAAGTCAATCACAACCAAAAATTGACCAAAATTTAATTATTTTTTTAAATTTAATTGAAACTAAAATTTAATTAATAAATAGTCAAAATATAATCATGATCAAATTCAATTAAATTTATTGATCAATTTTATAATTAAGGATATAAATTAAAAAAATTTAATTTCATAAGGGTAAAACAATAAATTTATTGATAAGACATAAATTGAAATTATGAGATTTGTATAGGCAGAATTATCAAAAGGATTAAAACAAAATTAATAAAAAATATAAGGGTAAAGATGTAATTTTCTTTAAAAAACCTTAAGAGGCGTTTGCTTGTGTCCAGCCACTGCCTCTACCCATGGGCAAGCATCGCTAGTGTGGTCATTGCCTATGGGCAGTTACCGCTTGTGTGACTACCACCTAGGAGCAGCTTTTGCCCATGCGAGGCTATCGCTTAAACACAGCCTTTGCCCGTGTGTGGCAACCGCTATTCAGTCATCGTCAGCGTAGCCGCCGCGATGTGTGGTCAATCGCAACGTACGACTCGTTGCCTGGTGGCTGTTGTTACTGCTGCGGTGGGCATGCGCTACCCGGCACAACCACTGCCACCAATAGATCCGCTGTAATGGATATACATAGCAAGGTTGCTACGATTGCCATCGGTAGTGATGCGATAACGAAGTTACATAGCGACCAACTTCGCGATCATCGAAGATCGCATTACAAAGAATTCAACATTGCTCGCAAGAAAGCGACAAAGGCAAAGTAGATAAGAATTTAGATTGACAAAATATATGGATAATTTAAGGATCATAAACAAAAATAGCAAATCTAACGTATTTAATCTCAAGAACCTAGACTCTAATGTTAATTATAAGCATAAAATCTGTGATATATTATATGTAGTACAGAAAAACACTTATGTCAGGATTGAAATCAAATAACATTAGATCGAATTTACAATGCATACATTTCGATGCTATCTGAAAAAGATCTTTGTGTGATTTGCAATGACACTGTCCCCCATGATCCAAATATCAGGGTGAATCTCTCAACTATATCCTTTATAACATGCATAATTTAGTTTCTTAGAAGTCATGTTTATTGATACGCGAGAGCAGAGGTCTATTATCAGTTATTAGGAGATATCCTCCTATCAAAAATATCCCTAAGGAATCTTATTATATATACACTTTTATTTTCTGTTAGTTAATATCTATTATCAAATTTTAATTAATTCTATTATATATCTCTTATTATAAAGGATCATATGTGAGAGCGAAGGAGAACTGTTCATGCTCTAACTTATGCCTATGTGGGTGATTTTATTTCCGAGAAGATTAAGAACCACACCTGTCTGCAAAGTAATAAACGTATTGATTGATTTCGTTTCTATAATCTTCTCACATCTATCATCTTTCACAATTATAACAGCATTTTGAGCATGAATTGATGCAGCAAGAAACATCGAGTTATTAGGCATTTCATTATCATTTACAGGGAATAATGCAAAGCGGAGACGTTCGAAGGATAAAAGAAAGCAGTTAAAACTTCTTACAACGACATCAGCAACAAACTTCGATGCGTCGCGACTGGTAGAGGTACTGCTCGTAGCTTGCCATCGAGTTATACCGACTCCCATACGGCTTATAGACACGGGTAGACTTACTCCAGGATTACCCTCGACAACACAAACACACCAAGAGCTACATCTCCTTCATCTCTGCTCCGGTCGCGGCGAGAGCTACAACAATTAAGTCATCTCCTTCTTCCTCCATCTCTTCTCTAGCCCTGCTTTCCTCCGCCGCGGCTGCTGATGGGTTCCGTCGCAGCGTAGAGATCAGCGATCGGACGGTACCGCTGCGTCCGCCGCCAGGGGCCCGTCCCTTCCTCTTCCTCGGCCTCCAATAAGAACCCCCCGAGCGGTGGCCGTTTATTGACGGATCGAGGGGAGGAGGAGGAGGTTTCGGCGCTGCTCCCGCTGAGCTGCACGAGCTGCTCCGCGGCCGCCAACTCGGTGGTGGTGAAGAAGAGATCGGGCAGCGGCGGCAACAGGAAGTGACTGGATCGGGTAAGGGTTTCCATCGCGTTCCTCTCCGCTCTCCGTTGGATTCCTTGTGGTGGTGGTGTTGCGGTAACGTCTGTTATATAAGTCGTGGGATTCAAAGGCCCGAAAGGAACCGACTCAGGCAACGGGGGGTGGTGTGGGCGTTACGGCGTCTCACGGATCCTGTTGACGGCTGTGATGATGGCAACAGCCGTTGGAATCGACAACTTTGTCCCCACAAGAGTCGCATTGGTATTAATGTTTCCTATGGGCGGTCAGCCGAGATGGGCGTCCGAAGCCGGGTTTGATAGCTGTTGGGCCGGATGGCGTGGCAAGGAATAGATACAAGCCACCGGGCACAATCTGCTGCTATGGGCCCAACGTGTACCGAAGGCGTCATGTAATATTTTAAATATCAATTAATATTTGATATTTTTAAAATTATATTTAATTTTGATATTGTATTGTAAATACTATGATATTACCTTAGAGTAGTATTCTGAAAGTACCTGATGACTTTCTTTAAAATCATAAGATCATCTCTATATGATAGAAATTATAATTCTCATATCTTCTTCCCTTCTCTTAATTTTCACATCGTCCCCTCCTCTCACTTGATGATATATTTTTATAAAGTAAAATTATATTTATTTATTTTTAAATATTATTTTCTGTTTTGTTTGTATGATTATATTTTTATTTATTATATATTTGGCTCACACGGATTTATTTTGTAATATTACATACATTTATTAATTAATTAATTTAAATGAACAATATGTATTCATTTTAGAATAAATATTAAAATTCTTAGAAGGGTAAATTTATCTTAATGAATTTTTTAATATAATTTTACTAAGTAATATTTACATCAATATATATTTAAATATATTTACACTGAAAGTATTTCATAATTATATATTCACTCAAGTGTTTTCTAAATATATATTAAAAATATAAACATGTACCCAAACACACCCACAAGTATGTGTCCTGTATTTCATTGCAAACTGGACTCATAAGACCAATTAATTTACTAAATTATGTATATATATATATATATAATTTAAATCTTTGTTTTATCAAATTGGCTATAGAAAAAGTGCACCTGCCCGTGAATTTTGTACAAATCCATACCCAACCTGTGAATCTAATTTTCTGCCTATGTCCCTTGTGAACTTAATCATAGTGTTCCAATCCGATTAAAGTTGATCGGATAGATCCGGATACTCAGTTCCGTCTTCTATTTAAGGTAGTTAAGAAGGATCGCATGCCGTCCTGCTTGTAATGGTGGGTGATGGCGTTTGATTTTGATAGTTTTATGCATTAAAGCCGATTACGAACAACTCAACCACGGTTTGGCTGTTCTCCACTTGAGAAAACCTATTGGCGTGTAGTTTCCGAAACAGACACAAGGAGTCGAGCCATGAACTCGAGGATTGTGGATGTACGCCGCTATTAATTTGACCTGGGCAAATCTTGAACCGGCCATCGTTTCCTACCATGCCAAGTCCAATCAATTTGTCTCCGTACAGCTCTGCTGAGATGGACTGGAATCTCAGCACATTAAAAAAGGGTTTGAATCAGCAGAGACCGAAGCCTTTGCCTGAATGTTTATTCTGTTTCTAAAAGCAAAAGCAAAGGTAGTTGTTGGGGGTGAAACAGTTTTTGTTTTCAGACACCTAAAACTGTTTCCTGAAAGCAGTGATCGTCAGTATCACGCCACCGGAAACGTTTCGTCCTCGTCCACCCTTTCTTCTTCCTCGGCTTCTTGGCCGCTGCCGTTCGTGCTTGGATGAGATGAAGTGAGCTTTCTTTTGTATTAAGCAAGGACATTAACAAGCACACATGGGGAAGGTTCAGAACAAGTTACAGGAAGAATCATACATCTAGCCAAGTGCATGCATGCATGGCCTAATGCCGCAGGGAGAAGGGCGGACGAATCGGAGCGCCACCGCGTCTCATGATCTAAATCTACTCAGGTATCTAACTAGGAACGATCACAAGTCCATCTCCTCCTCTTTTACCGTCGCTGCAGGCAATTGTTCCGCTTTCCGCCGCCATCCATCTGTTCCGTGGCGGCGTAGAGATCGGCGACGAGGCGGTACCGCCACTTCCTCCTCCGCCGTCTACCCATCTCCTCCACCTCGTCTTCCATCTCCGCCGCCGACGGGGTCTTCCGCTTAGTGCCGACGGATCCAAGGGAGGAGGAGGAGGAGGAGGAGGAGGAGGTCAGGTTCCCGCTGAGCTGGACGAGCTGCTCCGCGGCGGCTAGCTCGGCCGGGGTGAAGCGATGGCCGAGGAAGGAAGAAGGAGGAGATGCGAGATTGGCTTCGACGAGCGCGTTCATCACCATGTCGCTCGGACGCGGCTCTCTTCTCTGCGCTCGAGGGGGGTGGGGGGTGGGGGGTCGGACAATGGTTTCGTTCCCCTCCTTTTTCGTGGAAGTACTTATAAAGCGTTAATGGAAATCCGACTGGGCTTAGGAAACGGAAACCGACTCGGAATCGGATGGATTACTTCCATGATGCGTCATGTTTCCGGTGTCCCGCGGGTGAGCGTAACGCCAAGCCATTTTCATTTTCATTTTCTATTTCCGACTCGGAAGATGATTACTTTCATGACGTGTCGTGTTTCCGGTGTCCCGCGGGTGACCGTAAGGCCAAACAATTTTCTATTTTGGTAAATCTAGTATAAAATAAACCTAATAATGTATGAAACAACAGAACTTTCTCTTTGGTAAATCTAATATGAAATAATTTTATATGAAAGAAATGAAAAACCACGAACTCAAAATTTTATAAGTGAATTGAAAAACAACACAACTTTTTGTTTGGTAAGGACATCGTGATCTGGCTTCCGCGAGCCCAAATGTTGCAGCATTTGATTGGAATCGAGCCAAACTAATATTATCCAAAGATTAGTTCGAAATGACATATAGGGAACGGAGAAGGTCAACCGTGTGAGTTTTCCGAGTCGTGCAGAAAGGAGTCGTGAACTCACGCTCGATCGGATTCCATCCAATTCGTCAACTTGGTGCACTCAAGTCTGTCGAGTACGGTTAGACCGAGCAGCTCAAACCGTAATGTTATTGTGGTTGGTTTGTTTGTTTACATGACAATGCTTTACGGATCATGTAAAAGCTTACACACTACTTTTTGTCTAAACCCCAAGCCGTAATCGGCTCCCACGAAAAGTAGTCCCTGTGGTGCGGAAATCCTAGGGCATGGAGTTAGCTATCCTTCGTCCGCCTCTTGTTGTCGCCATCCCGGCCGTGGAGCGGCCGCGTGGACGCGTAGAGGAGGGCGATCGGGCGGTACCGCCGCGTCCTCCGCCAGGGACCCGTCTCCTCCGCCTCCTCCTCCTTCTCCGGGAAGATCTTTATCTCGGGGGGCTGCCGTTTCGCGTTCCCGGACCCGGGAGACGAGGAAGAGGAGGACGAGGCACGGTCCTCCGCCGCGGGGGCGGAGAAGGAGGCGCTGCTGCCGCTGAGCTGGACGAGCAGCTCCGCTGCGGCGACCTCGGTGGCAGAGGAGGGCGGGTACACCGGGGCCAGGTGGAGGGTTCCTTCCATGGCTCCCGGCTTCCTTGCGACGGGGGGTTTCGCGTGCCGTCTGTTTTATTGGATCAAACGGGTTTCCATCCTTTGTTATTTTTTCTATGGTCGGGGAATAATTCGCTCGGCGTTGGTAATAGCGAACCGACTTTGATCCGGTGTGGTGTCCCGCGGGTGGACTTAAGCGAGGAGAAAAGTGAAATGAGAGTTGACGGCCGTGAGGTTTCCATTGGAGGGAAGTCTTCTTCTTCATCCGTTTTCTCTACGGAGAGGCAACCCTTTCCCAAGGACTCGAATAACTATTAGTCTCCCGTGAAATCTACTTGGTGTGACCGACTCTCCGGCTAAACCGACACAGAATTATCATAACCGGACTTCATTTACGTCGAATTATCGTCCATCTTAATTTTTAATTTTATTTACGGAAGTTTACTTACAAGTGACATTCCACAGAGAGAAAGGTCAACCGTGTCGATTCTAGCTGCGTGCACGTCATAGAGAAAGGGGATGGCCACTAGGAAGGCTACGTCCAAACAGTCGTATCTAGAAATTAGGTAAATTCATGCTCAACCGCAATCCATCCCATTAACTTCGTTTCATCTGTGACGAGGCATATCATGATATATCAATATAGTTAAATGATCGAGGATATTATCATTGTAATAGATTATATTTCTTTTACAGAGATTATTCTCTTCTCATCTAGATAATTAAGTCTCGACTTACCAAAACAATCTTTTTTTAGGGTTAAGAACACTCGACGTCTAATCCTGATCGTAAGTTCTTAATATTTCTTTCTCCTCTCTCTCTCTCTCTCTCTCTCTCTCTGCCTCCTTATGGTTAGAGAATAGAACGAAATAGTTTTCTTCTTTCGGAAGCACAGAGACGTGATGTGCTGCAAACTGCGTGTGCTCCACGGATCACCAAAGGCTGGTGTTTTTGCCTTCATTCCATGACATGTATTTACATATTAGTCCGTCTCTGATACACATAACAACCCAATTCAAAGCCGATTAAACCCCAAACTCGCTGGGGCCTGAGACGGCATCAACTCTTCGACGCCCTCTCCTCTGTTGCACACCACCAAAAGCAGCGATCATCATGGACTTAATTCTCCCTCATCCTTCTCTTCCTTTCACGCCGCTGCTCGCCGCACCTCTTCACGGCGGGGAGCGTGACCGCGTAGAGGTCGGCGATCGGGCGGTACCGCCGATTCCTCCTCCACGGCCCCGTCTCCTCTTCTTCCTCGTTCTCAAGAAGGATCGTTGTCTCGGGCGGTGGACGCGCGTTCACGGACCGGGGGGACGACGACGAGGCGCGATCCTCCGCTGTCGCGGCGGCGGAGAAGGAGGCGCTGCTGCCGCTGAGTTGGACGAGCAGCTCCGCCGCGGCGAGCTCGGTGGCGGTGAAGAGGCCGCGGCAGGCGGTGGTGGAGCAGGAGGAGGACGGTCGCGTCGGGTGGAGGTCGAGGGTTTCCTCCATGTCGCTCCGCTCTCGGGTGCTTCCTTCCAACGGAGTTTCGCGTGCCGCTCTTCCATTGGGGGAAGCGGGGTTATATCGTTTCGCTTCCTACGGTGCGCAATGGTTGAGATGAGCCCCCCCTGGTGTTGTAGTTGGTGATAGGGAACCGACTCGGGGATCGCGGTGCGCTGTCTCGCGAGGGGCCGTAATCTAGCGGACAAGTCAGAGGGCAATACTGGGTAGGAGCAACAAGGAGAGCGCCGAGTGTGCATCTGTTGTTGTGCTCGAGAGGATAAGTTATCCGACCAAGAGCGTCGCACCGGAGAACGTTCGAGAACAACAACCGGCCGGGCCGGACTGGACCGGACCTGACCGGTCTTTAAGAGCTCGGGGTGATGAATCTCTTCTCAGGGGTGAGTCATCCATCGGACCCATTGATGGGGTCCGCCTGTGTGAGGTCCATGAGAGGCCACAGCACCCTCGATCCTCCCCCTGGATTGGGTCGAGGAGCAGAGATGGGAGGAGAGAATAATGATCCGATGATGGCTACAGGTAAAGTCCATTATATCGTACGGTATATATATGAAAAGAGACGCACATCGGTGACAGCAATTTTCTGTTCTTCGGTGTTTGTTTATGAGAATATAAAGAAAAAAAAGATATATCAATACTAACTAAAATGCTTAAAGTTAAACTATCATTAGTGTTTGTGTTCACGGAGGAGGAGGAGGAGGAGGAGGAGCTGATGCTTCAGGTGTTGCGGTGCTCCTGCGGAAGGGCTTGATAGCCGCTGACTTCAACACGTACTCGTGGTACAGCGCGGCGGCCGCAGCTCCGATGAAGGGACCCACCCAGAAGATCCACTGCAGCAAGGGAATGGAGAAGCCAGATAAGGTGGTACCTTTGAACTCTTGAGATTAAAACCAATGCAAGTTTTAAGACTTTTGAGATACACAAGTAGCGGTTGGAATAATAAATTAGGTTTTATGATTAGATTAAAATTTATTTATGTATCTTAATTAAATTAGGACTCACAGTCTTAGTCAAAATCAAATGACTAATATAATGCATGGAGTGTTCAAGAGAGATATAGGGTAAAACCAAGGAGAGAGAAAGACTATAAATCATTATTGATATGGATAAGAGTTTTTGATCAACACAATCTCTAATATAATGTTAGATCATTCCTTCTCTATATTTTGTTAAATTCTATCATATCTTCCTAGAAATTCACCATCATGGAATCAAGGCTAGCTTGATCTTCAACATTGATAGAGATAGAGATAGAGAACGAGCATCAGTGGTGAAAAATGATAATTTAATCTTTTTAACCCTCAAAGGAGGAGATATCATAATCAACATGGTAATAGAAATATTAGATTGTAGTAGCAAATAGATGATGGATATAATGATGTGAAAATTGATAGAAAAATATAGATGAGACATTGAGAGACAAACTCGCATTCAAAAAAATTATATTGAATGCATGGATAATATATTTTTTTAATCTTTTGGTATAATCTTATTATGTAGATATGATGGAATCGATTATTTAAGATGAAAAATTACAGTGAAATCTTTTTCTTAAGGATTGAAAGAAATAGTCGTTGATATCTAATAGAGAAGAAGAGAGCACTATGACTAATCTCTTAAGCAAGCGAATGTATTGTTTCTGTGGATCTCTAGAGAAGTCTGATTGATTTTAGAACACATATATGAAAAGTGTATGTCCTCCTACACTAATAGAAAATAAAAAAAAATTAACAAATAAAAAAATAAAAGATGAGAATGAAAAAAGAGAGATTTTTCAATAATATTCTTGTTGAGTTTGAAGGCAAAAATAAAATTCAGATTAAGTAGTTTCCAACATGAATTTTCTTATAGTAGATGATTTTAATTTTGTTGGTATCATAAAATGTTTTTACCTCCTTATACAAAAGACATTGCAAAGCGAGACAAGTTCTTGGTGTTTGAAGATCTAAAAGATATGGCTTGTTTTCGGTATTTAAAGATGTAGAAGATACAGCTGATGTTGACAAAAATAATAATACTACTCTTCCATATTTCCAAGTAAAAAAAAGTCTCATGAATTTTGAAGTAAAAAACATTTTATAATATTATTTCGATCATTTATTTTATTTTTTTGGAGATTGGTTCTAAATTAATTTGATAGACCGACTCACTGAGTTTTGAATTTTTTATAACATTTCATATTTAGGAAGTTTGATATTTCATAGATAAAGTCAAACTCTTGGTTTGACCCCTCATAAATAAGAGTTGACTAGGAGAAATAAGGTGGAGCCAAAAAGATGTCCGATTTGATAGATGGAGAGATTCTGATATGGAAGTAAGAGCTTTTTGTTATCATTTATACTATATGATAATTTCCAATACGAACTTACCTGATCATTCCATGCCTTCCGTCTGTTGTAAATGACAGCAGCTCCGAGGCTCCTTGCCGGGTTGATACCTGTGCCTGTGATCGGAATCGTCGCCAAGTGCACCAAAAACACCGCAAAGCCAATCGATAGAGGCGCCAACACCTACATCGTAGCTCAAGAAATTACTCTCTGCATGGTCGCGAAGGGAGGGGCTCCTGCACGTGGGATCGGAGGACACGTACCGGAACGTGGGAGTCACGGGCGTTGCGCTTGGGGTCGGTGGCAGTGAAGACGGTGTAGACGAGCACGAAGGTGCCGATGATCTCCGCGCCAAGCGCAGCACCGTTGGAGTAGCAAAAGGCCACCACGTTAGTCCCGCCGCCGAAAGCTTCGAACTGGTGTTTCATTATAGCCCTCGCGATTCCGACGCCGCATATGGCGCCCGCACACTGCGCCACCATGTACGACACCGCCCGCAACACCGACACCTTTCGACCTAGGAGAAGACCAAATGTGACGGCCGGGTTGATGTGTCCACCTGATCGTAATCATGCCAATAGCAACGCGTCAAATGCGAAGAGAGAGCGAGAGAGAGATGAAGCTAAGATTAGTGCGGCGAGAGGACCGACCAGAGATGCCGGCGGTGCAGTAGACGAGAAGAAAGATCATGCCGCCGACAGCCCAAGCGATCCCAAGGAGGCCGACGCCGCCGCACTGGTTGTCTAGAGACTCGGCCTTGTGGCCGATGACGGTGGCCACGAGGACATAGAGGAACAGGAGGGTGGCAACGAACTCAGCGATGAGAGCACGATAGAAGGACCAGAGCTTGAGCTCCCGCACGTCGAACAGTGGCGCTGGTGGGTGCTCCGGCACTACCCTTACTTCGTCCGTCATCTCTCGTATCTCGCAGGAGAAATGGGTTTCTGTGAGAAGAAAGAGACGGAGAAGATCATAGAGATTTATAGTGCATGAGAAGAGTGTCTTCTTTGGTGATGGCGTACAAGTAAATTTAACCGAGAAATTTCCAATTTAATTAATTATTGTCATTTTTTTTTTGGATTTTTGATTAGGAAATACGATTCACTATAAAAATTTGATTAATTGTTTTTTCTTCTTAGCATTGTTGTGCATAAATAAAATAATTGATCTAATGTCGAGGAAACCATTAAAATGAAGATTTCTAAGGAAATATCTCGAATGATTATTCTCATGGAAATAATTCAAAATAAGAATCCTTAAAGAAATAATTCGAATATTGTTAGGTTGATGGTTTTGCATTTTATGCCCTCACATTCTAAATATACACACAACCCTGAATGAATCATCATTCTCAACAATATTGTTTCGTCTCCTTATGGTGTTAGAGTTGTTTGATGACACATAAGAAAATAATTCAATTGATCATTGTCCTCCATGTTTCTTGGATTTTTAAACGAGGAAATATGATCCACTGTAGTTGATGTTGTCACTCCTAGAAATTACGTTGATTATTTTTTATATTACGTCCGACCATTGTGGTGGTGCATAAAATGATTCAATTAGTGTGACAACAAACAATTAAAATAATATTTTTTTAGTAAAACAACCTAAATGATTATTCTCATGGAAAACACTCGTTGATAAATCAAATATTCAAAAACAAGAGTTCAAGAGAGAATAGGAAAATAATTCAATTTATTATTATTCTTATTGTTCAAATTAAAGGATTTTGATTAGAAAATATGATTCACCATAATGAGGAAAAAAAAGAGTAAGTTTGAAATAGGTGCAAATTGCACTTTAGACTTCCCACACAAATGGACAAAGGTTCTTCTATTTTTTGATGATTTTATGAATTTTTTAAAGATTAATTTGGTATGTTTTTAGGTCGATTATATAAACGAGTATAATCGCGTTGTAATAAGTATCTCAAACTTTCACTACAAATTAACAATGATATCTTAATAGCGAGCAAATTAGTTTTTCTAGCTTTTACTTGATTTTAGGGACTCATAAAGACATAACACTTTATGAACAAGTGTAACAGTATTTGATCACTGTGACTTCAGGTGAGTAATATCATTTGCACTTTAGACTTTCACTGCAAATGACTTACAATAACTTAATAGCAAGTTCATAGGATTTTTTTTCAATAATTTTAGAGACTTATTTAGTTAATATTAGCATGTTTACAAATTAATTTAGAATTTCACCATAGATGAGCAACAAACATCAATAGGGAATTAATAGATTTATGTATTCTTAATAATCTTAGAAAATTTTTAAGTCAAATATGATAACTTTGAAATACTCATCCATTGAACCTCAAACTTTTACCACAAACAAGCAAAGATGTCTCAATAATGAATAAATAGAATTTTCTATATATCTGATGATTTTAGGGACTTTTTAAGCCCAATATGGCATGTCTTTAAGTTGATCATCTGAATAAGTATAGTATTGGTACAACACTTTGAAATAGGTATGGATTGCACCTCAAACTTTCACCATGGATAGGTAATATCTAGGGCGATCTCCCTTAAAAAATAACCCACATTTTGGGTATTTCTCGGTTAATATCTCCCATTTTATTTTTATTTTTATTTTTTTCGAATAGTATTTCTAATTTAAAAAATATTCAGATTATTCCTCAATCATAATTTTTTCGCCTGTTATAGTATTTTTGGCCACCAAAAAAATATCATAAATGATCTAAATAGACTTTTAATCTCAATCAAAATTTTCCAATAGTAACTCAACAATAAATTCATGCATTTTCTGTGTTTGGTGGTTTATATTCTTTTTGAGCCCTATTAGGCACAATTCGTAATGACTTGGGAGTAGGCATTCATTGAACCTCAAACTTTCACCAAAATGGGCAACAGTGAATCCATAATTTTTTTTGATTTATTTATAGTGATTCTATGCATTTCTAAATTGAACTTGACACGCTTTCAGGTTTATTTTCTGAACCAATGTAATCAATCACATTCATCCATTAATGTAATTTAGAATACTCATCGATCGCACCTCAAACTTCAACCACTCATAGGTAGTGAATGGGTTTTTCTATCCTTTTGATGATATTAGAAATTTCTAAGTCCATTTTGGCGCATCGATCGGTGACAAAAAAGAATTCGATCGCGGATAATACGATGACGAAAGGTAGAAAGGAAGGGAGAGGGAGAAATGAGTGTGGCAGAACGCAGAGAGTGACGAGAAGCAACAGCGGACGAGTGAGGTATGCTACATGTGGGATCGACGATAATGACGGAGAAAAAGGAGCCGAGCGAAGGCGGAGAGGACGACGACGGTGGATGGGAGGTTGGCTTCTTTCCCTAAAGATGCAGAAACGTTTGCGAATGGCCGTGATGACCACACACCATTTTGTTTCCTTGGCCAAGTGTCGCCCACAGGGAAGCGAAGCAGGTCCTGTTACTTGGAAAGAGCAGATCAGATGGAGGTTCTCCTTCTGAGACAGACATGGCGGAGGCACAGCAGCACCAGACCATCACGATCAGGGTCTGGTGGCGGACGATCCATCTTTATCTCATTCCCTAAAGGCTCCATGTCATGTACCTGCTAAACATCAGCAATGAGGAAGCTTGTGATCTCATTGCCTAAAGCTCGCCGCTACAACCATGTCATCATCTTCTTCTTCTTCGCCTCTCTCTGTCCCATTCTGCAATCTCGAAAGATAGCAGTGTGCTTGACTGTCGTGTCCCTACCAGCAACAACGATGAAGACAAGGGTGGATAAGATTGTAGTTGATTATCATCGTTGGGGGAATGTTCTGTCCCATAATTGCACACAACCAAAGCTAAAAGGCACAGTTCTCATCTAAATCTATAAACAGAGTCTCCTACACAGATATGAATCATGCAAACATCTTGTAACCCATCACAATATATTAAAGAGTTCATAGCACAACAAACGAGAGAGAGAGAGAGAGAGAGAGAGAGAGAGAGAGAGAGAGAGGCGATTAAGTAATCGATGTTTCAGTCTTCAGACCACCTTAGCACACTCACAACAGACCACAGAAAGAAAGAGATGCTGCTATTTTAGTTGCTGCGGCTGCTCCTGAAGGAGATGAAAGCCTTAATAGCCGCCGCCCTCAACACGTACTGGTAATACACCGCCGCCGCCAGAGCTCCGCCGAAAGGACCCACCCAGAAGATCCACTGCAGAGAGGAAGGCAAAAACCAGATCATGTTCCAATAACTCCTGAGATCAAAACGAAACTAAGTTAAGATGAAGAGACTGACGTGATCATGCCACGGCTTGTGCTGATTGAAAATGACCGCAGCTCCTAAGCTCCTTGCCGGGTTGATGCCGGTGCCCGTGATCGGAATCGTCGCCAAGTGTACCATGAACACCGCAAACCCGATCGACAGAGGAGCCAACACCTACACGGGAGCGGCAAAAGCTTTGGACCAGCGATCTTTTTGGAGAAATGGATCGTGCATATGGACACGCACCGGAACGTGAGAGTCGCGGGCGCTGCGTTTGGGGTCGGTGGCGGAGAAGACGGTGTAGACGAGGACGAAGGTGCCGACGATCTCGGTGCCGAGGGCGGTGCCCTTGGAGTGGCCTGGGGCCACCACATTAACCCCGCCGCCGAAAGCGTTGAATTGATGCTTCATGATGGCCTTCACGATCCGGACGCCGCATATGGCGCCCAGGCACTGCGCCACCATGTACAGCACCGCGCGCAGCAGCGACACCTTCCGCGCCACGAATAGACCCAACGTCACAGCCGGGTTTATGTGCCCGCCTGATCACAATCGAACGCCAACGGCAGCGTTAAAGGAGTGACCTTTGACGAGTTTAGAAACAGAGAGGGAGAGAAGTGAAGCTAGAATTGGTGCGGTGAAAGGACCAGAGATGTCGGCGGTGCAGTAGACGAGGATAAAGATCATGCCACCGAAGGCCCAAGCGATCCCAAGGATACCAACGCCGCCGCACTGGTCGTACTGAGACTGAGCCTTGTAGCTGATGACGGTGGCCACGGTGACGTAGAGGAACAGCAGGGTGGCGACGAACTCGGCGATGAGAGCCCGGTAGAAGGACCAAAGCTTGAGCTCCCCAAGGCCCAGCAACGGCGCCGGCGGCGGGTCATGGTAATCCTTCGCCGGCGGGTGCTCCCCCTCTGCAGTCACTTCCTTCGACATCTCTCTCTAGTTCGTGCTCTCTATGGCTTCGCAGTGAACCGGATGACAGTCGAGATATATAATGTACAAGACAAGGGTGTATCTAAATAATCTGCTGCGAAAGGGGATGATTTTGTTTATTAAAATAATATATATTTATATAAATTTGAGGAAAATATCTTCTTTAATCATAATCATAAGTTCAAATCATACATATCTTCCTAAATCATAGACTAATTAAGGATTAAAAGAATATAAATGATGTTTTTATCGTGATCTTCTATCATGCTCATGTAAGATTGAGTTTTTATCAAAAATGTCAATCTTGCACCAACGTAATTAAAATATCATGTGAGTAAGAGGCTTTGTTAGAGAGTCGATTAATCATAAATATGTAGTTAAGATCTGATAATTTAATTTCTAAAGAAAGTAAAAAATTATTGATAATATATTTCATGCGAGAGTGGAATATGAGTTAGAGCATAAGTAGGTGGCAGCAATATTATCACAATATAGGAGTGGATTAGGAGGTAATGTCAAGTTTGTATATCGAATTAGTGATTAAGTTAATTTTTGCAATAGTAGTGGTGATGGCTCAGTATTCAACTTCAATGGTAGATTTTATAATATTTTTATTTTTTGAAACTTCAACTAATCATATTGGCTCCAAGCAAGATAGTGTACACAAATATATATGTTTTATCATAAGTATTGCCAATCTAATCAATGGAGATGAAATGATGAGTGTTTACGAAGAAGAAGTTCATGATTGAGAGCCCTTTTAAAATATTATAGGATACATTTTAGTGCAGGCTAATATATAGTGAAGGGTCAAATTTATGAATTGTGATAAATTATTAATTATAAATGAAATGTTTGGATATATAAAAGATAAATATTACAATGAACAAAGTACTTATCGGTACTATGTATGATCCATAGTAGAGTTACTATCATATAATTTAAGTGACTCAGTAGAGAAGAATAAGATGATGACTTTTTTGACATTCTATATGCTCATCTATAATAATAAATCTCGAATATACTTTTGAGATAGAAAAGATTCAAAAAATATAGATATTATATTAATTTTTAAAATAATTTAAGGTTACTAGGTCTTGATGAAGAATTTCTTAGGATCTTAATGGCACTAAGAAGTGAGGGAGAGATGAATTAGTACATAGCGATTTTAATCGATTTTAAAATTCAATCTCGATCGATAAATTAACATGCCTTAGAAACTTGATTGATTAAGTTAGATGTTTTATGACCAAATTTAATCACATTACACGTATCAAATTCTACCTGCCAGATTCAATCATGTAAAAAATATTAGATATATTAAAGTTGAATTCAGTCGCCTAAGAGATATTTGACACCACCTAGTAGAATTATAGGGATTGAGAGATAACAAGCTAGATTCAATCACATTAAAAATATCATATTCTTTAAGGTTTGATTACATTGGAAGCTTTGTGGTTAGACTCGACAATGTCAGTGATGGAAGATGCTTAATAATCAAAGTTGAGGTATTGATTTCTGTATGTGATTTTTCATTATCGCTTTAGGTACTAGGATTTGTAACCATCTTTACCTTGAGTATTTTGCCTAATATGATTTGATTCTTGATCGTTTGAGATAATGATGATTAGTTTCTTCATAGCTAATCAAGGAGGTCCAAGTTAGTGCCACAATTGAACCATCAAAGATTTGAGAAGATTATAATCTTATTAATTAATATATGGTAACCAATCGAATATGGACACACTACCATGTAGTTGGACTATTGGATAAATAAAGGACTTAACTATATAATCTATAAGTTGCTTAGGTCCTAGATAAGAGGAGTCTTTGAGTTTTCATTCTTTTTATAGTTATTGAAAATCTTGACATGCCCAAACTATTAATCTTTAGCACTCATTGATATGCCAAACTTTCTTTTTGGAGGTCCAAAATATCTTCCTCCACTTCTCCTTCATCTTCTTTGGAATTGAATTAGTCACTATTTCCTTCACCTTACTCAGCTCCTATAAGTCCCTTTAGCTCCAAAGAGGTTCAAAGTATTGTTATAATGAAGGATTCTCCTTCGAGAATGATCCTCTTCGATAATAAACACTAAAGTCTAGATAAGCTCCTTTAACTTTTGTTTTGGTCTTGAAGATCTTAACTATTGTCGATCTCACTTTTTTATTCCACCCAAATTCATTTAAGCTCATAGTTGCTTATCTTATTGAGTAATCCTATATATCAAATCCTGCTACACCTACACTAATGTATTATAGGAGGGGTTTTAGTTCACCCTCCATGCTTTTTTATCATAATCTTTCTTACATTAGGAGATATTGATGTTGAGCTCTTAGTGTTACCTTGCAGCATTTGTTGATGTTGACCTTATTGCACCCATGCTATAACATTTGCTTTTAAGGGTTTAGCATACTTAATTTCAACCCAAAGTAAATGTAAGATTCAAAAGCATCAAGCTCCAAAAAGGATTAGAAGGAATATTATTTATTTATTTATTATTATTTTTTTTCAAACGGGGTGGTTTTTAATCTTTCATAGACCACTTGAAAGTTTGCTAAACCCTTTTAAGGTTGGTCAGGTTCGAGAATAGGTGATCCTTTAAAATTTTTATATATTGTTCGAGTCTAAATCCATTTTCTAGATAAGCAAATGGTGGCTTGTTGAAACCAAGTCCACTACCTAAGGGTAAGCATTTATGGCTTCTCATTTTTATACTTAATCATTTTCTTGTTTCTATTTCTAATTTACCATCTTGCTTTTGTAGATATAAACTTCTCGATAACTTTCTCCAAACAACTAACATGAGGGGGAAAAGGAAAGTCCCCTATATCCTCTTGATCATAAGAGCAACCAAGGGTCTCATCATATCCTCAAAATAATACTATTTCAATATCAAAGGAATAAAGACATGCATTGGCCCTAGGAAGCCACTAAAAGCATATAGACAATTGACCACCTCTCTTCAATAAGAACTAACAAAAAAAGGATCGATGGAACATTTAGTTTTGGAGTCGGAGTGGTAGAGGGGAACTATACTCACTAGAGACCACTCTAGGGAGTAGTATTTGCATTCCCCTTTCAATATCTATCTGATAAAATAGGAGGCCTTCATTTGCAAGTGCATAACTTACTAACTCAAGCTTAAAAATATATTCTAAGGTTGACTAGGGGGTTATTGTTTTAAGAGATGCACTAGAGTCTCAGTGTGATGCACTAGGGCCTCACAAAGAAGATGTACTCTCGATCGATACAATCCCTTAATAATGAGGCTGATAAACATTTAGTGATGGTAGGTTTTGTAATCCCCTCGGTTTGGTGTTTTCGACTTTACCAATGACTTTTAATTATATTAGCTTTTTATATGCAAAGTCACCCCTTGATGGTCGTAGAACTTCACTAAGCTCATAATATATTAGCCACTATAACAATCCTCTTGAAGAAGAAGGATGACCTCCAAAATAAACTTACTAAAGCTGACTAGAGTTTGGAGGAGATGACCCAACTAGGAGCTCGATTAGAGGAGTGAGAGCAAGCTTGTGGCGATGGTAATTCTCTTCAAGTTTTGATAAATACTTAATGTTAAGTGATGAAAGCATATTAGAGAGCTAATAACTCGTCAACCTATATCTAAAGCTCTATCCAAGGAACTTTATCCTCCTTTGCTAAGTTGAGTTGTTGGCCAAGTGACTCCAGATAAAAGAGGCCCTTCAAACATAATATAAAGCAATAATTGTTGCAAACTATTAAGAGTGGGTTTCTGGAAGGGTTTCACTAAGCGTGGCTATAACACAATTGATTATAGTTATCACATAGTAATCTCTCAAATTTTCCATGGTGGTCCCTAAACGCCCAACTGACTTATGTCCTGGAGATGCCCTCATATTCATACAATATAACAATATTTTCGATAACCATAGCAAGTCGTCTACTCCTATAAAATGTAAAAGTGTCATAGTCGATGAGAAGATCGAAGGGGTACTAAAGGGAGTTACGAGCTACAGCAACTATTGACATAGTGGATGAGGAGGCTTATATCAAAGGGGTCTCATGCACTACACTATGTTATGATAAATTATCATCGTCGAACACATAAGATGTTCAAAAACAAGATGAGTCTAGCATTTAAGCCTATCACAAGCCTTAGAGTTGAGGGCATGGTGATTCAGAAAGATCTCTTGTAAAAACTATATTAGGGCATACCTGGCAAAAGTCATTTCAATGCTTAAGTTATAAGTGAAATATATAATTTAAAAAGTAGGAGAGGTGTTGTGTAGTAAACTCGTTTTTAGCCCGTGAAACATTAATGAGACATTTTATATTAGATTTTTGACGAGTAAACGTAAGTAGTTATTAATATATAATGCCATTATACGAGATAATTGATTGTTACTAGATCATGAGGAGGTCCACTAAATCGTTAGGTGTTATAGTTGTTTCCCATGTGACTCTTATTAATGAGATAAAGAGTTTATTCATAATATCGGTTGATTGGGTATTTAAGGTGACATCAAGTTGATATTGATATAGACGTGATACTTGATTGATGTTGAACTAATATGACATGTAATATGATATTGGATCATGCACGTGTCAAATTCTCCTTATCAAAAATCATATTATTCACCATTATGATCAAATTAATGCAAAGTTTAAAATTCTTTTCATATTTTCCTTCACTGCTTTATATTAAAATAATTAATTTTTTAAGCATCCTCTCCCCATCAAAACATAAATATAGATAAAGTATCTATAAAATACTAATCCTAATTCACTCGGATATTTTTTTTATTTGAAATCCTTATTTTCTTATTCTCTAAATGATTTAGTTCTTAACACTTTTGAAGTACTTGTCAATCAAGGATCATATGATCATTAACTCGTCAGTGATTTGCTCCTTTATACGCTAAATTAGTATAATTATAATCACTGTGAAACATAAACTAGTTATAAAGTTGTGCAAATTGATCCTTCCTTAACTTCATAATGATAGTAGTAAATCATTTCTTTCCTAAGATATATAATACTAATGCTTGAATTTGAATTGTAATCTTAGAAAGGTATCTTGTTTAACATTTCATGTGCTAAATGTAAATGGTAGGACAAAATTTTGATTGTCTTAACACCCAAAAAAAAAAAAAGGAATTTAAATTATAACAAAATGATCGATGGCTAAGGTTATTAGATAAGTATTACATATCTGAATAGATTGCATGGTGTCTAATATGATGCCATGTCATGACTAATTTAACTTAATCTCGCATAATTAAAAGATAAATTTCTACAATCTTATGTCCAATCTTACATTTCGCCTTTTTCTTCTAATGTATTTTTGAGCAATACAATGCATGCAACATGTGCTAATTTAGATTTTTCTTTTTTTGCTTGATGTTTTAATATGGTTTTAGCTCTTTTTTTTTTTTTGCACATTTTCCATAAATGATAAAAAATTACTGACCTCAATTTCCTTGTTAGAGATAATGGGAACAAATGTAACATCATTAAGAGTATATGATTTGCTTGATGTTTAGCAAATTTTAATCAAACATTCAAATTATATTTGGCATGAGCTATACCTCATAAGCATATCACTTGAATTCACACATTATTGAATGTTTAATGATCGAATCATTCACAAAGTGATTCAGTATTTGAAAAACTTTCCAATAATTACATATTGTTAGGCTCCTTACCTTATATACAATGTGAATTTTAATGAAACTAAAATATTATCTTAGATATGTTTGAGAACATATTTTTATTTTTAATATGCATTCCTCAAAAGGAAAATGTACAGCTATGAAATGGTATTTGGTAAACAATAAATGAAAACTATGTTTTAAATATATTGACATAAGTATTATTTGGTAAGATTATATTTCAAGAGTCACTTAAATATTATGTGATAAATTTACCCTTATAATATTTATTAATATATATATTATCTAAATTAATAAGTAAATAAATATATATATATATATATATATAATCTTATAAAAACTTTCATATTGCCTAGACTTATATAAAATAAATATAAAATAATTTTTAAAATAATAAATAAAATTTAAACATATAGAAAATATAAATCATGTTGGACAATCTCGTTATTTTAAATATCATAGGATACTCTAAGAATCTAATATATATATATATATATATATATATATATATATATATATATATATATATATATTAACATTCACATAAAATGTTAAAATATTAATATGATCCTAAGATAACATTAACATTTGAGTATTGATATTGCAACATATAAACCAAATATAATTAAAAAAAATTATCAATCACTAATTTTATATATGAAATGCATGTTTTAAATATGTTCTCTGAACATTGGAGCAGCCTTGTCTGAGTACAACTATACATTGGATTTTTTTTTTTTTTTTGTTTGCTTTTGAATACAAACTTTTTGTTTCAGTGGATGATAACTATGATTGGCCAGTTTGAAATAGAGGAAACTTGATAGCCCAATCGGACTCACCTAATTAAAATTCAAACTTGAGTACAAGTGGATCGAGTTGAGTTTGTAATCCATATCACACATTGTTGAATAATCTTATTTTTGCTATCCGACCGATCTCAAATACTTTTGGTAGAATTATAGGACCCGATGTTGACCTATTAATGGGATCCGACCTCGATGTTATTTTTATGTTTAGGATTATATTTAAAGTTCGGAGGATGCAGTAAAACCATGAATTTTGACGAATTTGATCCCACTCGGACCCAAATTTGAATCCATCAGTTGGACTTGTCGAACCCGATGTTGACCGAATCGGCTCGACCAAGGTCCGACCGAACCCGTCCAAACCAAACCATGTGCGACAAAGAACGGGGGCAGAAGGTAAATAAGTGAATCGCCCCACAAGGCGTTTCCCCGTGCCTTTCCTGCCACCGCTGTACCTTTCATAACAACTCCTCCCCTTTCTCCCAAACGAAACGACGGAATATAGAAGAGAGAAGCGCGGCGAGATTCTTCTTCCCTTCGTCTCTCTCTCTCTCTCTCTCTCGGGGGTTACCTCCGCAGAATCTTTGGGATCTCTCTCTCTCTCTCTCTCTCTCTCTCTCTCTCGGGGGTTACCTCCCCAGAATCTTTGGGAAAAGAGAGGGCACGAGCATTGCCGGTGGCTTTCGCAGTAAAGCCCTCCGAACTTTCCTCCGTCCTCCTTTAAACCCTCATCTCTCTCTCTCTCTCTCTCTCTCTCTCTCTCTCTCTCTCTTCGCCATTCCTCACCTCGCCTCGCCTCGCCCGGTGCAACCTAGGCGTCCCCGATCATGTCGCAGGCATCTGATCCCTCCCCTTTCTCTGCCGACGCGGCGTGGAACCCTCCCCCGGAACCCCCCGAGCGGTCCTCGCTGCCCGAGGAGACCTGCGATGCCGCCGTCGGCTGGCGGACGGCGGAGAGCGAGGAGCACAGGAACGGCGGCAATGCGGCCGGAGACCGCGGGTGGACGCCGGCTTGGAGCGTGCCGGCCAATGGAGCTAGCGAGGCGGGTCCGGTGATGGGGGCGGACTGTTGGCCCTCGCTCCCAGAGTCCGCGTCGAGGGCGTCTATCAGATCCTCCTCTTTGGACTCGTTGATGGCTCTCTCGGATGGACCAGCGGCCGCTGCTGCCCTGGTGTGATCCCGTGCTCTTTGAACAAATCGTTGTTATTTCTTAGATGAGAAGTTCTTTTTGTGTATTAAATATTAATGTAGAGTGACCCTTTTGCGCGTGTTATTAGGGATCTATGATCGCTTCTTCCCAGATGAAGCTAAATGCTAAGAGCACAAACCCAATTTCTTCCCAGGATCATGATGATCTTGGTCGCCAGGGGCCTAATTCGAGCCCTAATTTAATGAAGAGACGTGGTGGCACTGGCAGCAGTTCAGCAGCTAATCATGGTCCTGGAGCATCTCAAGAACCTCATTTTATTTCAGAGATACCTTCAGTCAGTGTAGACACATTTCAGGGATCTTCTCCGCAGGGTATTGCCGACCACGGTAATAGCAATTTGGGTCAGCATAGGAGAGATGAGTTCCTGCCGCAGCTGCAAAGAGGCAGCAATAACCAGAGAAGCGGTTATGGTGACAACAAAAGGGGAAATGCCCACCATAGGCGCCACGGTAGCCGGCGCGATCAGGAGCAGGGTGGCTATGGCTGGAGTGGTCCTCGAGGTTTTAGTGGTAGAGATTCACACATGTTGATGCCACTGCCTCAACAGCGGGGACAGTCACAACCATTCATTCGAGCACCTCCACCGCCCACCACGGCACCTTTTGTTGGCATGCCACCATATTTTCGGCCTTTCGTGAGCCCCGTGGGCTACCCTGGTATGCAGTGCCTCCGATATAGGTTCTTTACTTTGTCATGTGGGTTTTGTAGTTTTGATAATCTTCATGATACCAGAATTTCCTTCTGCTCTTTATTATCTGCCGCCACCTCCACCTACTGACACACTTAGAAGCATGCCTTTCATTGCCCATCAACTGCCCCATATGAATCCCCCAGCAATGTTTCTTCCTCCAGCAGATCATCAGCGCTTCATGTTGGTCAAACAGATAGAATACTATTTCAGGTGTTACAAGAGTCTCTATGGCTAAGATTTTCTAGTGCAATTCAATATCTATGTATTAACTTGTTTGCGTTTATAGTCCTGATAATCTTTGCAAGGACCTTTTCCTGCGAAGGAATATGGATGATCAAGGTTGGGTTCCTATCTCCTTAATTGCTAGCTTTAATCGGGTGAGTTGTTTTAAACTACTTCAATATCTTTTTCTTGTTTGTTTTTGCTTACCACTTTTCACTTGTCCCTATTGCTGATAAGTAATTTGAAAGACTGAAACATTCTTTTTCGTCATTTCTGTTTTGCATCATATAGAAAATAAAGAACAGATGCTTTGACTCAATTTTCTATTCTTTGTTCTGGTATAACTTTAAGTAACACATTTAACGCTAAAGAAGAGCGCAGTCCTCTGCTGACAAAGTGGGATACCATGCTCAGAGTGCCGGTGTGGTAATTCATGCTAAGCATATTGTTATATTGTAAGTATTCATATAATTATAACAAAAAAATTGTATGGTAAATTTTCTCTTGCATAATTTTAGAAACATTCGATAATTTACAATATTGTCCAAGTAAAATCATCTGATGCAACTTTAGGAAACACTTGCTGCTCATTGCCCAAAGTCACATAGTCTAATACCATATCCCCTCTATTCTTGCTTTATTTTACACAGTAGTCCCTAATTTCGTTTTCTCTTACTAAAGATTATTTAACCTATCCTAAGGAACCAAAATTTTCTTTATTCCTAGCTACTAAACTATGTAAGTTGTGACTCAAAACCAAGACAACGCAGGGGGCTAGTGTTTTTTCTTGTAGTGCAGCCAACTCTTACTTAAACTTCTCTCTTACCCTCCATTGCTTGTTTGAGAGAGTTTGAGATTGTCATCGGCTCCTTTTTTGGTGGCAATTTGAATTCAAAGTTTTGTAATAATATTAGATGCAAGGGTTTAAGGTTTTGTGGTTTGGTTTTGGATGTAAAACATGCTTATTAAAGAGAGTGATGCAAGAGGGGCAAAGGAGATTGCTGTTAATGTAATAAAAATAGGTACAAATAGGATAAGGGTAATGATAAGGTGAGAGGTAGAAACTATGAAATGAAGAAATAATAGACTAGGTGGTGGAAAATTATTCATGAGAGAAATTAGAAATATTACTAAGTAACATCTAACCTAATGAAGCATTGTTTCATTTGTCAAAATTCATGTCTTATTGATAAACATAGATATATAAGCATTGACTAAAATATATTGAACCTAGACATTCCTAGGACCAAGGATTATAATTTTGGTTAGATTGGTCTCTATTGACTGTTAGATGCTTTTTTGACCACACTGAATAGTTTTGCTTGCTCTAGTTCCACACTGTGTGTCACCTGGTATTGCTGTCAATACTGAGTTGTATCGGTGGTAAGCCTATTCACACTTTCTCTCTCTTGTCTATCAGCTAGCTTTGATTACAATATGGAACATAGTCATTGTAACCAAACTACAAAGTGTTCTAGTCAAGCCTTGAGTCACTAGTTGCATCAGTAGGCCAACAGGTCAAACTATATGTCTATTTAAAAAAATATTTAAAAATATATAAAATTATTTATAGTATTAGAAACTATTTTAAAAACCTAAAAGTATCTATTTTAATAAAAAATAGAACAATCTTAAACATAAATGCAAATAATAAAAAATAACATCAACTAATATTATAAAAATAAATCTTAACAAAAAAAAAGCATGATAATTTTTTTAAAAAATAATTACAGTAGTCCAAACAAAAATAAATTGTTTAGCAATATGAAATAAATACATGCAGCATAATTATCATGACTCAAATATCAAATACATATGAACTTAAAGATCAAAATTATAGTTTCTAATTATCAAACTGTCATGTAGTTCTACCCCGTGAAGTCCATTCCATATCATATTCAAATTTTTAAAACCTCTAATATGGTGAAATACAACAAGAAGCTATATCAACAAAGTAGATGGCCATGGAAATGTGAGCGGCTGAAGAATGACATTATTGAAGAAAGAGGAGTGGTTGATAGAAAGACCTTGTTGAAGAAAGAGGAGTGGCTGGTAGTAAAGGAGTTGCTGAGTAAAGAGAAATAGACAATGTGTGAGGGAAGATGTAAGGAGACGGATGGCCAAAGGGAGACGAGACAAAGAGAGGGCACGAGATAGAAAGGGTGGAGAGAGAAGGGTGGTCAAACGAAGACGAGGAGGTGGAGGGGATCGAAGGAAGAGGAGGTAGGAGAGGAATGATCAGATAAGCAAGGGTATTTTCTTTCTCACTTTAATCCTAATTTAAAATTAACATAACTTCCCTCTAAAATAAATGGTAAGAAGGTTTAAGGGAAGGGTTTGTAAGTAATTTTAGCTATATTACAAAATTAAAAACTGGTCTGATAGCTGGCTTATTTTGAGTTTTTATCGATAAGTGGATGAGACTGACCATTGGTTCATTTCTCAATTTTTCTGGTCCAACCATCTAATGTAGTTTGGTTCAAACAACTATGGGACAAAGGATTTTTATGACACTTGGGAAAAATTGCAGTGCAGGTCCTATCATGGGTCACATTATATTGGCTAGATGCTATGGGATGGAGGATTTTTATGGCATATTTTGATTGGCTTCGATCATTGTTTTGATGTGCTATTATAGTAATTGTCTATGATATCAAAGCTTTTTGATATTCATTACATTTTGGATTTGATCTGTCAAAAAGTTTGGCTGTGAGGCCGGTGTCTACACTGACAAAATGGATGCGGGTGCCGCCTCTCTTGGTCAGCTGCAAGAAGGATCGCACAGCTCTTTACAAAATTTAATACCTGGATTATGTTGAAGCTTTCTATGTTCTTTTAACTTTCTGCTTGTTCATGTCCATATTATTCTTTCCTGGGTTATGGAAGGATAATTTTGTCTTATTCTGTCATTGAATATTTTCTTATTTTAGTGAGACTATTACCAGGTTTTGAACTGGTTTTAGCAGTCTGTTAGTTTTGACAATAGTGCAAATTGACTTTTGGGTATCTAACCGTCCTCATCTGTGATAGCTATCTACTGAAGTTTTGGTTTGACTTTATATAAATGAATTTATATTGGGCAGGGTTCTTATTAGGCATGATCAACATATTGTGTTGACTAGCTGTGTTTTATGGATGACTGGAGAAAACCATTATTTATAGGATCTGGATAGTTATGTTATATGCTTTAGTCATTTGCTGGATCTTCTTCCATTTCATCCATATTTTAATCACAAATGGAATTGTTTGTGTTTCGTTTCCTGCAGGTCAAACAGTTGACAAGGGACATGCCACATATATTGGATGCAGTACGAGGTTCAACAGTGGTAGAAGTGCAGGTACAGCTTACAACTTTTCATTTTATTTCTTCTTATTTGTATATGCTTTATATTCCTGCACATAGGATAGTCGATAAGTAGGTGCCTTTGCCAAGTCTTGATCAATGCCAATTTCCAATATGTTACTGCCATTGTGGTTATTCTTATGCAGCTGCAAAATAGAAGGATACTAATAAGTAATTTGTTTTGCACTTGCGTAAATTTATTTGGGCCATATGCTAACTTCTGCAGTTGTTGATGCAATCTGATGCAGGGTGAGAAAATAAGGAAACGTGGTGATTGGATGAAATGGATGATGCCACCAACCCCAAATCAGTATGATCTTGCTTCTGGTTCCCAATCTCCACTAACACCAGGCTATGATTCAGTCATTGCTCACATGCATACTTTTGGACTAGACGAGGGTTCTTCCCATCATAGTATGAGTTAGACTTGTGGGAACCCCCCAGTAGTACTTGTCAGATTCATAATGAGGTACTTTGAAGTAGATCAGCATCTGGAAGTTTCAACAACTAGATGCAGGATTCTCTTACTGAAGATGGAGACCGGTCAGTCGTCCCAATCAGTCAGAACTATGGACAGATTAGCCAGGAGAGACTCGTTGAAATTCGAATGCATGAGTCAGAACCGGAGAATGTGAAAAGGAATGATTGTTGAGAGCCATTAGTCGAGGTCTTCGCCTTGGCTGCAAATGGGCATCAACCAAGAGAGAAGCGGAAAAAAAATGACGGAAACGAAGAAAGAATTTGAGAGATTTAACTTCCAGTCAATTATCTCTAGGTTGAACTGCTACTACCATATAGTGGAAAGGAGGTTTCGGATTGGCGGTACTCATTGGCATGGCTCCTTGGGATGGGCTTTCTGAATCCCCAGCCTTTTGCTGTCACATAGCGGTTCTCATCTCCCCCAGAGCTGAATCTGCGGGCATGGTTATAGTTTCCGATACTGTCATGGTTACATTACATATACCTATTATTCTTTAATTGCAGCTGCAAATAATCGCCTCAAATTATTTGATGGATTGAATAGATAGATTATCCACAACACAGGCTGAGATCTGTCGTATATCTTATACATATTACCGTTTGTATAATCATTCATGGAGTTGCAGAATATTGTCTTCAAATATAATCATTCATGGAGTTGCAGAATATTACCGTTTTCGCTGATGGAAGAGACCTGAGCAAGCCGAGCAGACAAACCGGCGTGGAAGATCACACTCACGAGACACGTAACCACTCTTTCAGGGGCAGGTTTAGACCCTTTGAATGCAACTTTAAATAGAATGTGCGGGTAAATCGAGTCCAAATCAACGCATAATAGTTATTCCTCTTGCAAATAGACCCTTCCGGAATTCTTTCCGTGGATGATTTTTTGTTACCAGCATGCTCGACAGCTAACAGACCTCCTGTGATAATGGCACAAAAAAAAATTGTATTAGGTCATGTAAAGCTTGTCACATCTTATCACATGTCAGGCTTCTGAGGCCATGAGACGTAAATAAGCATGAGGTAAATTGCTGGATTTATGAATATAATCAATCCCACAGTGACCCTTTAGTGGTCCTTAGTACTGTCATCCCACCACCCAAATGGGAGTGTAATTTGCGTCCTTGCACATACCGGTGTTCGATATCGGAATGAGAGAACCTCCTCAATTATTTGTACTGTATCAGAATTCTAATCTGGTGAACGCTAAAAGATTTCATCTCTCATATTTTAATCTTAAAGAAAAAGTTAAGAAGAAAAAAAAAAAGGATTACCATTTTTGTCACACATGCATGCTACTCTTTACTGTATCAGATTTCCTTGATACCATTTTAATTAATATGTTTGTTTGAGCTTTTTGTCTTTGACACACATGCCGCTGCATCAGATATCAAACATCCCGTGGTGAGTGCCACCCTGCGGCGACCTCAGATTCCCTGTGTCTCCCCTGTATTTGCCTTTGACGGTCCTCATCTCCTTCCCGCTCTGTGGACAAAGCATGCCACGGCCCCACGCAGAGCTACGGACGTGTCATACCGCACATGTACTCCGGCTGCCCCCTCGGCCGACCCAAAAGAAGTTAACCAGGCCATACTCATTTTTAGAATGCTGCTTCTCTGTCCGTGGCAGGCGATGGCCGTAGCAAAATCATGAGGCTGGAGGACGCAGAACGCCTTCTCCACGTGATCCCCGGTACTGGAGTTGACGGACGTTAATTGCCCTCGTAGGGCTCCGCTTTGTGCAGGACGGAACAACCAACAAGAACAAGAAGAAGCCAGAAGCTTGCCTACTATTACGCCTCTCTCTCTCTCTCTCTCTCTCTCTCTCTCTCTCTCTCTCTATATATATATATATATATATATATATATATATATATATATATATATAAGCCAATCTCTCTGTTTGTGTTGTCATGAGTGGTGGAGTGGTCTCCTCTCCGATAACCTCTTCCTCCTCCTCGTCTATGGCGCCGTCCCAGACCCCAGGGAGGGCGATGGAGGAGGTGTGGAAGGACATCAGCCTCAGCAGCCTCAACCAAGACATGCCCTCCACGCCTCCCCTCTCGCTCTACTACCATCACGACTCCAATCCCACGTCCACCTCCACCTACGTCGCCGGTGTCACCCTGCAGGACTTCCTCTCCCGGGCCTTCAGGGTGGCGGATCCGATCCCTCCCACATGCTGCGTTCGCCGCCCTGCCACCCTCAGCCTCGGGTCCGGTCAGTTCCTCGACTGCCTCACCCCAAATTCCAACTGCAGCAACAGCGACGGCTCCTTCTCCAGCTGCTCCGCCGGGTTCGCGATGATCAGGAACGGGGCCTTCGAGAACGGCGGCGGCACCGTCGTCGACGGGCGGAAGAAGCGAATGATCAAGAACCGGGAGTCGGCTGCTCGGTCCAGAGCCAGGAAACAGGCATGATCCTCGTCTCTCTTTCTCTCTTGGCTCTTCTCTGAATTCTGCAGTCTCTTAAAGAGTTCCTAAACAGGCTTATACGAGCGAGCTGGAGAAGGCAGTAGAGCATCTTTTGGAAGACAACAGGAAGCTAAAGCTCATGTACGAGGAGGTAATCCATAGACCCAACAACAGGGACCTTCCATGAGTTTGCATCCGCAAGAGAAGGCTACCTTAGTCTCCTATGCGCAGGATCCTACTGTCCTTTCTCGCCCGCTCATGTCCTCCTTTTGCTTGCGCAGTTGCTTAAGCAGACGATGGCGGCTCAGCCACCTGCCGCCAAGAAGCGGAAGCTCCAAAGAACCTCAACTGCTCCGTTTTGAGGAAAGAGGGGAGCCAAGGAGCTTCATCCTCAGCAGCTGCGGCAGATGCAACCCTCTCTCGCTCTCTTCTTACAGGACAGTGAGTTGAGCTTGTCACAGGTTTTGCTTCTGCAAGATATGGCAAGCTCCTTGCAGATGAACAAGACAGTCCTAAGCTGCTGTACCTAAGCCTACAAAATAAACAAGCAAGTCTCTCTCTCTCGGTGGAAACATATGGACGTATCTTCTCTCATATGGTCTTCTGCGACATGGATGCTTCGTGTTTGTTCTTTTGACAGCAGGTAGCGCTTGATGCTAGTTGAGTTTCTTGCATTGGATCAACTTATCTACTTGTAGTATCCTAGCTGTCTCCCTACGTCTTCTTCTCCTTTCGTTTCATCAAGAACAGTGCATCTCGGATGATCTTTACGACAAGCAAGACCAGCAACCTTCACCTCCAGTCCTATCTTATTCCCTCTTCTTTACGCCTTCGAGTGCAATCCAGCTGCCATGACAGAAAGGGTGAAATATGTCGTGCTTGTACATAAGTTGATCACGCGATAAGATCTTACCGTCACCATTGCTGTGATGGTGAGGTCTTTTCCAGCTTGACAAGATCAGACGGTGATTTCCGGCGGGGTCAGCAAGCCCACCACCCTAATTTCGTCCTTTTGCTTCTTTCCACACTCGTTGAACATGATCTAAAACGTCTTTCCCGAGAATAGCAGTAAACGCTGCTTTCACCCCTTCAATCGTTCTTTGACGCTCCGATCAAAATCGCGTGTGCGAGTATTGTGGATGCTCAGCTTAGGAATTCTAATCTCGACTCTCTAAGAGGGATTTTGTTGGGATCAAAGTGATCTTTTTTGGCCTATATGTGATTACCACTTCAATGCAATCTAGCGTGACTCGATGTGCCTTACTTATCTGTGGATTACAAGGACAAAAGAGTACTTGGGTTCGGATATTATATACATGTGATTCTTTCCTTGTGAGAGATTTTTTTATAAACAGGGTATTTTTCAATTGGTATCTCATTTTATTTTATTTTTCTTAAATAGTATTTTTTTTTATATTTTAGTTTATTATAATATTTTTGACCTGTTATAGGGCTTTGGTCATCAGAAAAGTCTACTTCAAATCAAACATAATAAATAATTTAAATATTTTTTAGCTTCAATCAGATTAATTATAAGTCTAAAATATTTTATTATGATCTATAAATAATGATACTAAAAGAAGTATGATATGATGTTACTTATAAAATATTTTGTACATTAATAAAATATTAATAAATGTTATTAAAAATATTATATACTAGTTAAATAACAAAAATATAACTGATAAATATAGATTAAAAATTTGATAATTTTTTAAGTATTTTAAAATAAAAGATATTATTTAAAAAATAAATGTTGTAATAGTCTTTGAGTATAACATAATGTCACTTATAATATTTTTAATAATATATAGTATTTCTAATACATCAATATTGTAAATATTATTAAAATATTATATAGATGAATTAAATGAAACCATTTTAAGAGTTAAAATTTAATTAAAAATAATGAGAAATTTTTTAAGGAATATTTTTAAGTATATATTTTAAAATTAAAAAATAAAAAATAAGATATTATTTTTAAAGTATTTAAAAATATAAATATTTTCTAAGAAAATCATGGGTGGTTTCGTAAGTCTAAGAGCTAGTCCTTGGTGTCTACTTAGGGGCTAGACTCTTGTCACTCGAAATATTCTTATCTCCCTTGTTTCAAAATGAGCTAACTTTAAAAAAGTCAGGTTGAAAAATTCCTCTCGATATCGACCTTTGTATAGGATTTTTAAGAAGATCGAAACCCACATCGAACGCACAAAGACTATGTCAGATCTATCTTAGCCACCTCATTCCCCATAACAACAACCTCACTTGATTGTCACAAGGGTCATCTGGACAACTTCACGCCTTCAGGTCAAAATCGAGTCCGACTCCTAATTGATGTTATTAAGGCAATAACAAATTTAAATACATTTTTAACTTCAATAACATTAATTACATGTCTAAAATATTTTTTATAAATAATGACACTCAAAGAGACATGATATGATGTTACTTATAATATATTCAGTATATTAATAAAATTATATATATATAATTAATTAAATAAAAATAGATAAAAACTTTGATGAGAAATTTTTAAGTATTTTTAAAAATTTTAAATTAAAAATATTTATTAAAAAATAAAAAAAGAAAAAAATAGTTTTTTTAAAAAAATTAAAATTCTTTATGTATGTGTAATATCCATTGCCCAAAGGAAATGGGGAGGAAACGGAGGCGGACATGTAAAAGCTGATCGATTAAAGTGCTACTACATCTGTCGCCGGAACTCCTTTTTGATTTGTTTTATTCTTTTCTGTGAACTTGTCAGACGTGCCTGAAAAATCCTTGGAATAATTCATGAGATACTGTCTGTCTCAAACACATGAGGTCGATGGCAGACAAGCTAGCTTGGGTGAGGAAAAATCTATTAAGCCGACTGTGTTGGGCTTCATATCACGATCGGCAACATCTATTAAACGAGTGTTCCACAGTCATCGAGAAACCAACCAGTGAGGCAAAATAAACTGGGAGAAATGGAATCGTCAAGCAAACATCACTTGGTTTACACCAAGCAGTCGACAGCCATAAAATATGACAGAGAAGTTGGGAGTTCTGATTCTTGGGGTCAATATATTCTTGGAATCGTTAAAGAGAGAGAGAGAGAGAGAGAGAGAGAGAGAGAGTCTTGTCACTCTACACAAAAAGTAGTCACTGGTACACAACATGACATGTTGGTCAGGCAAAGACATGGTTAGTCCATCGTCTTCACATTTGAGAGAGAAGACACACAAAAGAAAGATGCTTTGTTTACTCTTTGGGATTTTTTTAGTCATTATTAGGATCAGCCATATCTTTAATTAAGAATATTTTAATCTTTATTTATAATTTTTAAAATTATTATTTTTATCTCTCATACCATTCCGTAATAATCATTTTAAATGATTTCTTCTTATTTTATTTTCTTTCCAAGTGATACTTACTTATTTAAGAATAAAAATATATATAATTTTTTCTTTCTTAAGAGATATATTCATATATAAAAGCATCAAAGATACCCAACAAACCTCTCTCTCATAAACATAAGCATCACATAACTCTTATTCCTTCTTGTCATTTTAATCATCCTATTTTTATTCTATGAATAATATCTTTATGAATTTTAATTTTATTAAATAAAACCATAAACCAGCTTGTGTCAACAGATTACATACTGCAACAATAAATAATGCATTGATAGGCACATATAATTTGGAAACACACCAGCAACTAAGTTATAGTACACAGCTTGTCTCAACAGACTAAAAACAGTTGCCAAAAGCTCACCAAGAGTTCCATTTGGGTCATTCTTGGAAACCAACTTTGCCAATGCCACTGCTGCTCTGTCTATGCACCTACCAATAAGTTGAATAAAACTAGCTCAGAAGTTTAACTTGCAGGATCAGAGCCTGACTGTCCAAATCACGATTGAAAAAGAAAAAAAAAAAGATCAAGTTATGTATTTCACTTCACCCCACTCAAACTTCAGAAAAAGAAGAAAGTTATTAGACAATTGAGGTAGCATATTGCTTAATGATCATTGTCATCTTGTGTATCATAATCGTCTCGATAAATGCTCTCGGCCATCTTCCAGACTTGAAGAATGTTATCTTCTGCCGCACTGGCAATGACCCATGGCATCTCAGGGTTCCATGAGAATTCTGATATCTTGGCGGTGTGACCTCCATGGACAAAAAGAAGCTCGGGTGGTCCATCATCAGCATCTTCAACTGTTTGTTCATCTCCAATCCTGTTCATTTATTTACAAAAATGAAATACAATTGAGCTGGCTGAGAAATCAAAGCTAGGGATCATAAAACGCCCAGGTAAAGTATATTATCTGGAACATTTAAATGCAAATGATGCCAGATTATGAATCCACCAAGATAGTAATAATATGCTGAAACATTAGCCCAAAGAATAACAGAGCTAATTGTAATCAGATGGAATAGATGGGAAGATGATGAAGTTTATAATAAAAGCTACATAATACAGGATTTGCTGATTGGATGTACATACCATGATTGGAACTTACATCATCTCTCATCAAACCAAATTACACATATGCAAGCATCAGATATCACGTCTGATTTATTCACAGATACAGTCCAACCAGCAATTTCTGATACATGACCACAAACTTCAGGATCCTATGAAGTGCTCTCACCACATTGTATATCTTTGATTTCATAAACTTTTTATTGTTGCCAATATATACACTATTTACTGTAGCTGTTAACATGCAAGCTCTTGTAAATGCATTTATATAACTTATATAGTGTACAAGAATTAGTGAAGGCTTAGAGTTGCTTCAAAGACTCAATTCAGCAAGCATTATGAAAGTGTACTGACACAATTTATACAAATATAAAAAAATATGCTGGAGAAAACTTCATTCAGCTAATGGAGTTGTTGGATCATTAATTTAGTTTAAAGAGCAAGTATTCTCTTCTCTTGGTTGTTCAACCAAGTCCTATGATTTACAGAATTATGAGAAGAATTGCAAAATTTGACACAAAGCATACAAATATGCAGAGTAGAAGTCAGAAATGGGTGTTAGCATCCAATGTGCTTTGTTTTTGTTTGTTCAGCCAACCTCCATCTAATATGTACTGTAATTCAATCTTCGAGTTGTTCATTTACCTAACACAAACAGTCAGTTCTCGAAATTTCAAGGAAATCAAATGATGCTTAATACAAGAGCCAAATGCAAGTTCATCTCACACCAGTTTCATATTTTTGTCATTGTAGATGCCCCTTGCTTTCGTTGTTGTAAATCTCCCATCTTTAGTTATGCACTTAATCTACTACTTAAGCAATTCCTAACTGTATAATCTTATGTCGCCTGGCAAATTGACAAATTCCACCCTATTGGCAGTACAAGCTTAGATACTAGATATGAGTTTTGCTTCAGTATGTCCTTTTTTTTTGCCTTTCTTCTGTTTCTACAATGCCTAGCATGTCCTGCCATTAAGAAGCTCATCAGCTGTATATCAACTATCACAGGTCAACATGAGCCAGAGTTTATCAACATGCCCACACAAGGCAGCATGTCCCATGCCTGTATCATGTCGACACAGGCTAGTCTAACAGAAGGTATTAACTTAAATATGTACAGAATAGAAGAAAAAATACCAGGAACCCAAGGTAGAAATGCTGCATGCATTTGGTTCAAAGTTATATATACCTGCAAAGGTCCCAAATCATCAGCCTTTTGTCTGCAGCAGATGAAGCAAAAACAGTTTCATGTCTTGGGCTCCATTCTACTTGAAGCACAGCTCCCCTGTAAAATCATACCCAGTAAGCTCTATGATCCTCAAATGGGACCCCTGTAAGAAACTAGACAAGGACAATTCCATGTACCTATATGATTTTAGACCATGAATTTAGAATATACAACAAAAACAAATGACAAACTGCTCGGTTAACAGAAGTACAATGCTAACAACAATATAAAGAGGTAGGAGGCTGGCTATCTGCTAGAGGTGACAAGAACAAGGAAAACCTATTTGCTGCACCCCTGTGCCGCACTGCTTGAACACAATTGCTGTAGACAATAATTCCTGGAAAAGATCTAAAGATCTTAAGATACAGGAAAAATGCAAAATCAGACAGATTTGGAGTTATCCTAGTTATCCAAGTATATTAGAACTCAGGCCACAATCTTAAAATCAAAATATACTCCATTGGTCGTAGTGTTTTTGAAGACAGACAATAATACAGGTACAGACGTTGTAAACCTGTCAGTCTATCGAGAAGGATATCTATCATTCTAGAATTTCTTTTAATAAACAATAGCCCAAGTTCCAAAAAGCGTTAGCGGCTTCCTTCCTGTAGCTACTCAAACCAATCCCAAGCCCACATCTAGCTACCTGAATTATATAGTGAGACATATAAAAGAGAAATGAACAGCCTCATTTTCATCCTTCACCCCTTGTTCATTTCTATCAAGTACCATAAGTTGTATAACTATGGACCAAAATGGCAACCACTACCGATGACTGACAGAATGGAGAACAGATATATCAGCCAAAGTTATTAAAAATAATGAATGGATATGATTCTTTTTCTTGTATATTGAGGAGTGCACTTTATATAGGAAGAAATATGTTTTCCCCTTTTTCTTTATTTTTTATTCATACTTTATACATATGAACTCTTGCCTTGACTGTGTCAAACAGCAATGCAAGTCAAATGCTTTGAACATATTATAGCACATATATTACATACACTTCAGTTGACTTGTTTCATGCATAAGGATTCTACATATATCGAAAAACGCAACATGTATGTATGTACATGGTTGAAGCATTTTGCTGAATGAATGTTGATTTTGCGAATGACTGTAATGCATATAATAAGTTACATTCGATCATTTATTACCCAAGTTAAACTTAAAATATCCTAATATGCAATATGCAATGATATACAAAAATATATTCATTTATTTATTTCTGTGTCCATGTGCCATCTCCTACATTTTAATGTCCATATGGTGTCATGTTTGTCCATTCTTCATTGGTGAAATGGAAAATCCTTGAGCCTGGGAATTCTGCATGCATATATGTTATCAAAACCAGGTGTGTAGTGGATAAAACATAATAAACTAAAAGGCTTATAATTGTCTGGAAATAAGCTACACTTTTTACTGACATTATTTGGGTCTTTGGCAAACAAAGGCACCCAGTACTTTTCCTTTGCTCTTTTCAGCATCCTTCTAAGACATTTTGTTGAGCCCTATTTTACATGAGTGCAATATCAAGTTCATCTAATCTAAAATCTATCATAAGTTTCCTCTTATGTTTCTCAAGTTCAGACTGTTTTTTCCTTCCACTCTGATAGGACCAGTACTGATGTTGTCTTTTTTATTTTATCTTTTGGTTCAAAACACGACACTAGCATGGTCAACGAAAGGGAAATCCTTGAATATGAGAGACTTTAGCAAATCAATGTGTACTAAATCCAGGAACATAGTGAATTAAACATAATCTTCAGCCGAACATAATCCAGGAGCATGTGTATTGAATACATGATAATTTTGCACATCAGGTAAGTAGGCTTCTAAAATTAAGATTCAAAAAAACAAACAACATTTCAAAGATAAGATAGATATGTTAGTAGAGATTTAGATGTTAGATTAAGCATTAACCATTGGCTAATGAGTTCAATATTGGTGAAGGTAAAGGTCATATACATACGTGTGACTGGAGAAGGTATGCAAGCTTGTTGTCAGTTTTCTTAGATCAAATAGTTTGATGGTTGAGTCTGAAGATGCTGTCGCCAGAGCCCACTCATTAAATGGATTAAATGATAGAGAATTGACCTGGGGGAGCAACACAAAAATAATCACATTCTAAGTGTTTATGCAAAAGAAACATATAATGACAAATAACTCAGACCATATGAACTTATATAAAGTGAATTCGTGTAATTAATAGCAAAGCAGAGAAGCTCCAGAACTTCTAGTTATATAAATTTGTATTAGAACTCGAATTTAACAATATGAGGCCTTTTCCTTCAAACAGTTCCAGTGCAACATATGCAAGCAAAATATCATGACATCTTGCTTCTAGAAATCTAAGAAAGGTATTTCCAAAATAAATGTTTTCTTGATGATTCTGTTATCGGCTTAAAATCTAACAGCTGGAAACAGAGAGATGGTATCTGAAAAGCTAAGAACATAACAACCTCAACCATAATAAATCAGTGCTTGTACTTGTGTTCAATATAGTATAAGAGAAAAACTGCTAACAACAAATGCAAATCAAAGTTGATGCACAATCCAAGCCTCATACCATATTGCAGGTATGGTACTGATAGTGGGCACCTAAGTAGGCTTGTCTGACATGATAATTATGAAGGAGGATCAGAACATTCTGAAGCAGCTAATTTGAAGAATCCCATACAATCAAAGTAATGAAGCCCAGTCAGATAGTTTAATAGCTCTTAGCATTGATCTAAAAACTCTCAACTGGTTTCCAAAATGCGTCTTCTGTATTCTCAAAGTTGCAAGTGACATAGTTTAAGGAAACAGAACAAAATAAATTAATTTTGTGTTTGTACAGTTACAGGTATGCCATGGATACATCTTCTAGAGTTCCTAAATGCCTGCACATGTTGTGTCCTTAACTCCATGGGTCAACAGAAGCAAGTCTCTGCAAGTTGCAAAGCAATTAATTAAATGGGATGTTGAAAGTCATGTTAAATGTACATTGACGCTTGCAGGTGCATACATTTCATTATATATATTGCGAAAGAAATCAAGATGCTAATACTAGACAGCAATAATCCCCATAACATTCCCATGAAAGCTGCTTCACCTCGTCTTCATGAGCTGTAACCAAGTGTTGAGGTTTTTTCAAAGATGATGAGCGCAGGTCCCATATCATCAAAAGATGGTCATCTCCAACAGACCCAAATATGTTTTCATTCTTCAAGTGCCAAGCAACATCTTCAACTGCAGAAGTATGAGCCTACAGCAAAGCAAATGATTTTAGATCGTTCATAAGAGATGCCTTAGAGATTAATGCATTAAATGGTCATAATCGAGGAAATGTAGTATGATGTAATGCTGATATATTTTTTTGCTTATATAAGTGGATATGAAAAGAAAGAAGATCCTTCTTAATTCAATCATAAAAATTGAGCTCGCGTGCCACACAGTTTACCTCTGGGCCATCTCCAAAATCTTTATAAAAAAATAAGAAAACATGATAAAACTAGCCACAATCAGCAAGCTCTGAACGTCTCAGCAAATCTTTCTAGGTTACGAATTGATTCCTTACTTGAACAAGATGTATACCACAGAATAAAATCAGCAAGATACGCATACAAGAATTGGGATCAAATTTCAATATTAATCAACAATTTCTGCATTTTCAAGCAATTGGTGTGCAAATACTAAGATTCTTCTTATCAGTAAATCACAGAAAATACAAATCATAATACCTTTGTGTTAGGATAATTTGGTCCATTCAGCAGGGTGAAACAGTCTATGAACGAGGTGGAAGTGCTTTAACCCATTACCTCAAACACATGCTTTGCGTCAAGAAGCTTCTCCCCTGGAGACATTCCCACGTCCCACAAACAAATCTTGAAATCGTACGATCCGCTCAAGAGATAGCCCTCCTTGAGGGGACTCCAAGACACCCCATAACCTTCCGTGGCATGACCCCTCAGCACGAGATCCGGCCCAGCATCCGTACCCTCGATTGGCCTCGGCGGCCGCTGCCCACAGTCGAACACGCGTACTTCCGCGCCACACGTCTTGGTGGCCACGATCGAGGGTTTCTGCGGCATAAAGCGGGCACGATTGACCTCTCCCCGGTGGGGAATGGTCTGCGAGATCTCGACCTTTGGGATTGGCGTTTCGGGAGGAGGCGGGTACGGGAACGGGAAGAGGACGTCGGCTGCCATGAGAAAGTTGGGGGCCTCGTCGGAGGTGTGGGTGCCGAGGAGGAGGCGATGGGTGGCGGCGCCACCGCAAGAGGAGGAGGAGGAGGGGAGCCATTGGACGGTGAGGGAGGGCCACTCAAGAGCGTGGGAGATGAAGAGATCGTAGAGGAAAGGGGTGTTCTTCTTCCACACCCGGTACTCCTCCGCCGCCACGGGCGCACCTTCTTCTCCTCCCTCCACTTCCTCCATGTCTCTCTCCCTCCCGCCAAAACTCGTGGTAATGGCGGGCGGGTGAGATGGCCATGTATTTAACCTCGAGTTGGGATCTTCTCCAGGGAGATCGACTCGTAACATCTCGACCACCCGTCGACGCATTCCTCGCATCTCAAACGTCCATTTCACAATCCCCACTTATAAATGGACGGTAAAGATGTGACTTAGAGATAAATAAACGGTTGAGATGTGATTACTGCAGATTCAGATATTGTATCAATTGGAGAGGATCCTTGTCCTACGGTCCAACTTGATCAAGCCAGTAGATTACGATTGGACTCGTCTCAATAATAGAAAATAAATCTTCCAGCCATCTTTAGGTACATGCGAAAAGAAATAGTAGTAGAGAGTGGACTTCTCGATGGGTGAGATACTTCTACCATAGAGTAGGCTAACTTCTCGCCTCGGCTCTATCCTTCATGCCTGTTAATATTTTGATAAGTCATATGAGTGAGGGTCTTAAGCAACTACAAGATATCTCATGGGTCCAAATCATCTCGGGTCCTGTAAGGGTTTCGAACGAAGGTTCGTATCTCTCATCTGACATTTTTTAACTCAACAAGAACTCTTATGAGAATTTTGTCGTCTTTGAGGGTGATGAGTTTTCAAAAATACTTGAGCTATGATAGTGATCGTTGGTAGATTGTTTCTTACGATGTCTCCCTCCAATTGAGGTGATTAAATCTTCTGTTTCTCGTCTATAATAACTCCCTTCTTCTCTATCATAGATTCTTGATACCAGAGACAAAAATTGGAGTTTTTGTGCACCCTTTGATGCCCCCAACCTATATCATGTGCAGACCATATGACCTAATATTTAAAATCTGAGTAATTGTAAAGAACAGAGGTCTTAAGTGTATAGGAGGAAGCATTCGTTGTTGTGCCTAATACAACAGCTCCTGATGGAACGGGTCTCTGCGATAAGCGGAGACATTTAATGCTCAAGATTTTTTAGAGATCTCCTATGTGAAAGAAGCAACGTGCATGAGGCATACGATGGAGATTGAACCAAGTGACAATCCATGGATCCTCACCTCATTTATCCACTTTATCACTAGATGTTGGATAGATGTCTCCCATCCTACTCTAGTGTATATTATGAAATAGCCTAACAAGCCTTCAAATGAGGGAAGTAACCCTTAACCTCTCCGATTTATTTTTATGTTTGTAATGAGCTAGAACTATCGTGGCTTGCTACATCGAGCAATGAGGAATTACTTAGAATCACTAGGGAACATAAGCCTTCTTTATTGTTGTTGCAATCAACTCATATTAGAATAGAACAAGCTGAAAAAGGTTATTAGGCTGCTTGATGAATGCTGGTGTTGCTATGTGCAGCTTGCTATAAGAGTATCGAGTGATATTGTCTTAGCTTGGGATTCATCACGCATCTTAAGCTAGGTGATCTTATTCCACTCTTAAAAGTATACATTCTGTTATTCAGTTTGGTAATTACAAATCGTGACTTTTATTTGTTATCTATGTTATGTTAGTGTGGTTGAATCTTATATTTTAATAATAAAATCAATTGATAAATTAATGATCTAATCCATGGATTAATTACCATCGTGAAAAAGATAAAACAATCAAAGAAAAATCTACTAAATCTCGAATTTTGATGATGAAATCAATTGGTAAATTATTTGATCTAATCCATGTGTTGAGATAAGTGTACAGAATTAATTACGATAGCAATAAGGCGTAAAGTAGATGATGGGCTGGAGTCGAAGATTCGAACGATATACTGGGAGCTCGTCGAGAGTTCATCGTAAGATCATTGGAAGCACGCTAGAAGACTCATCGAAAGCTCATCGGGAAATCACCAAAAGCACGCTGAAAGATTAACCGAGAGTGTTACGAAAGAGTCGACACTAAGAGGGGGGGAGTTGAATTCGTGCAGCGATAAAAATGTCGGTTTAAAACCTTTAGTTTCGATTAAAACTGATTCTGACGAAAATCGTTTTGTAAAGATCTTAACTTGGAAGCATATGCGAGCATAGGAGTAGCAAAAGCATAGTAAGGAGGAAAGATAGTTTGCTATAAAAGTAAATTGCTCAAATATAAATGCAAACAAGTTTTATAGTGGTTCGGTCGTCGTAACCTACATCCACCCCTGATTTCTCTTCCATCGAGGCCACTGGCATCCACTATTAATCTTCTTTTAACGGGCGAAGATCAACTACCCTTTTACACCCCTCTTATCTTTTTCACAGGTTTAGGAGACAACCTTTACAAGCACACACTCCTCTCTAAATAGAATTCTAAGTTTATGTTAAAGGAGGAGATTTTTCAAGAGATTTCTATAGCGTTTTCTCACTTTTAAAACCTCTGTGCTTATGTATGTTAACCAGAGATGAGAGAGATATTTATAGGCTTCAAGTTGATTCAAACTTGGAGCCTAAAAATTTTTCATCTTGGGTTTCCTGGGTACGGGCGGTACCACTACAAGTGTTAGTCTAACACTGACACTGCACTAGGTGGTACCACTGCCCAGACCGATGGTACCACCGCTTGACACAGTCTCGGAGACTGTACCACGATGGTGCCACCTATTAGGTCACTATTTGGGCCTTTCATTGGGCCCAACACAGTCCTTACATGGGCCCAATTCCAATCCTAATTATGTGCTAACTATGAAATCTTAGATATTTACTAAGCTAAACAAGTATGTAAGTCTAGCTTCTTCCGGTGAGCTTTTGGTGATCTTCCAGCGAACTTCCGACGATCTCTCGACAATGTTCCAACGGACTCCCAACAAGCTCCTAGATTTCACGACGATCTTCTTCGCGAGTTTCGATGAGCTTCTTTGGCAAGCTTCAAGATTTCTCAGTTGGTTTTGGCATAACTTCTGACGAATGTCCGGACTTCCAACGAACTTTTTGAACTCCTAACGAAATCACCTTCTTGACTCCGAGACTTCATTTTGCTTTATGCCTTGCTATCGTAGTTAATCCTGCACACATAAAAACACACTTTGATCTAGATAATTATTACTAAGCTTGAATTATGCTATCTAGCATGTCATTGGTCTATCAACGCTTCGTCTGATTTTTCGGCGCATCGTCCTCTCTTGTAGCCTATTGCCCAATCGGCTAGTTGACCTCCGCAACTCTGATATCCTTGGCACGATATCCACTCTTGTTGGCCCGATGCCCGAAACCATGGCCCGAAGCCTTCTGTCAATACATCGACTGTTCCTCCGGCTCGATGTCTAATCTTCTGACATGTTTTCCTCTGGCCTAACATGATTCTTTCTGCTTTAATTGTCTCATCCTGATCGAAGCATCCTGCGTCACTTAAAATGCAAATCAAATCATAAACACTTATCAATTGGTTTCATTATCAAAATACGAGATTCAACAATCTCTCCCTTTTTGATGTTGACAACCAATTGATGATGGAGTTAACCTTAACTCCCCCTATCAATATGCCATATTGATAGAACCTTGAATTGAAGCTGAATTCAAGTCATTGCAAATTTCATCATGAATATTTGCAACACGTCATCATGTATAACATGATTATACTTCTCCCCCTTTGTCATCAATAAAAAGGAGAAGTGTAACTTTTTACATGTTTGAGATACAAGTTTAAATCACTGCATAATAAATCTCAAGTTTAATCATCATGCAAGCTAGCAAATTCATATCATTTAAGAGCGTGCAAGTTAGCAAATTTTCAAAAACAAATGCAAGATAGCATTCTTATTGAAGTGTACAAACTAGCAATTCTTGCTTTCTTTTGTAATGTGCAAGTTATAAGTTTTGCTTCTTGAGATAGGCAATATATCACTTTTGCTTCTCTTGAGATTGCAAGATAGCATTTCTTGCTTTTAAGATGAGCAAACTAAAAAGTTTTGCCTCTTTTTATGATATGTACGTTTGCAATTTTTGTTTCTCTTTAGATGTGCAAGCAAGCAAGTTTTTGCATCTTCTTAACTTGTGCAAGCTAGCTATCTCCCCCTTTGTCATTATCAAAAAGAAGGGAAGGATACAATTTTATATCTCTTTTTCCCTTTACAATAATTTTCAAAGCGATAAAAATAAGTAATCATTCTTATTTCAACGTGCCACCATTGAGATAAACCTTGAATTCAAATCAAGACAATTTTAATCATGATTTACATCATATGCAATACATCATATACATTATCATAATAAAATTATAAGTATTGCATGCATCATTCCAAATCATAAATATTTCATATTGTGATGTTATCAATTTGTCAAATAACATCTTATATCATAACTTCTCATTTGTATTTCATGCATAATTTCATTTCATCACATTCATTTCATCTCATCAAGAAAAATTAATTATGTGATGAATACATGGAGTTATACAAAAATAAATCATATCATTAGAGATAAGATTATGGAAATACCAAAAGATATGATTCATATAGTAAATCACATCTTAAATAAAATATCAAAAAATATTGTAGGAGTACAAAGAAGAGATCTTGATTAAAAAAAATCTCATGTAATTCCAACAAATAAAGATCATGATTTTGATAAAACTCATTCAAATTCAAATCGTTAAAATCATCAAAATCTCAACATTGCTTTCAAGAGATTCAAAATGGCATAAATAATTTTATTGATCTCTTAGTGAAAAATCGATAAGGTAGGGATTTAAGAGGTTTTCAAGAAAAATACTTTTCTCTTTTTGTTTCAACTTATTAATTGATTTTATACATGCATATTCTTTTCTTTTATGTCAAATCCATACATTATTCATTAACACTGAAAAAGAACTTTCAAAAGATCGCAAAAACTATCATGCATAAGTTTCAAATATAAACTCATTAAGTATACTTTCTAATCATCATTACATTATTAAAACATCAAGCATGGTTTCATTGAACATAAGGCATATTCAATCAAAATCAAGAAGCAATACGAAAATCAATATGATTACATATTATTACTTCTTAAAAACATACATACGATTATTCTTATTAGGTGTACAAGCATTAGATTTATATATAACATTTTGTTGTATTTTCATAAAATATGCAATTGTCATTAATATTTTCAAAATTAGCTAGAAAAAGAAGCATGATATAATTTTTGTATTTTTAGTTTTACTAACTAAAACAACTCATGAAAAATCATTAAGTAATTTTAAAATATAGTAAAGGAGTTTTGTTTGAGTTGTTTACCTCATTATCGAAAGCCGTTAAAGCGTAGTTTGCCACTTCGTCTTCATCGGTTTGCCCCTCATCTTCGGATGAGCTTGATTCATCCGAAAGTACTTCCTTCTTCTTGCATTCATATCAAGTAGTTACGTTCTTCTTAAGTTTGTTTTTATTCTTTGATTCTTGTTTTAAGAATTTTTTAAGTTTCATTATGAGGAGTTCAAGGTCATCATTATAATCACTTGACTCATTACTCAAGTGGTATTCTTTTATTCGAAGTGCAAAATCCTTCTTGCTCTTTGGAAGGTTGTTTTCAAGTTCATTTTGTTCCATGTAATTCATTTTATAGGTCATTACAGACTCAATCAGTTTTTCAATGGGAAAATGGTCCAAGTTCTTTGATTCTTGGATTGCCATTACTTTAGAATCCCAATTTTTTGAAAGTGAATGTAAAACTTTACTAACAAGTTCAAAATTCGAAAACATTTTACCAAGAGCTTTTAAGCAATTGATGACATCCGTAAAACGGGTGTACATGTCAACAACGGTTTCGCTTGGTTTCATTTGAAATAGTTCAAAATCATGTATTAAAAGATTAACTTTATAATCTTTTACTCTACTCGTGCCTTCGTGTGTGATTTCGAGAGTGTGCCATATATCAAAAGCTGTTTCGCAAGTAGAAACCCGATTAAACTCAATTTTATCCAAAGCGCAAAATAGAGCGTTCATAGCTTTAGCATTTAAGGAAAAAAATTTCTTCTTCAAATCATTCCAATGGTTTATTGGAAGAGAAGACATTTGAAAACCATTTTCTATAATACTCCATAAATTTAAATCTAATGAAAGTAAGAAAACTCTCATTCGAGTTTTTCAATATGTGTAGTCCGTCCCATTGAACAAGGGAGGACGAATGAGAGAAAGTCCCTCTTAAAAGCTGAAAAGAGCCATTTCTCTTGGGTGTTAAACCAAATGAGAAATACCGAGGCTTTGATATCAATTGTTAGGAAATAGTCGGCACTAAGAGGGGGGGGGGGGGGGGGGTGAATTAGTGCAACAGTAAAAATGTCAGTTCAAAACCTTTAGTTTCGATTAAAACTGATTTCGACGAAAATTGTTTCGTAAAGATCTTAACTTGGAAGCATATGCGAGCATAGTAGTAAAAGTACAGTAAGGAGGAAAGACAGTTTGCTATAAAAGTAAATTGCTCAAATATAAATGCAAACTGAGTTTTATAGTGGTTCGGTCGTCGTGACCTACATCCACTCTCGATTCCTCCTCTGTCGAGACCACTGGCATCCACTATCGATCTTCTTTCAATAGGCAAAGATCAACTACCCTTTTACACCCCTCTTCTCTTTTTCATAGGTTTAGAAGACAACCTTTACAAGCACACACTCCTCTCTAAACAGAATTCTAAGTTTATGCTAGAGGAGAGGATTTCTCAAGAGATTTCTATAGCGTTTTCTTACTTTTAAACTCTCTGTGCTTGTGTATGTTAACTAGGGATGAGAGGGGTATTTATAGGCCTCAAGTTGATTCAAACTTGGAGCCTAAAAATTTCCCATCCTAGGTTTCCTGGGTATGGGCGGTACCACCACTTATGCTGGGCGGTACCACCGCTAGTGTCAGTCTGATACTGATATTGCAATGGGCGGTACCATCGCTAGTGTTAGTCTGATACTGATATTGCACTGGGCGGTACCACCACCTGCAGCCTCTCAGAGTTTGTGTTTGGGTGGTACCACCGCCTGACATAGTCTTGGAGATTGTGCCACGATGGTGTCACCTATTGGATCACTGTTTGGGCTTTTCATTAGGCCCAACATAGTCCTTACATGGACTCAACTGGCCCTTAATTGGGTTGGCCCAATTCCAATCCCAATTATGTGCTAACTATGAAATCTAAGACATTTACTAAGCTAAATAAGTCCGTAAGTCTAGTTTCTTCCGGCGAACTTCCAACGATCTATCGGCAATGTTCCAACGGACTCCCAGCAAGCTCCTAGATTTCACGATAATCTTCTTGGTGAGATCTGACGAGCTTCTTTAGCAAGCTCCAGGACTTTTCGGTTGGTTCTGGTAGAACTTCCGACGAACGTCCGGACTTTCGACGAACTCTCGAACTCTCAACGAAATCGCGTTCTTGACTCCAGGACTTCATTTTGCTTTATGCCTTGCTATCATAGTTAATCCTACACACATAAAAACATACTTTGATCTAGACAATTATTACTAAGCTTAAATCATATTGTCCGGTATGTCATTGGTCCATCAATGCTTCGTCCGATTCTTTGGCTCATCGTCCTCTCTTATGGCTTATTGTCCAGTCGGCTAGTTGACCTTCGCAACTCCGATATCCTTGGTGCAATATCCGCTCTTCTTGGCCCGATGCCTGAAACCATGGCTCGAAGCCTTTTGTCGATACATCGACCGTTCCTCCGGCTCGACGTCCAATCTTCTGACATGTTTTCCTCCGGCCCAACATGATTCTTCCTACTTTAATTGTCTCATCCTGATTGAATCATCCTATGTCACTCAAAATATAAATCAAATCATAAACACTTATCAATTGATTTCATTATCAAAATACGAGATTCAATAGAGAGTTTGTCGGGAGTTCGTTGGAAGCATGCCGGAAGATTCGCCGAGAAGATCGTCGAAGGATCGCCGAAAGAGAAATCGATGTACCGGACTAATTGCTTGTCTTAATCGTAGTTAGAATCGTAAATTAAGTTAGGATTAGGAGGTGATCCCACTAACTTAATTAGGGGCCAATTAGGCCCTTAATAGGGCTGAATTGGGCCAGATTGAATAGCCCATTTAGCACTTGAAATCATGACCGGTGGTGGCACTGCCTAGTGACCCATTCTCCTAGGTGGTATGGGTGGTGGTACCGCCGGCAGTTATTACCTGCTAGCGATGGTATCGCCCATGTCAGGTGGTGGTACCAACAGAGCTCGATCTCTGAGCTTTGTCAGGCGGTAGCACCACCCAAACTAAGTGGTGGTACCGCCCAGTGTCAAACTGCAGGCGGTAGTACCGCCAGTATCCTAGAAATTCGAGATAAGACACTTTTTGACTCTATTTTTGAAGTCATTGGGGCCTATAAATACCCCACCATTTTCTGTATGAAAGGGCACCTAAGTGTGATTATAATATTGAATCTTTGGGGTGTAAAATTGCTAGAGTTTTCCTCCTCCCTCTCTTAGCTTTGTAACCATTCAAGAAAGAAGAGTAAGGCTTGTAAGGGTTATCTCCTAAACCTGACAAAAGGAGAAAGTGCTGTAAAAGGTGGTTGGTCTTCGCCTATTGAAGAAAGGCCATTAGTGGACGCTGGTGACCTTAACGGAGGAGGAATCTGAAAGTGGATGTAGGTCACATTGATCGAACCACTCTAAATTCTGGTTTGCTTTTCCTTTTATGCAATTTACTTTACTGCAAACCTCATTGAGTTTCTCCTTACACTCTTACAAAAGTTTTAAGTCCAACATCTTTCCAAAATGATTTGAATCGAAACGAACTTTACATGAAATCGAAGAATTTTTTGCTGTACTAATTCACCCCTCCCTCTTAGTGCCACTCTTGATCCTAACAATTGGTATTAGAGCCTCGTTCACTCTCATTTGGTCTAAAACCCAAGAGAGATGACATTTGCCTACAACCAAGAGGGTCATTCAATTACACATCCGCCCATATTCAATGGGACAGATTATACATATTGGAAGACTAGAATGAGGATCTTCCTAATTTCAATAGATTTCAAATTATGGAATACTGTAGAAAATGAGTTTCAAAAGTCTTCTCTTCCAATAAACAATTGGAATGAGTTGGAAAAGAAGACTTTCGCCTTAAATGGCAAGGCTATGAATGTCTTGTTTTGTGCTTTAGATAAAAACAAGTTCAATCGTGTGTCTATTTGTGAATCGACTTTTGATATTTGGCACACATTCAAAGTGACTCACGAAGGCACTAGTAGAGTTAAGGAGTCAAAAAATATTCTTTTAATGTACACTTATGAGTTGTTTCGGATGAAACCGAGTGAGACCATTGGAGACATGTACACTCGATTTATGGATGTCATCAATGGTCTAAAAGGACTTGGTAAAAGTTTCTCGGATTTTGAACTTATTAATAAAATCTTAAGATCCCTTCCAAAGAGTTGGGACCCTAAAGTAACGACTATTCAAGAGACCAAAGATTTAAATAATTATCCTCTCGAAGAACTAATTGGGTCACTAATGACCTATGAGATGACTTGTAAAGCTCATGAAGAGCTTGAGGACACCCTTCCAAAGAATAGGAATGATATGACACTAAGAACACAAAAAGACCACTTGAAAGAAAATTTAAGTGATGAAGACTTTGATGATGACTTGACACTTTTGACAAGAAAGTTCAAAAAATTTATAAAAAAAATAAATTTAAAAATGACACTAAAAATAAATTCGAACCCAAGAAAGATTAAGTAATATGCTACGAATGCAAGAAGCTGAGATATTACAAGAGTGAATGTCTCCTAACAAAAAAGAAGCAACCAAAGAAGAAGAAGGCTCTTAAAGCAACATGGGACGACTCAAGTGCATTCGAAGAAGAGGAGCCAACCAATACCGAGCAAACTACGCACTAATGGCTATTAGAGATGAGGTAACAAGTTCATTAGATGCAAATTTATCTTTCGATGAGCTTTTAAGTGCTTTTTATGAATTGTTTGATGAATGTAGAATCTTGAGTAAAAAGTATAACTCTTTGAAAAAGGAATATGCTTATCTTGTTAGTGATTTTGATAGACTAAAAATTGAGCATGATAATAGCTTAGCTCCCTGCACAAAATGCCATAAAGTAGAAACACTTAGAAAGGAAAACTTGCTACTCAAAGAAACTTTAGAAAAGTTTGAGGTTGGTAGTAAATCCTTAAATATGATTCTTACCAACAAGGGTCACATTTATAGGAGAGGTGGAATCAGATTTGTAAGTAGCTCTCACTAAAATCCGACTACCTTTGTTAAAGGCCCTACCTTGCATATATCACCTCACACCAAATGCAACTTTTGTTGCAAACTTGGACATGTTGCGTACAAATGTCCATTTAAGAAATATAGTCCACATAAATTAATTTGGGTTCCTAAGAGAACCTCAAATGATCCAATGCAATATGATAAGCTTTGTAAATCGATTTTTGAGGCACCCAAGGTCAAATGAGTACATAAAAATCATCCTTTTTTATAGAAAAATATACCATCACAAGCCAGGAGCAAGAGATGGTACTTTGATAGTGGATGCTCAAGGCATATGATCGGAGATCCATCTCAATTCTCTAAGCTCACTAGCTTAGATGAAGGATATGTCACTTTCGGAGATAACAACAAGGGTAAAATCATTGGCAAAGGAACCATAAGTAACAAATCCAACATTTTTATTGAAGATGTGTTGCTGGTTGATAGCTTAAAGCATAACCTCTTAAGCATTAGTCAATTGTGTGATAAAAGGATATATTGTTAAATTTGAATCTAATGCTTGCATTATTGAAAAACCATACAAAAACACATCTATGATTGCACTAAAACAAAATAACATATACACTATTGACATTAATGATCTTTGTAATGAAATGTGTTTTTCAGTTTTGAATGACGATGCTTGGCTTTGGCATAAGAGATTAGGTCATGTTAGCATGAAACTAATCTCTCAAATTTCATTTAAAGAACTTGTAAGAGGAATTCCTCATATTAAGTTTGTTAAAGACAATGTGTGTGATGCATGTCAACTAGGAAAATAAATAAAAGGTAGTTTCAAACCAAAGAACCAAATAAGCACCACTAAACTATTGCAATTGATCCATATGGACTTGTTTGGACTAATTGCTATATCAAGCCTAGGTGGTAGCAAATACGCCTTTGTCATTATTGACGATTATAGTAGATATACTTGGACTTACTTCTTAGCATACAAAAATGATTTTAGGTACTTCTCTAAGTTTTGTAAACTTGTTCAAAACAAAAAGGGTTTTATGATGATACCGGGGAGGGTAAAAATGTAAAATGGATTTCGAAAGAAAATCGATAGAACAGTTGTTCAGATAGAAAATGTCATAGAAGACGAGGAGCGAATTCTTGACGAAACTTTGATAAAATGAAAAATAGCTCACCACCCAGTTTAAAATCAAAAGGGATACAGAAAGATCACCATCCTAATGACAATAAACAAGGATACAGAACTGAAAGCAAAAGACTCACCACTCAAGGATGCATCCAAGAGATATAGAGTTCAAAAGAGCACTTCAAGAGAGCTTCTCCAATATTCTCAGTTTTCTAAAAAGACCCTTTCAAAGCCCTAAACATGAAAATAAATACTAGTGCATGAAACAACCCTTCATGCATAGGGAATTTTGAAATTAAGTCATTTACAACTGCCAACCACCTCCTTTAATCGAAATTAAGTCCTTTACAATTACCAACCACCTCCTTTAATATATTCCTTAGCCATGAAGAAAATCACCATGAGACAACTTTACTTTTGTGCAGGAAATATGCTGATGAGCTGCCTTATCTGAATTGACTGAGTTGAAGATTATGGACAATATTGTTGGCTAAAAAAAATATCATATTATCAGCATCGTCCATATAAACATATTGTAGCAAATTAGACACTCCCATGTCAATCTCCCCTAGTTGAAAAAGACTTGTCCTCAAGTCCTTATTTATTTCGTCAATAAGATTATGAAAAGGACTTAAATCAGCTACATTAAATGTTGGGGATACTTTGTAATATTTAGGTAGCTCAATCTCATAAGCATTTTTGCCAATTCTCTTAAGCACCTTGAATGGACCATCAGCCTTTGGTTTTAGTTTTCCAAATTTGCCCGACAAAAACCTCTCCTTCCTTAGATGAATCAAGACCAAATCACCTGCATTAAACTCTACATGTTTTCTGTGTTTGTTGGCAGCTTGCATGTACCTCTCATTTTGCTTCTCAATGGTTGCTTTCACACCCTCATGCATCTTCTTTATCTGCTTAGCTCTTTCATCAGCATCTCCACTAAATTACTTTGTTGTAGAATGAGGGATTAAGTCCAAAGGACCAGTAGGATTAGCACCATAAACTACCTCAAAAGGACTCTTATCAATACTATGATGCATAGAACGATTATAGGCAAACTCAATTTATGGAAGAATGACATCCCATTGCTTAATATTCTTGCCAACATAGCTTCTAAGCAAATTTCCCAAGCTTCTGTTTGTTACCTAAGTTTGCCCATCGGTTTGTGGATGATGCGAGCTGCTGAAATTCAAAGAAGTACCCAGCTTCCTCCAAAGAGTTCTCTAAAAATGACTTACAAATTTTGAATCTCGATCAGAAATCATAGTTCTTGGAATACCATGCAATTTAACAATCTCCTTAAAATATAAATCAGCAATATGCGATGCATCATTTGATTTATTGCATGAAACAAAGTGAGACATTTTTGAAAATCTGTCAACAACAACCATGATAGAATCCTTGTTCCTTTGAGTTCTTAGCAGTCCCAAAACGAAATCAAGACTCACATCCTCCCATGGAGCATTTGGCACTGGCAATGGAGTGTACAAACCAGAATTTTGACTTCTTGTTTTTGCCAAATGACATAATCGACATCGCTTCACATGTCTATCCACATCTCTGAACATTTTAGGCTAGTAGAAATTTGATTGAACAAGAGCTAGAGTCTTGTCCCTACCGAAATGTCCTCCCAAAACACCACCATGAGCTTCAGCTAGAATTACTTGTCTCAAAGAACAAGATGGAACACACAAAGCATTAGCTCGAAAAAGAAAACCATCAAAGATAAAAAATTGTTGAAAGGAACCTGATTTACAATTCTGTCATATTGAGCCAAAATCCACATCATTCTCATAGAGATCTTTGAATGTTTTAAATCTAACCACTTTGACTTTCGTTGCTGATAATAAAAACTGTTTTCCGCTCAATGCGTCAGCAACTACATTTTGAACACTAGATTTGTGCTTGATTGTAAAGTTGTAAGATTGTAAAAACTCCACCCAAGCTGCATGCCTCTTGTTTAGCTTGTGTTGGTGATTAATGAATTTTAATGCCTCATGATCAGAATATAGAACAAATGGCTTGGCAAGAAGATATTGACTCCAATGAGACAAAGCTCGATAAATCGCATAAAACTCCTTATCATAAGTAGAGTATTTCTTTCTTGTATCATTCAGATTTTCACTAAAAAATACAATGGGCTTTCCGTCTTGACTCAAAACAGCACCAATTCCCATATTAGATGCATCACATTCAACTTCAAATACATTGTCAAAATTTGGTAGAACTAAGATAGGAGCTTCGGTCACCTTTCTTTTTAAAAGCTCAAAAGTATCATTAGCTTCACTAGTCTATTTGAATTTATCACATTTCAGACATTCGGTGATTGGAGCAACAATAGAGTTGAAACCCTTGATAAATCTTCTATAAAACGAAGTTAAGCCATGGAGACTCCTCACATCATGCAATGAAGCAGGTGTCGGCCAATTGAGAATAGCCTCTACCTTACTTTGATCCATCATGATTCCATCTTTTGAAACAACGTACCCCAAAAACACCACACTAGAAGTAAAGAAATCACACTTCTTTAGATTAGCATAAAGCTTTTGCTGCTTCAAAATAAGAAAGATCTCTTTCAGATGATTCATATGCTCCTCTTTGCTCTTGCTGTACACCAATATATCATCAAAATAAACTACAACAAATATTCCAATGCATGGCTTAAGTATGTGATTCATAAATCTCATGAAGGTGCTCAGAGCATTAGATAGCCCAAATGGCATAACCAACCATTCATATAAGCCTTCTCTAGTTTTAAATGCTGTTTTCCACTCATCTTTGGGCCTCATTCTTATTTGGTGATAGCCACTCCTCAAATCAATTTTAGAGAAAATATAAGCACCACATAATTGATCAAGTAAATCATCTAACCTTGGAATAGGAAAGCGATAGTCCACTATGATTTTGTTGATGGTGCGACTGTCCACGCACATTCTCCAAGAATCATCCTTTTTAGGCACCAACAAGGCTGGAACCGCACAAGGACCCATGCTCTCCCGAATCAACCCTTTTTTCACCAATTCATCAACTTGCCTTTGAAGTTCTTCATGCTCCTTGGGACTCATTCTATATGCTGTCTTATTAGGTAGAACAGCCCCTAGAATAAGATCAATGTGATGTTGGATGTCTCTCAATGGTAGAAGGCCACGTGGAATCTCTTTTGGTATAACATCTTCAAATTCTTCCAGGATTTGTTTCATGATTGCTGGTGTCTCCTTGTGTTATTCATTTTCCTCTACTACTACTAGAGCCATAATTTGACCACCCTTGTCTAATTCACCTTTGCATTCACCATAGGACATAAAAGCGCTAACTTTCTTCTTTGGTGCACTGATTTCGGATGGTTGTAATGGAGCTAAGATAATCTTCTTTTCATTCACCTTAAAAGAATAAGTATGTTTGTAGCCATCATACATCACACCATACTTCATCTTTATAATACTTGCCAATAGAAAATGAAACTAAACATCTTTTAGTTACATTGATGTCATTTCCTTTCTGTAGCCAACATAACTGGTATAGATGTGGATGAGGGATGGTGTCCAACTTTAGCTTCTGCACCATCTCCAAAGATACCACATTCTCAAAACTGCCGCTGTCGATGATCGCCAAGCACAACTTGCCAAGAGAAGTGCATTTAGTGTGAAACACATTTTTTCTCACCCAACTTTCATCGTCGGCCACATAGGACACTTGTAAACTACGTTGCAATACAATAGACAAACCATGATCAGCATAAGTAATCTCTTCCTCATCATCATCGTATTTTGGTTCGTCCTCAGCTTCATCCTCTCCTCCATCACTATGATCTTCAACCAAAGTTACAATCCTCATATTTGGACAATCTAAAGCAATATGCCCAAAACCATGACATTTGAAGCATTTTCGGCCACTTGGGGTAGAAGAATTAAGTGTTTTTTTGTTGCCAACAGATTCTTCACCCTTTTTTTGTACCTTCGATATCACCTTGCTTTGGACAGTAGGCTTGGAACTTCCTTCTTTTGTATAGCCTTCTTTTGAGTCGTACCAAACACTCTTTTCAAACTTCTGTTGCTTTTCAACTTTTAATGCCAGCTTGCTCACATCATTTAAAGACCAATATGGCTATAGTTGAACAACTTTAACAATCTCATACTTCAGACCTCCTAGGTATTTTGTGATTGTTTGCTCTTCCGGTTCCACAAGCTCTCCTTTCAACATCAAATTATCGAATTCTGCAGTGTACTCCACACTAAGATCTTTTTGCTTGAAATCATGTATTTTGAGAAAGATCTCTTGCCTATAATTATGAGGTAAATATTTTCTCTTCAGCTCCCTTTTCATTTTCTCCCATGTAACGATCTAACTCTTCCCCTCACGTTCCCTTTATTTCTTCAGATTTTCCTACCAAAAAGATGCATTCCGTCTGAGTTTGAGTGCCACAAGTTTGACCTTCTTTTATTCTGGTGGTTCATGAAAATCGAAAATTCTTTCTACTGTATTAAGCCAATCGATAAAATCATCAACATTTATTTTACCTTCAAATTCTGGAATATCTAATATGGGGTTATATTTACTCTGCCACTCGTCTTGGACTTAATTTCTTCTCCGACATCTTCTCGACTCCCTTGGAAGACGAGGTATATCATCATCAGAAGTAAACTCTCGAACGTCATTTTCATGCTGGTTGTGTCTACTTTGAAGTTCGTCGATTATTTCATTTTTTTCTTGTAGACTACGCAGCAATTTTCGTAGCTGCAGCCTCAACGACTCAGCGTCATCTTCATGGTCACTATCTTCACCAACTACATCTTTTCCATTTCGCCTTGCCATGATCTCTAGCCTTTAGCTCTGATACCAAACTAATACTAGGGAGGGTAAAAATGCAGAATGGATTTCGAAAGAAAATCGATAGAACAGTTGTTCAGATAGAAAATGTCACAGGAGACAAGGAGCGAATTCTTGACAAAACTTTGATAAAATGAAAAATAGCTCACCACCCAATTTAAAATCAAAAGGGATACAGAAAGATCACCACCCTAATGACAATAAACAAGGATATAGAACTGAAAGCAAAAGACTCACCACTCAAGGATGCATCCAAGAGATACAGAGTTCAAAAGAGCACTTCAAGAGAGCTTCTCCAATATTCTTAGTTTTCTAAAAAGACCCTTTCAAAGCCCTAAACATGAAAATAAATACTAGTGCATGAAACAACCCTTCATGCATAGGAAATTTCGAAATTAAGTCATTTACAGCTGCCAACCACCTCCTTTAATCGAAATTAAGTCCTTTACAGCTGCCAACCACCTCCTTTAATGTATTCCTTAGTCATGAAGAAAAGCACCATGAGACAGCTTTACTTTTGTGTAGGGAATATGCTGATGAGCTGTCTTATCTAAGTTGACTGAGTTGAAGATTATGGGGCAATATTGTTGGCTAAAAAAATATCATATTATCAGCATCGTCCATATGAACAGATTATAGCAAATTAGACACTCCTGTGTCATATGATTTCATCAATTCGAAGTGATCATGGTGGTGAATTTCAAAACCGTGATTTCCAAGACTTTTGTGTTAGTGAATTTTAAAACCGTGATTTCTAAGACTTTTGTGAATCTAATAGATACAACCACAACTTCTCTACTCCGAGAAATCCTCAACAAAATGGAGTAGTAGAGTAGAAAGAAAAAATAGAAACTTACAAGAAATAGCAAGAACCGTGTTAAGCGAACATAGTCTACCCAAATATTTTTAGGCTGAAGCCATAAATACGACATGCTATGTTATGAATAGGGTTCTAGTAAGACCATTACTTTTTAAAACTCCTTATGAGTTTTAGAACAACAAAAAGCCCAACGTTTCATACTTTAAAGTTTTCGGGTATAAATGTTTTATTTTGAATGAAAAAGATACTTTAGGAAAGTTTGATGCAAAATCCGATGAAGGAATTTTTCTTGGCTATTCTTATATTTCAAAGGCTTTCGCATATTTAATAAAAGAACTTTAGTTATAGAAGAATCTATTCATGTTATTTTTACTGAAGTTTCCAAAGTTAAGAAAAATAATTTTGATGATGATCTTAATTTTGATACCTTAAATTTAAATGAATCCCTTTCTCCATCTAGCAACTTGGATGCATCTTCTTTCGAAACATCCTTACCTAAGGAATGGAAGTATGTAGATGCTCATCCTAAGGAGCTAATATTAGGAGACACATCTAAAGGGGTTCAAACTCATTCTTCTCTTAAAAGTTTTTGTGCCAACGCTGCTTTTCTCTCCCAAATTGAACTTAAATGCATTGACGATGCCTTGAAAGATAGTTCATGGATTATCACAATGCAAGAAGAGTTAAATCAATTTGAGAGAAATAAGGTATGGAAGCTTGTTTTAAGGCCAAATGACCATTTAGTTATTGGTACTAAATGAGTTTTTAGAAACAAGCAAGATGAATTTGGTATCGTGGTTAGAAACAAAGCTAGATTAGTGGCCAAAGGTTTCAACCAAGAAGAATATATCGATTATGAAGAAACCTTTGCTCTTGTAGCTTGATTAGAAGCCATAAGGATGCTCCTTGCCTATGCTAGTAGCAATAATTTTAAGTTATTTCAAATGAATGTTAAAAGTACTTTTTTTAATGGCTTTATTTCCGAAGAAGTTTATGTTGAACAACCTCCCGGATTTGAGAATAAAGCTCTCTATGGTTTAAAACAAGCTCTCTATGGTTTAAAACAAGCCCCAAGGGTTTGGTATGAGAGACTTAGCTCTTTTCTTATTCTAAATAATTTCTCTAAAGGAAAGGTCGATACTATATTATTTATCAAAAATTTTAAAAATGATTTTCTTATTGTTCAAATTTATGTTGATGACATTTTTTTTGGCTCTACAAATGAATTCTTATGTAAATCGTTTACCAAAAGCATAAGTCTAGAGTTTGAAATAAGCCTAATAGGGGAACTAACCTTCTTTTTAGGCTTACAAATCAAACAACTTAAGGATGATATTTTTATTGGTCAAATAAAATATGCATTAAACTTGCTAAAACGGTTTAATACAAATAGTTCAAAGGCCATCAATACTCCTATGAGTACTTCCACTAAGTTAGACATTGACAAAAGTGGAGAAAGCTTTGATTAAAAAGCTTATAGGGGTATGATAGGTAGTTTGCTATACCTCACCGCAACTAGACCGGATATCTTGTTTAGTCTAGGACTTTGTGTTAGATTTCAATCTAACCCTAAGCAATCTCATTTAAAAGCTGTCAAAAGGATTTTTAGATACCTAAAAGGAACTCCTAAATTAGGATTATGGTATCCAAAATCTAAAAATTTTGAATTGCTTGGTTATGTCGATGCTGATTTTGCTGGGTGCCAAATAGATAGAAAGAGCACATCCAAAACGTGTCAATTTTTAGGATACGCACTTGTCTCTTGGTCCTCCAAGAAACAAAACTCGATTGTATTATCCATAACCGAAGTCGAATACATTGCGACAGGTTGTGCACAAGTTATATGGATGAAAAATACATTAGAAGATTATAAAATTTTTCTTTAGAGTATTCCTATAAAATGCGACAATACAAGTGCAATATGTTTAACAAAAAATCCTATTTAACACTCTAGAACTAAATACATTGACATTAGGCATCACTTCATATGAGATCTTATTAATAATCATGATGTAATATTACAGTTTATTGGTACGAAACATCAATTGACCGATATCTTTACAAAACCCTTAAATGAAGAACAATTTGATTTCATTAGAAGGGAATTAGGGATGTTAAACTGTTCGAATGCATGAATTTGTTAATTTTCATTTTCGGACTTTCTTAATTCTTTGGATCACTCACTTGAATCATGATCTTATAGTATGCATAATGAGTCATATGCATTTTTTTTTTCCACATGAGTTTTATATGATGTTTGTGTACAAGTTTTATATGATGAATCATGAACTTATGTTATGCATTTTTCCATACGAGTTCTATACAATGTTTGCGTACAAATTTTATATGATGAATCATAAACGTACAATTTTCAATACGAATCTTTTTCTCTTATGATGCGAATTTTACATGATGATATAAATAAGGTTGTGTGGTTCACAACAATAAAACTCTTGCAAGATGGAATCACCCCATGACAACACCACATAAACAATGTGAGCAGTGCTCACTACCTATAGGCGGTGGCACCGCCCAGCTGGCAGTAGCTCCGCCAGTTGTCACGGGTGGCAGGCGGTAGCACCACCCAACTAGCGGTGCCACCGCCCGCAACCTGCCCCTTATAAACACCAAGTTAGGGCCGACGGCAGAACTGACCCCAACCCATTCTGCACTTCTCCAAACTACTCCAAATCTCTTGCTCTCCCTCTAGCTACTCCAAAATACCCATCTCCTACTAAATCGAGGATCAATCTCTGACATCCTTTTGGAGATCACTAGAAGGAAAAACTACTAAGGTAATCTCTACACCAAATTGATTCTCCTTTGTATTACTTGTTCTTGCTCCTTATTTGCTCTCATAATTGTAGTCTCAATGAGTTCCAAAAGATCCTCTAGGGATGAAGGAAAGAGGAGATTAGATGAAAACTATGACTCCCTAATTTTCGATTCTCATCAACATGACCTTAGATTTTCATCCATAGAGTCTAGATATGTTCATAAGGGTAAATATGTTGATTTAGACGAATTAAGTGATTTAGAACCTGTTCAATGGTTTGCTAATCTAGACATTCTCCTAATCCTTCAAATGAGTGAACCTATCTACCCTAGACTTATTAGGCTATTTTATAACAATTTACATGTAGATGAAAATGAAAAGGTATCTACCTATTTCTTAGGACATCATATACCCATTACGGATAGCACAATTTGCAACATCATAGGAATTGCAGTAAAAGAAAAAGGATGTTATTTTAGAGGACAATGGGATGAAGAATCAGTTGGGACTACTTACACTGATGCCTTAAGAACAATTTTTGGTAATCCTAACTTAACTATTCTTCCAAAAAGCTATGAACATTTACTACCTTTAAGCACCAAAATACTTCATCACATCCTGATAAGTATTATTGTCCTAAAACAATATCATCATAATGAAGTAAGCCAAATGGAATTAGATACCATGTATTGGATTATGAAGAGACATAACAATTGTTTTGGTTACCTAATCCAACAGAACATGATTGAATTATAAAAAAAGACATGATGCTTCCATATGGTGGCCTAATCACAAGACTACTCCATGCCTATGATATTGCTATCCCACCTGATTAAGAAGTTATAAAACTAGATAGATTTAGTATCATAAATAGAAACCTACTTCGACGATTGAGATGTACATTCAGAAATGGTATATGGACTAGACTACCTAGAAGGATTGATCCCCTCTAACCATAACTAGAACCTGAAACACCAATTTTTAGGGGTAATCAATCTCTTCTAATTGGTCCCTTTGAGGCATCATATCTAGTAGAGCAAGCACCTCCCTCATCTATCTACAACATAGAAACTCGGATGGATCGATTTGAACAACTTCAAGATTGACTTGAATAATGCCAAGATCAAATTTTAACTGAGTTGTAGCAGATTCATCAACAACTCAATACCTTGTTTAGACATTTTGACTTGCCACCACATGAATAATTGTGTATGACTTTTTGCTGATGACAAAGGGGGAGAAATGGATGAAATCCCTCTCTTTTATTCTACTTGCTTTGATGTTGTAATCCTATGTTGTTTATCTTGATGTTGTAAACTTAAAATGCTGCTTACTTTGATGATTGAAATTCTATGCTTTGACACTAAAAATTTCTATGTTATCTCTTCAAATGATTAGTATGATGATGTAATATTGTGCTTACTTTGATGTTGAAAATTTTCGTGATTTGGACTTGAAAATGGATGTCATGCTTTGACATCATTTCTATCGACAAATACGTGGTATCATCTTTAGATTTGGTAAATTATGATGTGCATGATGATAATAAGTCTAACTTATCAATTTGATGCTTGAATTCGAAGGCCTTGAATTCAAGAGTGTCTTTTCTCAATTATGGCATATAGATAGGGGGAGTTAAGATTAACTCCATCATAAATTGGCTGTCATCATCAAAAAGGGGGAGATTGTTGAATCTCATATTTTGATGATGAAATCAATTGGTAAATTATTTGATCTAATCCATATGTTAAGATAAGTGTGTATGATTAACTACGATAGCAGTAAGGCGTAAAGCAGATGATGGGCCAGAGTCGAAGATTCGGACGATATACTAGGAGCTCGCCGAGAGTTCATCATAAGGTCACTGAAAACATGCTAGAAGACTCACCAAAAGCTTGTCGGGAGATCGCCCAAAGCATGCCGGAAGACTAGCCAAGAGTTCGTCGGGAGTTCGCCGGAAGCACGCCGAAAGATTCACCGAGAAGATCGCTGGAGGATCGCTGAAAGAGAAATCGACATACCGAACTAAGTGCTTGTCTTAATCGTAGTTAGAATCCTAAATTAAGTTAGGATTGAGAGGTGATCCCACTAACTTAATTAGTAGCCAATTTGGCCCTTAATGGGGCTTAATTGGGCCAGATTGAATAACCCATTCTGCACCTGAAATCATGGCTGGCGATGACACCGCCTGGTGACCCATACTCCCAGGTTATTTGGGCGGTGGTACTATCGACAGTTATTATTGGAAAATCTTGGGGGCGGCATCACATGCGTAGTGGAAGAACAAAAAACAAAATCCCCAATTTCCCAAAGATTTGTTCATCGTCGTGCGCATAAATCCACAAAACTTAAAACTGCGTATAAGATAAATTGTGTTACCTAGGGAGATTGTATATCCCTGAATCCCTACATATATCTAGGAGAGGGTGAAGGAGGTCAAGCACCATCCTCTTTAGCGGTGATCCACATAACAGGGCTGCGATGACGCTTCTCAAAACTTCAGGCCTACTCTGAGGTGGAGAGGGGGAGGAGAATATGAGAGGCAAGCAAAAGCTCCAGCATATGAACCACTGATTCCCTCCTATTTAAAGAGGTCCCCTGTCAAACCCTAATGGATCCTCCCATATTGGATATTGGATCTGCATCCAATTACCCAAGCCTCTTAGATTAGTGGATCTCTATCCAATAATCTCTCATGAGCTCTTATTGGATCTCATCCATAGGATCCAATAATTCAGGGGCTTATTGGATATCCAATAAGACAAGAGCTCCGACGGATATCTCATATCCGAACCTCTACTCATCATAACACTTACCATATGTGTGTGACCCTCTAGGCCCAATATTGAGCTGGCCGTGAGTCATACTTGCAGAACTCCTTTTGGCTCAGTGAATTATTATCTTCATAATAATTCACTCGACTCATCGACTACAGATGTACTAGGCCACTACGCCGTAGTCCCTAGACGATACAAGGGAATCCAATCCATTGGACCTATCTATCCTTAGTTACCATATACCTACAGTCCCTCATCCATCTAATATCCTAGAGACTGTATACCGGGAATGGTGCTGTCAGACTCATACGGTTTCTACTCGAGTCTCGCTCTAATCAGATTCTCCCGAAGAACTCTTCTCTCTTAATATGAATGACCTTGGCCAGGGATTTGTCTGAGCAAGAATAGATAGGATATTCCTCTTATGACATCAAGAGTGGATGATCCTCTATCGACACTCAATAGCCATCGTAAGGTTGATTGCTACTCCCGATGACCAACTATACTAGATCTGTGACATCCAAACCTATAAGTCCGGCATCAAAGAGTAGAGCACTCATACATGACATCCTTGGTGTCTCAAGTTTAAGGACCAGATACACCACTAGGACTACGGAATCACTATCTAACAATAAAGCATCATCAATCATCAGCATTCCGTAAGCGGATCAATCAGTGAACTCAGTCTCCAATGAGCACCTATACTATATCTCTAGTGTCTCCACATGAGCAACTATGAGACCAGTTGCATCCATCATATGGATGAGTATACAGTACACAAGTCTGTCCGGTTATCTCGATATCCCTCTCGAGTAACCTATGACCGGGATTATTTAGGATCTGTGTTTAAAGGTGAATCGGTCTCATTATCATGATCTCATCATGATCCGATTCCCATTGCACAGATCCAAGGACATCACTATATATATATATATATATGTAATAGTTAATATAAAGTGGTAAATACCAAAATATAATAAGAAAAAAAGACTGCGTGTCAAGTCACACGTGTCATCACTCACGTGATTGGCTTGCAGGGCACATATGACTAGCAATCTCCCACTTGACCAAAAACTAATCACCTATGTGTCTGATCCCCATCAGACCTCTATGACGCTCAAATACAATATAAGACAACAACTTTGTCAGTGGATCTGTAATGTTATGTTCGGATGGAACTCTTTCCACTACTACATCTTCTCGGGTCATGGTCTCTTTAATAAGCTGGAACCTTCTTAGAACACTTCTGATGAGACTCGAGTTCCCTTATTTGAGTAATCACCCCATAGTTGTCGCGATATTAGGAATCGGCTCCTTACTACTTGACACGACTCCCAGTTCTGTGATGAACTTCTTCATCCAGACTCCCTCTTTTGCTGCATCTATTACAGCAATGTACTCCACCTCTATGGTCGAGTTAACAGTAATATCTTGCTTGGAACTCTTCCAGCACACTGCTCCTCCATTCAAGATATACACATACCCCGAATTTGACTTGCTATCATCGACATCGGACTGAAAACTCAAGTCTGTGTAGCCTTCAACCCTTAGGCTACTACCTCCATATACTAATAAAAGATCTTCAGTCCTTCTCAGGTACTTAAGGATATAATTTATTGTTTTCTAGTGCTCCAAGCCTGGATTCGCTTGATACTTGCTCGTGACACTTAGAGCATACTCTATATCAGGCCTGATATATAGCATGATATATATGATAGACCCTATTGCTGATGCGTAGGGTATCCTATCCATATTCGCACTTTCTTTAGGAGTCTTTGGGTATATACTCGTATAAAGCGATATCCCATGTCTCATCGGTATGAGACATTTCTTTTTTTCATGCCAAACCTTTTGACAATAGTGTCTATGTACATGGACTAGGATGAGCCAAGCATCCTCTTGGATCTATCTCTATAGATCTGAATCCCTAAGATATAGGAAGCTTCCCCTGAGTCTTTCATGGAGAAATGTCTAGATAACCAAGCCTTTACTGTAGATAGCATTTCTATATTATTCCCAATGATCAGGATGTCATCCACATATAACACCAAAAAGGTGATAGCACTCCCACTTACCTTCCTGTACACACAAGAATCATCTTCGTTCTTAACGAAGTCATAAATCTGATTGTCTCATCAAATCTTATGTTCTAACTTTGGAAAGCTTACTTTAGTCCATAAATGGATCTAAGCAACCTGCATACCTTATTTGGACAGTCCTTGGATACGAATCCCTCGGGCTGTATCATATACACCTCCTTCTCGATGTTCCCATTGAGGAATGCGGTTTTCACATCCATCTGCCAAATCTCATAATTATAGTGTACTACAATAGCCAATATAATTTGGATGGATTTTAATATTACTATGGGTGAGAAGGTTTCATCATAGTCAACACCTTACCTTTGACGATACCCCTTAGCCACTAGCCTTGTTTTATAGGTCTCTACCTTTCCATCTACTCCGATCTTTTTCTTAAAGATCCACTTGTAACCGATAAGTACAATACTCTCGGGTGCATCAACTAGGTTCTAAACCTTGTTGGAGTATATGGAATCCATCTCAGAATTCATGGCTTCTTGCCACTTCCCGAAGTCTATACTCATAATAGCCTCCTCGTAGGTTTGAGGAACAATATCCTCAACATCCTCTCCTCTAATGTCCCACATATCTCTTAGGAGGATGGGATACTCTGCCAGACCTACGTAAAGTTGGAACTTGTGTATTAGGTACTTGAACAGAATCGGGCTATAGAGTGGTGCTTGAGCTAGGTTCTCCAACCTCGCTCAACTCTATCATGCTGCCACTATCTCTGCCAAGAATGTGTTCCTTCTCAAGGAACATCATTCTCTTAGCTACAAAGACCTTTTGGTCCCTAAGATGATAGAAATAATACTCACAAGTTTTCTTAGGGTATCCCACGAACTTGCACCGCTCTGTCCTTGATTCCAACTTATCGGAGTTGTGTCTTTTAACGTGGGCAGGACAGCCCCAAATCTTAAAACCTTAAGATCGGGCTTCTTCTCTTTCCATATCTTATATAGTATAGACATTACCTACTTAGTTGAAACTTTGTTCAGAAGGTAAGCTACGGTCTCAAGGGCATATCCCCAGAATAAGATAGGTAGGTCAGTGAAACTCATCATGGACCGTACCATGTCTAACAACGTACGATTCTTCCTTTCAGATACACCATTGAGCTGAGGTGTATAATGTTAGGATCAAAAGCGGCATTAAGAGGGGGGGGTGAATTAGTGCAACGGAAAACTTTCGCTATTTCAAAAAACTTGTTTCGATTAAAACCGATTCCAACTAGAATATTTTCGATTCAATTTGTTTCGGAAGGAATTTGAACTTGAAACCTTTTATGAAAGTGCAAGAGAAGACTAAGATGATTTGTAACAATGTAAATTGTACAAATGAAAAGTATCGGTTTCGTAAGTCTTCGTACGATTAAAGTCGATCTCAAAATATGTTTACATGAAAGCGTATGTAGACGTAGTTAAAGTACAGTAAGGAGGAGAGACAGTTTGCTATAAAAGAAAGTTGCTCAAAGTAAATGCAAACCGAGTTTTAGAGTGGTTTGGTCAATGTGACCTACATCCACTTTCGGATTCCTCCTCCGACGAGGTCACCGACGTCCACTAGAGGCCTTCCTTTAATAGGCGAAGGCCAACCACCTTTTATAGCTTTTCTCCTTTTGTCGGGTTTACGAGACAACCCTTACAAGTCTCATTTCTCTTTCTTAGATGGTTACAAGGCTAAGAGATGAAGGAGGAGAATTCTAACTTTTACAACACTTTAAGGCTCAAGAACTCAAGATTATGCCAATAGGTTTCGTGCCCTTTCATGTAGGAAAGGGTGGGGTTTTTATAGGCCCCAATAGCTTCAAAAATGGAGCCTAAAAGTGTATAATCTAAGATTTTCGGGGTCCTGGCGGTACCACCGCCATTACTAGGCGGTACCATTGCTTGACAAAGCTTGGAGATCAAGCTCTGGCGGTACCACCACCTAACAGGAGTGGCACCACTACTGGCAGTAATAATTACCAGTGGTACCATTGCCCAGAATTCCTGGGAGGGCACTGCTTTCCAGGTAGTGCCACCGCCAGCCAACTTTTTAGGGTCCTGGTTGGGCCTTGAATCCGGCCCAAACCAGCCCAACTTAGGGCCCAATTGGCCCCTAATTAAGTTAGTGAGATTACCTCCTAATCCTAACTTAATTTATGCTCTAACTATGATATTTAAGACATGATTACTGCACTTCTTATTCCGATGCGTTAATTGCTCTTCCGGCGAGCTTCCAGTATACTTCCGGCGAACATCCGACGAACTCTTGGCAATGCTCCGACGAACTCCTAGCAAGCTCCTAGACTTTGCGATGATCTTCTTGGCAAGTTCCGATGAGCTTCTATGGCAAGCTTCTGGACTTCTCGATTGATTCCCGCAGAACTTCCGACGAACATCCGGACTTCCGTCGAACTCTCGAACTCCCAACGTGATCTTGATCTTGACTCCGACATAACACTTGCTTTATGTCTTACTGCCATTGTAGTTAATCCTGCATACTTTTCTCAACATATAGATTAGATCAAACAAATTACAATTGACTTCATCATCAAAATTCGAGATTTAACAATCACCCCCTTTTTAATGATGACCATCAATTGATGACGGAGTTAACCTTAACTCCCCCTATCTATATGCCATACTTGAGGAAAGTCATTCTTGAATTTAAGGCATTTGAATTCAAGAGATATATTGATAAGTTAAGTTCATTTAAACTTATCAATACACACATGATGATTCCTATCATGATCTAACATTCTCAAAATGATGTCAAGGCATGACATTCATTTTCAAGTTTGATATTTCACATATGAAAGATGACAAAGATAGTAATTCATCATTCTATGGCAAGATATCAATTTGTAAAATTGCAAGTTAAGCTCTAGATATCATATGATGAAATACATTACATACATTTGTCATCAATTTATCACATTTTGGTATTATTTCTCCCCCTTTATCATCAACAAAAAGGAGAACAATTCAACAATGCAAATGTGGTAAAAATTCATGTCATATTTCAAATTGGAAAGAAATTTGTACCAATCATATTTCAAGCATTCATGACATGGTATCATTCAAAAGTTCTCAACATTAAAAGTTATAAACATTAAAGAGATGGCTTCTATCAACTTCTCCCTTTTTATTTTTCATCAAAACTTTGCATGAAGAAGGAGAGTAAGGAGGAAAATCTATTGAGAACTAACTTTAAACTAAGTTAAAAATGATAAAAGAGTTCCATTAAATCATGCTTCAATTTTCATAAGGATCAAAATATTTATGTGAAATCAAACCCTCATTCTTGTAAGTGTTCATCTCATACAAAAAAATTCATAAAAATTCTTCCTTTATTAAGAAAGAATTCATGTGAAAGAATCATCATATGAAAGATTTCATGAATAAGCCTTCATAATGAGAGGATCATCACATCAAATCCATTTCTCAATTCACAAGGGATAAATCCGAGAGATGCATTTGTCAATGACTTCCATGAATCAAACATCAAGATATATATAAATACTTTATGCATTTATAAAATGTTTTGTCATAGCTTTTCATCACGCATGAGGCAATATCATTAGTGCTTTGTAGTACTCAAAGATTAAGAATCCGATGTATGATTAAAACTTCTCAATATTCAATTGAAATCATAATCACCAAAGTAAACATGTTATTGCATCATGATAACATGCTCATCATTGTAGAAACTTTTAGCATCAAAGCACAAAATTTCCAACATCAAAGTAAACATGTTATTGAAGCACACAAATTATCATCATGTAAAATTTGCATCATAAAATTATCAGCCTAGAATTTAAGTGAGTGATCAAATAATCAAGAAAGTTCGAAAATGAAATTTAACAAATTCATGCATTCGGACATATTAACATCCCTAACTTCGCAAATGCTCATCAAATAATGCATCAAGTCGTAGATACTAACAGTTAAATATATCAAGGAATTTATCCATTCAAAAGATATATATCAAGTCTAATTCTTAGAGTGATATATTCATTAAAGTAAGCTTATAATTTAACCATCAAGGTAGTTAGCGCAGAATTTTACTATCAAAGTAAGTAGCATAAAAGCACAACATTGTGATCATCAAAGTGAGTAGCATTTTAAGTTTACAACATTAAGGTAAACAACATAGAATTACAACATAACAAAGAGAAACCGTGTCCACTTTTCCCAAATACATACACAACTTATTTAGGTGGTGGAAAGTTAAAATGTCTAAATAAGGTATCAAACTGTCAGTGAATCTACTGCAACTCAGTTAAGATTTTATCTTGGTGTTGTTCAAGTCGATCTTGACGTTGCTTAAATCGATCCATACGAGTCCCAATATCGTCAATAGATGAGGGAGGCGGATGCTCTTTTGGAGTTGTTGCCTTAAAGGGATTAGGTGGAGGAGATTGATTACCCCTAAAGATTAGTATTTTCAGTTCTAGTTTGGGTGGCGAGAGATCAGTTCTTCTAGGCAGTCTAACCCATATCCCATTTCCAAACGTACACCTCAACCGTTGAAGTAGGTTTTTATTTATAACACTAAATCTATCTAGTTTTATAATATCTTCGTCAAGTGGGATAGCTATGTCATAAGCATGAATTATATAGTGATTAGGCTACCATATGGAAGCATCATTTTCTTTTTTTGATATTTCAATCATATTTTGTTGGATTAGGTAACCAAAACAGTTATTGTGTCCTTTCATAATCCAATACATGGTACCTAATTCTTTTTGACTTACCTTATCATGATGATATTGTTTAGAGAGAATGATACTTATCAAAATATGATGAAGTATTTTAGTGCTAAATGTTAATAAGTGTTTGTAGCTTTTTGGAACAATAGATAAGTTAGGTTTACCAAAAATAGTTCCTAAGATATCAACATAAGTGGTTCCAACTAGTTCTTCATCCCATTATCTTCTAAAATAATAATCATTTTCCTTCACCGCAATTCCTATGAGGTTACAAATCAACTCATCCGTAATAGGTATATGATGTCCTAAAAGATAGGTTGATACCCTTTCATTTTCATCTACATGTAGATTATTGTAAAATAGTCTAACAAGCCTAGGGTAGATGAGTTTACTAATTTGAAGGATTGGGAGAATATCTAGATTAGCAAATCATTGAATGGGTTCTAAATCACTTAATTCCTCTAAATTAACATATTTTCCCTTATAAACATGTCTAAACTCTATGGATAAAAATTTTAGGGCATGTTGATTTGAATCGAAGAGTAGGGAGTCATAATTTTCTTCTAATCTCTTCTTCCTTTTGTTCCTAGAGGATCTTCTAGAACACATAAAGACTACTATTATGAAGATAGATAATGAGCAAAAGTAGATAATACAAAAGAGAAATCAATGCCATTTAGAGAATACCTTAGTTGTGATCTTCAAGAGGATGTAGGAGATTGATCCTTGATCTAGTAGGAAATAGGAATTTTTTGGATAGCTAGAGGGAGAGAATGGTGTTCAAAGGGGGTTTGGAACTGTTTGGGAGAATGGAGAATGAGTTGGGGTCTGTTCTACCGCCGGTCCTAACTTAAGTTTATAAGGGGGGCAGGTTGTAGGGGGTGCTACCGCCTGCCACCCGTGACATCTGGCGGTGCCACCGCCTACAGGCAGTGAGCACTGCTCACAAGGTTGTGTGGGGCTGATGTGGGTGATTTCAACTTGAAGGAAGTTTTTGTTTGTGAAGCACGCAACCTTATTTGCATCATTATGTAAAAATTCACATCATAAGAGGAGAAGATTTGTACGTTCATAATTGATCATATAAAATGTATATCATACCCAAACATTATATAGAACTCATATGTTTACAATAAATTTATGATTTATCATATAAAATTTATACGCAAGCATCGTAAAACTCGTATGAAAAAATGCATTTGGCTCATTGTGCACACTATAAGATCATGATTCATGTGAGTGATCCAAAGAAGGTCCAAACACAAATTCATGATCTTGTTAGATAGAATTCGATCCGAAAAAAAAAATGAGGAAGGAATATATCTGATAAATTTAGAAATCCTTAAGATGTGAGAAGGGGAATTCATGCATAAGAGTTCACAAGTTTCAAAATTTGAGAGATCGATATTAAGTGTTTATCACACAAGATTGCATCATGAACTTATGAAATATAAGTATCATTTTGTAATTGATAGTTTTAATTCTAATGATCCCCTTTTTTTTGTTGTTTTGGCTAGAGAGCTTTATGAGTTATTTTGGATCTCTAGTCATAAACCTTAAGCACCCAAAAATAAGATACTATCTCTTGCTCCTAGCTTGTGATGGTATACGTTTCTACAAAAGAGGATAATTTTTAGGTACCCATTTGACCTTGGGTGCCTCAAAAACCGATCAGCTTAACTTATCATTTTGCATGGAGTTCTTTACGGTTCCTTTAGGAACCTAAATCAATTTGTGTGGACTACACTTTTTAAATGGACAATGATAAGCTGTATGTCCAAGTTTGCAACAAAAGTTACATTTGTTTTAGAGTGAATATGCAAGATAGGGCTTTTAACAAAGGTGATTGGATTTTGGTGAGAGTTACTCACAAATCCGATTCCACTTCTTTTATGAACATAACCCTTATTAGCAAGGATCATGTTCAAGGACTTACTACTAACCTCAAATTTTTCTAAGGTATCCTTGAGTATCAAGTTTTCCTTTCTAAGTGTTTCTATTTCATGGCATTTCATACATGGAGCTAAACTATCATTATGCTCAATTTTTAATTTATCAAAATTACTAACAAGAGAATCATGCTTCTTTTTTAATAATTTATATTTTTTACTAATTATTTTGCATTCATCAAATAAATCATGAAAAGTATTTAATAGTTCATCAAATGATAAATTTGTGTCTAATGGACTTATTACCTCATCTCCAATGGCCATTAGCGCATAGTGAGCAACTTGCTCAGTATTGGTTGGCTCCTCTTCTTCGGAAGCACTTGAGTCGTCCCATATAGTTTTGAGCGTCTTCTTCTTTGGTGTCCTCTTCTTGGCTTGGGGACATTCACTCTTGTTGTGTCCTGACTTTTTGCATTCGTAGCATATTACTTGATCTTTCTTGGGTTCAAATTTATTTTTGGTATCATTTTTAAATTTGTTCCTTTTAATGAATTTTTTGAATTTCCTTGTTAAAAGTGCCAAGTCATCAACAAGGTCCTCATCACTTGAGTTTTCTCTCAAGTGGTCTTCTTGTGTTCTGAGTACTATATCCTTCCTATTCTTTGGAAGGGTGTCCTCAAGCTCTTCATGAGCTTTATATGTCATTTCATAGGTTACTAGTGACCTGATTAGTTCTTCAAGAGGAAAATTATTTAGATCTTTGGCCTCTTGAATAGCCGCCACTTTAGGGTCCCAACTCTTTGGAAAGGATCTTAAAACTTTATTAATGAGTTCAAAATTTGAAAAACCTTTACCAAGTCCTTTTAGACCATTGACGACATCCGTAAAGCGGGTGTACATGTCTCCAATGGTCTCACTCGATTTCATTCGAAATAACTCATAAGAATGAATTAAAAGATTAATTTTTGACTTCTTCACTCTACTAGTGCCTTCATGAGTTACTTCAAGTAAGTGCCAAATATCAAAAGTCATTTCACAAATTGACACGCGATTAAACTCATTTTACCTAATGCATAAAACAAGGCATTCATAGCCTTGGCATTTAAAGTGAAAGTCTTCTTCTCCAACTCATTCCAATCGTTCATTGGAAGAGAAGACTTTTGAAAAACGTTTTCGACAACGTTTCAAAGCTCAAAATCCATTGAAATTAGGAAGATCCTTACTCTACTCTTCCAATATATGTAATCCATCCCATTGAATATGGGCGGACGTGTAATTGAATGACCCTCTTAGTTGCCGGCAAATGTCATCTTTCTTAGGTTTTAAACCAAACGAGAGTGAACCTTGCTCTGATACCAATTGTTAGGATCAAGAGCAGCACTAAGAGGGGGGGTGAATTAGTGCAGCGGAAAACTTTTGCTATTTTAAAAAACTTGTTTCGATTAAAACCGATTTCAACGAGAATGGTTTTGATTCAATCTATTTCGGAAAGAATTTGAACTTGAAACCTTTTGTGAAAGTGCAAGAGAAGACTAAAGTGATTTGCAGCAATGTAAATTGCACAAATGAAAAATGTTGGTTTCGTAAGTCTTCGTATGATTAAAGCCGATCTCAGAAGATATTTACATGAAAGCATATATAGACGTAGTTAAAGCATAGTAAGGAGGAGAGGCAGTTTGTTATAAAAGAAAGTTGCTCAAAGTAAATATAAACTGAGTTTTAGAGTGGTTCGGTCAATGTGACCTATATCCACTTTCGAATTCCTCCTCTAACGAGATCACCGGCATCCACTAGAGGCTTCAATAGGCGAAGGCCAACCACCTTTTACAGCTTTTTTCTTTTTGCCAGGTTTAGGAGACAACCTTTACAAGTCTCACTCCTCTTTCTTGGATGGTTACAAGGCTAAGAGATGAAGGAGGAGAACTCTAACTTTTACAATACTTTAAGACTCAAGAACTCAAGATTATGCCAATAGGTTTCGTACCCTTTCATGCAAGAAAGGTGCAGTTTTTATATACCCCAATGACTTCAAAAATGGAGCCTAAAAGTGTCTAATCCAGGATTTCTGGGGTCCTGGTGGTACCACCGTCATTACTGGGTAGTACCACCACCTAGCACCTGACATTGAGTGGTACCACCACTAGCAGCAATAACTGTCAGAATTCCTGGGAGGGCACTGCTTTCCAGGTGGTGCCACCACCGACCAACTTTTCAGGGTCCTGGTTGAGCCTTGAATCTGGCCCAAATAAGCCTAACTTAGGGCCCAATTGGCCCCTAATTAAGTTAGTGGGATTACCTCCCAATTCTAACTTAATTTATGCTTTAACCATGATATTTAAGACATTATTACTGCACTTCTTGTTCCGGTGCATCAATTGCTCTTCCGACGTACTTCCGGCGAACATTCGACGAACTCTAGGCAATGCTCCGTCGGACTCCCAGCAAGCTCCTAGACTTTGCGACGATCTTCTTGGCAAGTTCTGACAAACTTCTATGGCAAGCTTCTGGACTTCTCGGTTTGTTCCCGCAGAACTTTCAACGAACGTCCGGACTTCCGTCGAACTCTCGAACTCCCAACGTGATCTCGATCTTGACTCCGGCACAACACCCGCTTTATGTCTTACTATCATCGTAGTTAATCCTACATACTTTTCTCAACATATAGATTAGATCAAACAAATTACAATTAACTTCATCAGCAAAATCTGAGATTCAACATACAAGGAGGTGTCCATTGGGATAATATCCTATGGTCCTTGAGGAACTGAGTAAACTCTATACTTATGTACTCACCTCCTCGATCTGATCGAAGAGTCTTGATACTCTTTCTAGTTTGGTTTTCCACTTCATTCTTATACACTCTGATTTTCTTAAAGCCTCGGACTTGTACTTCATTAAGTACACATATCCATAGCTTGAGAAATCATCAATAAAGGTAATGAAATAGGAGTAACCACCAATGACATGAATTGACATGGGTCCACATACATCACTATGTATGAGTTCCAACAGCTTAGTAGCTCTCTCTCTAGTTCCACTAAATGGAGAGTTGGTCAGTTTTTCACGAAGGCAAGGCTCGCAAGTTGCATATCACTCATAGTCGAATGGATCTAGATATTCATCCTTTAACTTTTGAATCCTTCCCTTATGGATGTGACCTAGCCTATAATACCAAAGGTTTGCATTATTCACCTTATCTCATTTTCTCTTGGACACACTTACATTCATGATTTGTGGAGTAGTGTCTAGCATAAACAAGCCATTATGCAATATTCCTCTCGCCAATCTCCTCGGCTTTATTAGAATCTCCTCGGCTTTATTAGAATCTACAACAAATTGTAGATGTGATATGCAATATTCCTCTCGCCAATCTCCTCGGCTTTATTAGAATCTGCAAGGTACTCTTTGCAGTTCCTCTTCTAGTGCCCATCTTTTCCATAGTGGAAGCACTAGCCTTTGTTCTTTGCCGGGTCTTTCTTAGCAACCTTTGCTTTACTTAGTCTGCCCTTGCCCTTGCCCTTCTTAAGGGACTTTTCTGCTTTCCTTTTCTTTCTAGTCTCATGAATTAGCTTCTCCTTTTTTATAGTACTCTCTGCCTCCCTCAACATATTGAGAAGCTCTAGGAGAGTCACCTCAAGCTTGTTTATATTAAAATTTATTATAAACTATGAAAAGGAATCTGGTAGGGACTGAAGCACAAGATACACACACAAGTTATCTTCTAGGACCATTCCTAGACCTATGAGTTTCTTTATCCACTTAATCATCTCTAGGACATGGTTCTGAACCGGTGTTCCCTCAGTCATCCTAGCATGAAATAGGCTCTTGGATATCTCATATCGCTAAATCATTCCTTGTTCCTCAAACAGTTTGCAGATATGTAGGAGAATGAATCTGACATCCATCTTTTCATGTTGTCTTTGTAACTCATGAGTCATGAAGCCCAACATGTAACACTGAGCAAGAGTGGAGTCATCAATGTACTTCACGTAACGAGCGATCTCATCCTCGCTTGCCCCTTCCTCGGGCATAGGCATCACTATATCAAGGATGTACGCGATTTTCTCCACCGTAAGAATAATTCTCAAGTTACGAAGCCAATCCGTATAATTTGGACTAGTGAGGTGGTTGACATCAAGTATGCCACGTAAGGGATTTGAAAGTGATATTTTCTGAAAATAAAGATGCAGTAGAAATAAATAATATGCAGATTTTACAAAAATAAACAATCAAGATATGAACTTCTATCTTAATGTGCTCCTCTTATTTTACTAGCGAGTCACGCGACACCCTCAGCACGTGAAACGGAAGTCTCCAGCAGACTTAAAGTGGGGATCAGGATCCAATCAATGTCTTAGTATAACCTTGAGGGACTCGACCAATCATACTAAGCCCGAAAGATAGGCAACTCTTGCCGATCACAACTCCTTGTGATTCCCGTCCTATTTGGCCTTTGAATCACTATGGTCTCGAGGGACTCGACCAACCTGCTAGTCATATGTACCCTACAAGCCAATCACGTGAGTGATAGCACGTGTAACTTGATACAGAATCTTTTTGCTTATTATATTTTGGCATTTATCACTTTATATTGACCATTGCATATATGCATGTATATATTGTGATGTCCTTAGATTTATGCAATGAGAATCGAATCGTGATGAGATCACGATAATGAGACCAATTCACCTTTAAACACAGATCCTAAATAATCCCGATTATAGGTTACTTGAGAGGGACATCGAGATAATCGGAAAGACTAGTGTACTATATACCCGTTCATATGATGGATGCAATTGGTCTCATAGCTCCTCGTGTGGAGACACTAGAGATACAGTACAAGTGCTTATTGGAGAATGAGTTCATCGATTGATTTGCTTACGGAATGCTGGATGGTTGATGATGCCTTATTGTCAGATAATGATTTTGTAGTCCTAGTGATGTATCTAGTCCCTAGATTTGACACATATCCATATAAATGTAGACCTTAGGGTCTTATCATAGATCTTACATTTAATTTTTTTTAAATGTAAATAGTTGCGAGAACACCAATTCCTCTCTTCTCTAGTAGGCACTACTCTTCTATTATTTATCTTAATGTTGTTTTTGCTATTCCACTTCATAGTAGTCCCAACATCCATGAGATAAAATCTGCAAAATTTTCTACAAGTCTCAAAGACAAATCTTAATCAGATTTAGTATTCTTCTAAATGAGAATTAGTGCTGGATTTGAAGAAGGATTATATTGTAAAAGAGTCTTGGAGACATAGTTTATGTGGTTAATTCTTTGGTAGCACTCATTTTGATTTTGTTTTCAATTTGAGTTGCCTAAAAAGTGAGGAATATCTTTTGCCTATTAATTGTGAATAATTCTTCTGTTTTAGATTATTAGCTGAGGAAGAGAAAATCAAAGTCTTCACTAGAGGTCCTTAGTCCTTAAAGGGTCAGGCTTTATCCATGGTTCCTTAGAGACTAATCTTTATCTCTACTCCAATCTGGGTATGGTTATAGGTTGACCATTAGAACTTTTTAATTCTAGTATCTCCTTCAAATTATTCTTATTTTAGGAAAATATATAAAAAAATTTAACATTATCATGGCTGGTGTTTTTATTCTCATGCACTTCTCCAAACCATTGCCTTGAGGCTTCTGGATTAGAGTTGATTTTTCCTAGTTGTTCCAAATCGTGGCTTATAAAAATCTTCTAAATTTATATTTTGATTATGGTATTGCTGAGCATAGATTAGACCAATGTTGAGAAATGAGCCTGATAACAATCTCAAACATATAGATGAACAGATGAAGGCTTCAAATTAGGTATTTAAACAATAAGATGATTCCTTACATATGCCTTGGATTAATGTTCGAAGGCACAATTGAACCAAGCATCCATTAAACCACTTGAACCCAGAAAAGAAAGGTAACAATCCTTCAGATCGTGGTGGCAGTATCTAAATCAAGAATTTGGTTAACTAAGTTGGCTATGTAGCTGGATAGCTGGATGTCAGGAGGCGTTCAAACTTGCTAACATAGAGGAAGCATGATTAACTCTTAATGCTGATAAGACCTTCAAGTCATGCATACTCTAGTATCCTATTATCCAAAGATATCTTCCTTGCAGTAGGAGGAAATAACATCCATTTATGGGAGGCTTAAGAAGGTCATTGTGCTAGCAACAAGTTATTAATGGCAGTGGGCTTTCTCTCCCTATGATGAAAACCAGTAGGGTGTCATGTAAACATCAAGAAAAGAATAGAGAAAAACAAATTAAGGTTTCCTCCTTGTGTTACCCTTAGTTTGTCTTTTCTGGTGAGTGATACATGCAATAGAAGGAACTCTCCCATTGTAGGTGGTTGAAGCCTTCTATTTTGACAATCAAAGTTATAATAGGTGTTGATGACTTTTTTTTATTAATCAAAGATGATCTCGAGTGGGCTAAGAAAGAGAAAAAAGATGATTAATGGAGGAAATCATTCATCATCACTAGTGATGGGCATTCTGAAGACGAGGTCTAGGTCGGTCTCACGTGTAAAGAGGGTAAGCGATAGGTCATTTGGTTTGATCAAACTAACATTATACTTAGATTAAATGAGTATCAGTTTAGGCATATTCCTAAGTCACTCGACACCTAAGCTTAAGCGTGTGCATAAGATGTTAGGATCAAAAGCACTAAGAGAGGGGGTGAATTAGTGCCGTAGAAAACTTTCGCTGGTTAAAATGACTTTCATACGATAAAATCTGATCTCGATGAAAACCGTTTCGGAAAGATCTTTAAGTTGAGAAAATGCAGAAGTATAGTTGATGTAAAGCAATGAAGGCAGTTTGCAATTAAGACAAAGAGCAGAAAATAAATGCAAACTGAGATTTAGAGTGGTTCGGTCAATCTTGACCTATATCCACTTTTGGCTTCCTCCTCCGACGAGGTCACCAATGTCCACTAGAGGCCTTTCTTTAACAGGCGAAGGCCAATCACCTTTTGTAACTTAATTCTCCTTTTATTGGATTTAGGAGATAACCCTTACACCCCCACTTACTCCTCTCATAATCTATTTTAATACTTAAAACTTTGAGAGGAGCTCATACAAGATTGCAACGATGTTTCTATACTTTTTTTCTCTCAATACTTGTGTGCTTTAACCAGGGATGAGAGGGGTATTTATAAGCTTCAAGTTGATTTAAATTTGGAGCATAAAACTTTTCCATCCCGGGTGCAGGCGGCACCACCGCCCAGTAGTTCTGACACTGGGTGGTACCATCGCCCGACATAGTCTCGAAGACTATACCACGACGGTGAGACTTCTTGGGGCACTGTTTGGGCCTCTTATTGGGCCCAATGCAGTTCTTATATGAGCCTAACTGGCCCCTAATTGGGTTGGCCCAAATCCAAGCCCAATTATGTGATAACTACGAAATCCTAAGACATTTGCTAAGCTAAACAAGTTTCTATGTCTATTCTTCCGACGAGCTTCCGACGAACTTCCGACAAACTTCCAATAATCTCTCAGCAATGTTCCAATGGACTCCCGACAAGCTCCTGGATTTCACAACAATCTTCTTAGCGAGTTCTGACGAGCTTCTCTAGGAAGCTCCGAGACTTCTCGGCTGGTTCCTCTAGAACTTCCGACGAACGTCCGAACTTCCAACGAACTCTCAAACTCCTAATGTGATCTCGATCTTAACTCAGAGACTTCATTTTGCTTCATGCCTTGCTATTGTAGTTAATCTGGCATATGTAAAAAGCCACTTCGATCTAGATAATTATTACTAAGCTTGAATCTAGTGTTGTCTGGTATGTCATTGGTTAATCGGCGCTTCGTCCAAATCTTCGGCGTATCGTCCTCTCTTGCGGTCTATTGCCCAATCGCCAATTGACTCTCACAACTTTAATTTACTTGGCGCAATGTTCGCTCTTCTTGGCCCGATGCCCAAGATCTCGGCCTGAAGCCTTCTGCAGATACGTCGACCGTTCCTCCGGCCCGACATCCAATCTTGTGATATTTTCCACTCCAGCCCAACATGATTCTTCCTGTTTTAATCGTCTCTCCTTGATCGAAGCTACCTACAGCACTCAAAATGCATTTCAAATCAAAACACTTATCAATTGGTTTTCATCATCAAAATCCGAGATTCAACAATCTCCTCTTTTTTGATGATGACAACCAATTGATGATGGAGTTAACATTAACTCCCGAAGTTTAAACAAACTCTCTCTATCAATATGCCATATTGATAGAAACTCTTGGATTCAAAAATCCAAGCAACATGTTATGATCAAATCATGCATGACATCAACATACTTCTCCCCCTTTGTCATCAACAAAAAGGAGAAGTTCCAACTGTTCATGTGTTTGGAATACAAGTTCAATTCGTTGCATGAAAAACATAATATCAAATTTTATCATCATGCAATTTATAAGCTAGAAAAGCTATCAAGTTTAGATATGCAAGGTAGTAAGATAGCATGTTCTACTTCATACAAGCTAGCAAATTTAAAGATGTGCAAATAGGCATATTTGCTCTTTCTTGAGATTTCAAGCTAGCAATTCTTGGTGATGTTCAAGATAGCAATTTCTTCTCTTTTGAGAAGTGCAATTATTTTTGCTTCCTTTACAAAGTGCAAGCTAACAAATGTTACATTATTTTACAACATGGAAGTTAATAATTTGAGATGTTCACCGAAGCAAGTTCTTTCTTCTCTTTGAGAAGTACAATTTTTGTTTTCTTCTTGAATTGTGTAAGCTAGCATCTTTTATCTCCCTTTGTCATTGTCAAAAAGAAGGGAAGGGAATACAATTTTGTATCTCTTTTTCCCTTTACAACAATTTTCAAATCATGACAAAGGAAAATATCATAAATGAAAATTCAAGTCATGAATGTCAAAATAATTATTTTATCATGAATATTTTATCATTGCATGCATCATTATCATAAGTTAAAAGTATTATATGCATAATACCAAATCATCATGTATATAAAATATAAAATCATCATTACATGCATGATTCAAAATCATCATTCTAGAGTATTATTTTAGAAAATGATAATTATTAATTTTCATATTATTTTAAAAAATCATCGTGTTGCATGCATTTTTATCTAAGGGAAAAATTATAGTATTGCATGCATTTATATCATCACATGAAGAATATAAAAAAGAATCATAGTATGAAAAATCTTGATCCATAGAAAAATATCATGTATCGAATATCGAAAAATCAAGATGATGATATAGATGAAGACATTCCTATAGTAAAAAGATGTCACATAAATTATCTCGATTCATGTATAATATCTCTCAATTCTTTATGAATCATTATAATTCCAAAAAATCATGATTTATTTCGATAAATTTCAATAAAAAGATACAAGAACACATAGTAGGAGATCTTGATTCATAAATAATTTTAAGTTATAATTCATCAGAAATCAAGATCATGATTTCGATAAAAACCATTAATTTCAAATCGTTAAAATCATCAAAATCTCAACATTACTTTCAAGTGATTCAAAATGGACACAAACAACTTTATCAATCGCTTAGTGAAAAATTGATAAGATAAAGAAAAAAAAATTTCAAAAAAATGCTTTTCTCTTTTTAGTTGTTTAAATTCATGTGATTTATTTCATTTATGCCAAATAAAAATGTGCATCAACGTTTAGAATCGAAAAATGAATTTCGTCATAAAAACCATCAAGACCAATAACTCACAAAAATCATCATGTATAACTTTAAAATCTCATGCATAAAATCATCAAATCATGGTATCAAAACTTCAATATTTTCATTACAACATCAAGCAAGGTTTCATTGAACATAATTTTGAATGATTCTTATAGATATCTAAAACTTCTTTAGTTTTAATTTATATGATTAACTTTATATTAGCATGCTCAAATTTTTATTTTTATGTCAAAACCATACATCATATTTGAAAAACAAAGATAAGGTTCATAAAAAATATCTAGCGTTCCATACAAAAGCCATGTATCGTCATTGAAAAGCAATATAGAAATCTTCAAAATACACATTCTTGCATCTCAAGCACATATATAAGATTAATCTTACTATGTACAATCATTATATTTATATCTAACATTTTATTGCATTAACATAAAACATGCAATTTTCATTATCATTTTCAAAATTACGAGCATGATCATATTTTTGCATTTTCATTTTTAAACATTTAATTTTTAAGAAAATTAATTCAAAACTAAATTACAAAAAAAATGCATCATGAGAAGTATCATGTAATTTTGAAATAAATTAGGGGGATTTTGATTACCTCATCATTGAAAGCGGTTAAGGCGTAGTTTGCCACCTCGCCTTTCTTGATTTTCTCCTCGTCTTCGGAGGAGCTCGATTCATCCGAATTTTTGTTCTTCTTGCTTGAAAGCAAGTAGTTCTATTCTTTTTGTTCGTAAATTTTTATTTCATTAACTTTTTAAATTTCTTAGTGAGTTCAAGTTCACCATCACTTGAGCTTATGCTCGAGTAGTCTTCAAATGTTCTATGTCCCAAATCCTTCCTGTTCTTTGGAAGGTGGTTTTGTTCATCATATTCATCATGTGTATTGTGCACCATTTCATATGTCATTAATGAACCAATAAGGTCTTCAAGTAAAAAAATATTTAAATCTTTTGTTTCTTGTATTGCCGTTACTTTCAATTCTTAAGTTTTAGAAAGTGATCTTAAGATCTTGTTAACGAGTTCAAAGTTTGAAAATTTTTTACCAAGTGCTTTTAGACTATTGACGACATCCGTAAAACGGGTGTACATGTCTCCAATAGTCTCTCTTAGTTCCATACAAAATATCTCAAAATCATGCATCAAAAAATTTACTTTAGAATCTTTTACACTACTTGTGCTTTCGTATGTGATTTCAAGAGTGTGTCATATGTCGAAAGTCTGGCACATAGAAATCCGATTAAACTCAATTTTATCTAAAGCGCAAAATAGAGCGTTCATAGCTCTAGCATTTAACGAAAACATCTTCTTCTCCAAATCATTCCAATCTTTCATCGGAAGAGAAGACCTTTTAAAACCAAATTCAACTATGTGCCATAAATCGAGATTCAATGAAAGCAAGAAAACTCTCATTCGAGTTTTCCAATAAGTGTAATCCGTCCCATTGAAAAAGGGAGGACGAATAAGAGATTGACCCTCTTGAAAGTCAAAAAGAGCCATTTCTATTTGGGTGTTAAACCAAATTAGAAAACCATGACTCTAATACTAATTGTTAGGATCAAGAGCACTAAGAGAGGGGGGTGAATTAGTGCAGCGAAAAACTTTCGTCGGTTAAAACGACTTTCGTAGGATAAAATCTGATTTCGATGAAAACCATTTCGAAAAGATTTTTAAGTTGAGAAAATATAAAAGTATAGTTGATGTAAAGCAATGAAGGCAGTTTGCAGTTAAGACAAAGAGTAGAAAGTAAATGCAAACCGAGATTTAGAGTGGTTCGATCAATCTTGACCTACATCCACTTTTGGCTTCCTCCTCCAAAGAGATCACCAACGTCTACTAGAGACCTTCCTTCAATAGGCAAAGACCAATCACCTTTTACAACTCAATTCTCCTTTTACCGGGTTTAGGAGATAACCCTTACACCCACACTCACTCCTCTCTTAATTTATTCTAACACTTAGAACTTTGAGAGGAGCTCACACAAGATTGCAGCAGCGTTTCTATACTTTTTTTTCTCTCAATACTTGTGTGCTTTAACCAGGGATGAGAGGGGTATATATAAGCTTCAAGTTGATTCAAACTTGGAGCCTAAAACTTTCCCATCCCGGGTTTTCTAGGTGCAAGCGGTACCACCGCTTGACACTGGGCGGTACCATCGCCTACAGCCTCTCAAAGGCTGTCTGGGCGATGACATTACCTGACACAGTCTCGAAGACTGTGCCATGATGGTGAGACTTCTTGGGGCACTGTTTGGGTCTCTTATTGTGCCCAACATAGTTCTTACATAAGCTTAACTAGCTCCTAATTGGGTTGGCCCAAATCCAAGCCCAATTACGTGCTAACTACGAAATCCTAAGACATTTGTTAAGCTAAACAAGTCTCTATGTCTATTATTCCGATGAGCTTCCAGTGAACTTCTGACGAACTTCCAACGATCTCTCGGCAATGTTCCGGGGACCCCCGGAAAGCTCCTGGACTTCACAACGATCTTCTTGGCGAGTTCCGACGAGCTTCTCTGGCAAGCTCCGAGACTTCTCGGTTGGCTCCTCTAGAACTTTTGACGAACGTCCGGACTTCCAACGAACTTTCGAACTCCTAACGTGATCTCGATCTTGACTCTAGGACTTCATTTTGCTTCATGTCTTACTATCATAGTTAATCTTGCACATGTAAAAAGCCACTTCAATCTAGACAATTATTACTAAGCTTGAATCTAGTGTTGTCCGGTATGTCATTGGTTAATCGGCGCTTCGTTCGAATCTTCGGCGTATCGCCCTCTCTTGCGGCCTATTGCCCAATCGTCAGTTGACCTCCGCAACTTCGATTTATTTGGCGCAATGTCCGCTCTTCTTGGCTCGATGCCCAAGATCTCGGCTTGAAGCCTTCTGCCGATACATCGACCATTACTCCGGCCCGACGTTCAATCTTCTAACATTTTTCACTCCAGCCCAACATGATTCTTCCTGTTAGGATCGGAGCGGCACTAAGAGGGGGGGGGGGTGAATTAGTGCAGCGGTAAAGAACGATAAACTTTCGATGATTTAAACACTTTCGGAAACTTCGTACGATAAAAGCAACGTTTCGTTTGAAACCGTTTCGATTGCGTTTTAACTTGAAGGCATACGTATGAAGGAGACAAAGAAGTAGAGCATCAAAGTGAAGATGGTTTGCAGTAAGATAATAGCAGGAAGTAAATGCAAACCAGAGAAGACGATAGTTTATAGTGGTTCGGTCAATCGTGACCTACATCCACTCCTCCGATTCCTCTTCCGTCGAGGTCACCGGCATCCACTAACGATCTTCCTTTACTAGGCGAAGATCAACCTCCTTCTTACACCCCTCTTACAACCTCTTACAAGTGGTTCACCCTTTTACAAAGATTTCAATGAAAAGAAATGAGGTGAACACTCAAGCTATTGAAAACAAGACTTTTCCTAAAGATTTTCTCAACTTCTAGCTTCTCAAAAGGTTGTTATCTCAGCTGAGAATAGAGGGGTATTTATAGGCCTCAAGAGGATTCAAATTTGGGCTCCAAAAATTTGAATTCTCTTATGTTCCCGAAGCTAGCGGTGCCACCGCCTGTCAGTGGCGGTGCCACCGCCTGTCAGTTTTGACACTGACAGTGTACTGGGCGGTGCCACCGCCCAGTCCAGCGGTGCCACCGCCTAGCTCTCGGGTGCTGGGCGGTGCCACCGCCCAGACCGGCGGTTCCACCGCCTAGCTCTCGGCCTCTGGGCGGTGCCACCGCCTAGTCTAGGCGGTGCCACCGCCTACACTATTTCAGCTCACTGGTTGGGCTCCAAAATTGGCCCAAACCAGTCCGAACTTGGGCCGAATTGGCCCCTACTTGGGTCATAGGATAAACACCTAATCCTAGCCCTAATTAACGTGCTAACTACAAATTTAAAGACATTTTCTAAGCTATTACAAAGTCCATAAGTCAAGACTTCTTCCGGCGAGCTTTCGGCGAACTTCCGGCGGTCTTCCGATAAACTCTCGGAAACCATTCTGCGGACTCCCGGCAAGCTCCTAGACTTCACGATTTGATCTTGGCGAGTTCCGACGAGCTTCTTCGGCAAGCTCCGATCTTTCTCGGTGAGCTCCGTGAACTTCCGACGAACCTTTTGGCGAGCTTCCGAAAAACCCTTCAGCAAGCTCCCTACTCATTCTCGGCTAGTTCCGGCAGCATTCCCGACGAACCTTCGGACTTCCGTCGAACTCTCGAACTCCCAATGAATCCTTCGCGCTTGACTCCGGCACTTTGTTTCGCTTTATGTCTTCATCGTCATTGTAGTTAATCCTGCACAGACAAGCCAAAACTCTACTCCGATCTAGACAGTTATTACAACGCGAATTGACATTCTGTTGCCCGGCACGTTATTGGTTGGCGCTTCGTCCGATTCTTCAGCGCATCGTCCACTCTTGCGGCTTATTGCCCAATCGGCGGTTGACCTCCGCAACCCCGATATCCTTGGTGCAATTCCGCTCTCCTTGGCCCGATGCCCGACGTCCGAAGCATTCTACCATCCAATATCCTAACGTGATCTCCTCCGGCGCAACGTCAATTCCTCCTGCGTCAACTGTCTAATCCTGATCGAGTAGACCTGCATCACTCAAAATGCAGTTAAACATCTAAACACAATCAATTAGTTTCATCATCAAAATCCGAGATTCAACACTTCCTGCTTTAATTATCTCTCCTTGATCGAAGCTATCTGCGTCACTCAAAATGTATATATAAAATCAAAATACTTATCAATTAGTTTTCATTATCAAAATATGAGATTCAACATAAGTTGTGCCCAATTATAAGCCCCCACCTAGACCACCATCAAGGTACTCGGGTCTCACCTCATGTCGCCCCAATGCCTAGGCGATCGTCCAAGCATCCAATAAAATAATGTGTTAACAAAATTCTTATATATTAAATTTGATCATAGATTCTATGATTATATTTTTGATTATTTGATTGGATTTATTTTTTGATTTAAAAAATATAAATTATGGTTTACTTTTATAGTTTTTCTCATATGAATTATTGATTATATTTTTATATATGGTAAATAAAATCCAATTATTTTTGTTGGACATTCATTTGGTTATTTCCATGTATATATTTTTGAAATTATGAAATAATGTTTATCTTTTACATGGGCATGATTTATTATTTATCATGATTATGATATGAGTTTTTTATTTTGTTGATTAATGTTCAATAATTATTATGGTTGTTATTCAATTATTGAACTACTTCAATATGAATCAAGATAAATAAATTTATGAATATTATTTATAATTTATCTTCATAAGTTTCATCTGACTAATAGCTGCCAAAATAGCATGGGATGGTAGACTTATATGATGTGAATTACAATAAAGGTATTATCATTCATAGGATATTTTAGATTATATTTTATATTTTTACATTGGTCCTATAGCTACCAAAGTGACCTGGACTAATAATTTATAAAATATAGTATGAAATTAGTCCTAAATGATATTAAATAAAATAATATTCATAATGATAGTATGAATCAAGATAAAAAAATTTAGTGAATATTATTTGTAATTTATCTTCGTAAATTTGATCTGACCAATAGCTACCAAAGTAACTTGAGATGATAGGCTTATGGGATATGAATTATAATAAAGTTCTTATCATCCATAGGATATTTTAGACTGTATTTTATCTTTTTGTATTTGTCATGTAGCCACCAAAGTGACCTAGACCAATAATCTATAAAATATATTATAGAATTGATCCTAAATGACATTAAATAAAATAATATTCATGATGGCACACATAATTAGGAGATTTAGATAATCACAAAAGAGAATCTATTTCAAATAGTTATGTGATGGGATAGGATGATATTGTTTTGAATATCCTTACAGTTTAGGATTGTATACCCAAAGATAATAATACTATTCTACAAGGATGGTATCAATCCTCCATGAATGATCTTGAGTGAATACTACATATGTCAATATTTCACACAAAGGTAAAATATAGATGATATCAATAGTTCATCATATTTTGAAAACTTAAAGCATTAATGTTATATTATTACAATGGTACTTCATTCATTGTATTTATGTAAATATCCTTATACTTTTTGAAATTAATGGCTTGAGCATATACAAGTTGTATTGAGTGAGTGAGACCTTGGTCAAATTAGTTGAATAGAACATAAACTTAATTACCGAAAGTTTTGTGGAATAAATAATTGAGGTGACTGATCAGGAAAGGTATGAAAGACTCAATATTATGATATTTAGACTTTAGTACAGTTTACAACTAGTACATGAGAATATCTAAGGATCAATTTAAATTTTCTGATAAGTCATTAGTTGACACCTTAAAATGATAGTATTTGAGGAATTCAAGATTATATCCTCAATATAAATAATAAAGCTGTAAGCTCAAGACTCATAATATTTTGAGTATTAGTTAGGGAGTCGACAACACTAAAATAAAGATGAAGCGTAAGTCACCTAAGTTTATAATTATTATATAAACTCATAAAAGAATATCTTGATAATAAAGTATTACTTCTATAACAAAGAAAGTTATATGAAAAAAAAAGGACTATAAGATTTGATTTGAAATGAAAATATATAAATATAACCTTTATATGATTCAAATTAAATATTATAAAAATTATTTTTCTAATACTTGATGGATTAATTTGATGCTTCAACATATGTTACCAATAATATATATTTATTAAAATAAAATTAAATTAAATAACAAGAGATAAAACCGATAGAAAATGAGATATTCATCATTATAGGGAATCAACTTAAAGTGAAAGCGATAATAATTTATATTTATCGCTTATATCTAAAAATGATTCAATTTGATAAATCTTGAGGATCCATGTTGTGTTCTTATAATTCCAGGAATTTAGGTTCTTTACCTAGAATTGTTAGAATGTTATTTCCCTTTTGGTGATTATAAACTTACTGTGATTCAATAAAATTAACCTTTGAATTCTGTATAATAGTCTATACAGAATTAATATGAATCTTAAGTTTACAATGATCCTACAATTAAATATTAAAATAAAATATAATTTTATAAACTCCTTAAGATTATGCATATATCTATAGGTCACTTCATGCTTTTGTCGCATTAAAGAGAGATATTTTATCACCATATAAATAACCTATTGAGATATGATTATATATATCTAATTTATGTAAAGTCTATGACCGTTTATACTCTTGAAGTGTATATAAATTAAGTCAATAGACAATTAGATAGAAAAGTCAAGATTATCATATCTGACAAATGTGATGAATTTTATGGTATTTATGATAAACCCAATTATAATTATAATTCTTTTGTTAGATTCTTAAAAAAATAAGTTATATGATTTACTATATATGTTATAGCAGAATATGATTGCTGAAAGATATAAGCGTACCTTTATAGATATGGTTAGGAGCATGATAAGTTATTCTTTTGTACCCAAATCAAAGTGAGAAAAAGCTCGAAGGATAAATATGTATTTCTTGAATGATGTTCCTAGTAAGTAAATTGTATGATTTCTTTTGAGTTGTAAAATGGTAGGAAACCTAATTTAAGATATTTACATATTTAAGACTGTTCGGAGATAATGATCTTCAACTCACATAAAAGAAAATTAGATTTAATCAGTATTCTAAATATTTTATTATCTATTCAGAAAAAGTTTAAAGGGGTATATATCTTATTCCTTTAATCATAGTACGAGGACAATTAAATCTGGTAATGTAAGATTCCTATAAAATAGTAAATCAATGGGAGTGAAAATCTCGAAATTCAATTTTGATATAAAGGAGATATAAGTTGATACTCCTTTATTATTCGAGAGATTATTGTTACTCAAATCATTAAATGATTTGATAAAAGTGAATAACAAAATAACATTACTAAACTCCCACATTGTATTGATATCATTGTTAATGGTCTTGTAAAATAACCATAATTGACAACCATGAGAATATCTCAAAGGGAAAGGAATATTATCATTTATGGTTATTATGTGATATATCTACAAGAATTATATTATGATATAGGAATCAGAATGGATCCTTTATTTTTGTCACGGGTCATGAAAAGTAATGATTCTGAAAAGTAATATGATGCAATAAAAGAAGAGTTAAAATCAATAACTAGAATGGTGTCTGATAAATTTATCAAATTGTCCAATAATTGTAAAAAAGTTTATTATATAAATGTGACTCAAAGGACAATGCCAAACGATATAATGGTTAGATTTGTAGTTAAAAGTTTTACTCATAAAGAATGTATCGATCATAACGAGATATTTAGTTTTTAATGAACTCATTAAAATCATCATGACATTAGTAACTCATTGTGAGTTTGAGTTATATCATAATGATATAAAAATATATATTTTTTAAGATCTAGTTTTATATGGGTTACTCTAAATGATTTAAAAAGAAAATAAAAGAAATATAAAATTTGGTATGCAAATTCAGGAATTCATTTATGACCTTAAACAAACTTCAAGATAATGATATATAAAGGTTCTTGATATCATTATTTTCATATTTAAGGAAAATACTATTGATCAGTGGGAGCAAGTTTATTATATTAGTCTTGTATATGAATAATATTTTGTCTTACCAATAATAATCTTGGTTTATTATACTAAATCAAGAAATTTATCACTATGAGTTTTAAGATGATTGATATGAATGAGACATCTTATATTATTAATATTAAGTAATTCAAGGATAGACCTCAATGATTATGAAGATTGTCTTAGAAATGATATATCAACCGAGTCTTGAAAAGATTTAATATACAGCATTGTTTAGTAAATCATAAAAGTAAAATTTTAGTCAATAGTAAATGCTTTAAAATGACTTGCAAAGAATCAAATAAAGAAGATATTTTTTTGTATATGTGTAGTTGGAAGTCTATTCTCAAGCCTATGTCCGAATAAATATCAGTTTTTTAGTTAAAATACTGGGTATATATCGGAGTTACCCAAAAGTAAAAATACTAAAGGACTGCAAAGAAAGTAATAAGATATTCGGAAGGGACAAAGGATTATATGCTCACATGTATGAAATTATATCAGCTTGAAATGATAGTATTTTTTAGATGTTGATTGCATAAATTGTCTCGATAATAGAAAGTCCACCTTACGGTTAATATCTATGTCAATTAGAGGGGTCATTTATTATTATTATTAATAGAAGTTGATTTTGTGGCATGCTTTGAGGCCACTAATCAAACTTTTTTACTGTGAAATTTTATCTCAAGATTTGATGTAGTTAGACTCAATTGCTAAGTCGTTGAAGATATTTTGTGATATTGCAGTAGTTTTCTTCTCTAAGAATAACAAGTAATATTGCATCTCTATGTATTATGGTATAAATTACTTGATGGTTAGAGAAGAGGAGTCTAGAAACATTCAATGTCAATTAATTACTTGAGTTTCACTATATTAATTGTTGATCTATTCACTTAGGACTTACAGCCTAAAGTTTTGTGAAGAACATGTTCTTATGATTGGGTTTGTGAGTAACCCATAAAGGACATTGATGCATGTTTGAGTAGATACTATAATTGATATTCTTGCTTACGTACTTAAAGTTATTTGTTTCTACTATCCTATTGACAATTATGTATATACATATTATGGTTGAATGTGATGACAGGATTGTCTTGACAAGACAAATTATATAGGTCATTTTGGATTACATTAAGAAAGGCTAACAGTGTTGTGGTACATAGAAGGAAGTGTGATATAATGGCATACAACCACTATGACTCATATTGTTAGTCAGACTTAATGTGTATTATTATAATTATTAGACTTATTGGCCTATTTTAAAAATTCGTGCGTATGTATATAGTTTTTCTAAAATTTCATAATCTAACTGGGTCAAATTATTTTTAAATAAATTTTATTTTTTTATTTTTTTATTTTAAGTCTTTTTTATCTTATCAATTAATGGGCTAAGTAGGAGAATATTATATTATGTGGCCCTATTTAATTAGGTAAGATATATTATAGATATGATTGAATTCTATGGTTATTAGCCAATAGAAAAGAAGTTCGTGTTAAAATAGGATTCCTTATGAGATAACCTTGATGGGAGGAACTCTCCTAATAACTTATCTTAGAACTTCTGCTCTCGCCTATAAATAGACAGGATCTCTAGGGGCTAAATAGAGGCATCTCAATGTAGTTGAGAGATTAAAGTTTTTCTCTCAATCTCCCTCTCCCTAATCTATCAATCTTGGTGGTCTTGTGAAAAGATAAGAAAAGAGGAGAAAGATCTAATTCCTCTTTGCATATTGATATCTTAGATCCGACGATGTTGCACTTGTAGATCAGATAAGGTTTATTCTTCTGAACAATAATAAAAGATACGCATCGTAATGTTGTTAGATCTAATTTTATTTGATTTCAATCTTGGCATAAAAGTTTTTCTGCATTACAGATAGCATGATTATAGATTTTATGCTAACATACACATCTCAAGAGAAGCAAAAATTGATAACTTACACATCTCAAAAAATTGCTAGCTTGCATGTTTAAAAAAAGCTTGCTAGTTGTACTTTTCTCCTTTTTGTTGATGATAAAGGAAGAGAAGTTATGATGATTTAAAATTTGAATTATATATGGCATGATGTACTTTGACGATGATTTTATGTTTTGAAATTATGTATGCAATACTTTAACTTATGATTATGATGTATGCAATGATAGTTTAACTATAATTTGTTGCATATGACCTTTGCAAAATCATTAAAATTGTTTCAACATTAAATTCTAAGGTTATCATTTTCTACATTCAAAGTTTATTTCTATATGACATATAGATAGGGGAAGTTTAGTTTAAACTTCATCATCAATTGGTTATCATCATCAAAAAGAGAGATATTATTGAATCTTGGATTTTTGATGATTAAGTTATGATCCAATCAGCGTTTGAGGGATGTATGACTAACTTCGATTATGGAAAGATAAATCAATTGAAGTAGAAAAAATCATACATTGGACCGGAGTGAAACATGTCAGAAGATTCGACGTCAAGCTGGAGGACTGGTCGACGTGTCGGAAGGACTTCATGTCATGAGTTCGGGCATCAGGCTAGAAGGATCAAATATTATGCTAAGAAGATCGGATGTTGTGGGAGGTCAACATGCCGATGGATCGAGTAATACTCTAAAGGAGAGGACAAAGCATTGAAGGTGAGGACGAAGCGTCAGATGAATCAATGACATATTAGACAACGTAGGATTCATGCTTATAATCAGATGTGTCTACATCGAAGTAGTCTAGGTCTTAATTGAGTTAGTTTTGGGTGGAACCATGCTAACTCAATTAGGGGGCCCATTGGGCCTGAGTTGGGGTTGATTTAGGCCCGTTGGGAGGCCCATTTAGTGACCCAGAGTTAGTTCAAGCGGTGGCACCACCAGACTAGGTGGTGGAGCCACCTATGAGCTGAAATATATGAAGTGTACATTTTCCAGAAGACCTGACGGTGGTACCGCTAGTGTCAAGCGGTGGTATCGCCCAAACTGGTGATAGTACCGCTAGTACATGGTCTTCAAGGGTCTCAAGCGGTAGTACCGCCAGTAACCTGGAAACCCGAGATGAGACCTTTTTTTACTTTATTTTTGAAGTTATTTGGGGTCTATAAATACCCCAATTATTTTTGCTTGGATAAATAAAAAAAGAGTAGAAAGGAGAACTAATACTTGAGAAAAAAGAGTTATAATCTTTTTTGAGTTAGTAAGTCTATTCCTCCTAGAATTAGAAGTTTTCTAAGAGATGAGTGATGTCTAATTGTAAAAGAGAGGTGCGAAGGTTCTCTCCCAAGCTTGTGAAAAGAAGAAAGAGTTGTAAAAAGGGTAGTTGATCTTTGTCCATTGAAAAAAAGATCGGTAGTGAAAGCTAATGGCCTCAAGTGAAGAGGAAACAGGAGTGGACATAGGTTGGGACGACCGAACCACTATAAATCGGTTTGTATTTTTGTTTATATTTTTTATTCATATTACAAACTGATTTACTTGATCACTGTTCTTACGAAAGTTTTAAAGTTAAACATATTTTCGATATGGGTTTGATCGAACGAAAATTTTAAAACCATAATTTTACGAAAGCACTAATTCACCCCCCTTTTAGTGTCATTTATGGTCCTAACAGGGGTGACATCTCTTTTTAATATTCTCATAAGTATCTTCATCTTCCCACATAAATACTATTTAAAAATATTATTAATTAAAGTAATTTTTAATAGGCTTAGTGTTCCCAATACTTTCTTCAACATTTAAGGCTATTTAAAACATTGTAGCCCAAACAAATAAAAACTAAAAATCCAATTGAAACAAACTCAAATAAAAAAATAGGAATTCAAATATCTATCCTTATTGGTTTAGATACTAAAGTAAACAAATAGGATGATTTGTAGGTCAAGTATAATATTTCTAAAAAAATACTATAAATATATTTAAAAAATACTATAATCGAGAACTTAGATCAGTCCAAAATTAGTGATTCAGTTCGATGTAAAGACTGATCAATCAAAACAAAAAAAAAAAATTCTTATGTCATAACTATTTCAAGAATTATGAAAAGGTAATGACACCCTAGAAATATGAAAAGAGGTACCTAATGAAAATAATATCTTTCTTAAGAATTCCCCCTATTATTTAATTTATTTTAGTTATTATTCATTTTGGATATGTCATTATATTAAGTGAATGCATTAATTGAAATGAATATACTTCAGAAAGAGGGAGAAAAGTTACTTGGTGACACTTTTGTCACCTTGAAAAAAAAAAGGAAAAAGGTGTGCCATGCTTAAATAACCAAAGTTATTCGCCCTCGTTTTTCTTAGTTTGATCAAACACAATCTTGATTGAATTATCTTGTATATGTTTTCCACCATAAGTAGTTTGGTTTAACTCAAGAAGAAATTAGCTGCCCTTGTTTTTTACTCAGAATTGACCAAATAAAATCCTGATTGAATTTATAGGTTACATAGGTTTTCCACCATAATTAGTTGTTTGGTTTAACTTAACAAGACATAATGTAGAATGGGCTTGATTAGGATTACTCCTAATCAAGTTGCTAACGTGAACGATGCTAGCGTACGCATAGAATTCTCTATGAAAAAGGGGTAGATTTTTCGAGAGAAGTGTTTTAAATAATTTTTTTAAAGAGGTATTGTTTTATATATTTATCAATTAGTGCTTCCATTTTTTAATATTTTTCATGATACCCCTGATAAAACTCTCTACCAATCTGATTCCTTAATTAAAGTGTTTTTTGAATAAATTTATAATATTTTTAAATTAAAATAAGATTTAAAATAAATATATATTGATTTAGAAATAAAAATAATCAAATAGGATGATTTCTATATTAGTAATAGTATTTTAATAGATACAATATTTTTATTGATTTAAAAATAAAAACAACCAAATAGAAAGATTTCTATATTAGTTAATATTATTCAACTACATCACATGAACATTTCAGACATTATGATAAATAAGAATAATTAATGATTTTTCAGCTACTCTATCAGATGAACATTTCAGATATTATGATAAATAAGAATGCTGTTTTAAAAAAATATAAAAAAAAGTTTTTTTGGGTAAAAATAAAAAACTTCCCGGAATTTTAAAAAAAAACCCTATGCTATTGCGCCGGAAATACCGATGGACTAAAAGGTAGTCATATCGGCTAACGTGCTACCGTGAACGCACACAAAAACGCGTGTCTATCTAAACGATGCAATAACGTGGCCAACACCGCAACGTGGGCGCACGACAAGGAGATCGAGGGACGAAAGACAGCTGTGTCGGCTAAAATGCGCCAAAAGCAAACAACTCTCTCCAAACAAATAACGCGCTACAATGCGCGCCGCCCGCCGAATAGGGTCCGACTAAACCACGCGGCCGGCGCAAGATAAGCGGCCATTCTGCGCCGCACGCTATCGGCCAACGTGCACCGCGCCGTGCATCAAGGGTGAAGAACACTGAGCTGTACAAGCAACCAAAAGAGGCCCCCATCACCGCATCTAAGATCACATCACCGACTCGGAAATCATAGTGTGCCCCAACATGTTGCTGCCCGTGATGATAGACCACGTGGGTCGTCGTCAGTTCACTGCAAGCTGAAGACAACCTGGCTGTCACTCGTGTCATGGTCGAGTTCTCTTCCTCGCGAAGACACACCGTCTCCACAGCAGGCAGAAAATTAATAGCATTTCAATCCCCTTTGATCAATAATATTTATTACAATATATTTATAGATAGAATAATAAAACATCCAAACTCTCACTCATTAAATCGGTTTATGTCTACAAACGGATTTCGAATGAAGAAGGGGAACTCCTGCTGTTTACAATTCCGTAACACCACAAAGAACAAATCAATCCACGTCTGACGAACCAAATGATCGGATCTTGTTTCACCGCCGGCAGCGGGTGATGGCGGAGCAGCTGCGGGAGTAGGGGTTGGCGCGGGCGCCGGGGCGGCAGTTGTAGTAGGAGGCGCCGCGGCGGGAGCAGGGCACGCTGTCGCGCCTGAGAGCGGCGTAGCTGATGTAGTAGGAGCGGGCGAGGATGCGGCGGGTCACCTCCGACCCTAGCTCGAACTCCTCCCCTGCCACGCACTCCGCCACGCTCCCACTGCAGCCGGATCGAACGGGGATCCACCCCAGGGCGAGCTCGTCCCCCGACGCTGCGGCTGCGGCTGCGGCTGCCGCCGAGAGGAGGACCAGGAGGAGGCCGAGAGACATGAGAGAAGGAGCTGCCGAAGATCTCACCATCTCGATCGCTTTGCTTCTTCCCCTCTTTGCTCCCTTTCCAGTTGTTATATATGGTCGTGCGGGGGTCTCATCTAAGAAGGGTAGGTGGATTGATGTTTGGACTCCGAAGTCATCTAAAATTACGGCAGTGACATTTCAGACTAAGTTTTTTAGCTGGTCCAGTCGTCGTGCATATATATATATATATATATATATATATATATATATATATATATGATGCATTGATGTAATGTGTTGTAAGAAGTAGTATGGGGTTTACACATGTTGATGTTGAGAAGAACAAGTGGCAAACTGATGAGGACATGGGTTGAGTCTGTCTGTGATGGAGTCAGGGACAGTTGTACCGCTTGACAAAATGACAGAGTGCCGCCTTCAACTTGAATGGCAACAAAAGAAAACGCTTGGAGAGCCACATGCATGTCCTACAGCAACATTATCCTGGCTGGCCGAGACCCGGAGGAAGAAGGCGAGAAGAAAAAAAGAAATGATTGTAGAAAAGGAAATCATTAATTTTGTTGGCCGCGGCGTGATTGAAGAAGAGAGAGAGAGAGAGTCGATGTCGGTGTTCAAATTTGTTCTCTACGCGGTACAGAGAATAAAGTAGTAGGGTGGGGAGTTAGCAACATGGGACGCCTGATCGAGGTTATTATCACGCGTCTTTAATGCTGCACTGCATTACTCTCATCTAGTGTTAGACCACTTTATTATAACTGGAACAATAAGTGGTATGAGAGAGAATAAAAAATTATTTTAAATTCGTAAGTTGTTTAATAAGTGAAATAGAGATGATAAGTGAAAGACTATCGGCACTCCATCACGTCTCATCGTCAAACGATCGATATCTCACCAGTCGGATAACATTTTTTCATCATTCGGAATGACATCATAAAAGAATTTTGTTTTCAGATTTAACGAAATGAAAGTATAATCGTTCTGGATATCTAACCATAAACCCAAATACAAATACAGTGGCCTCAAATCGCATGATAAAAGACCTCTAAGATGGGTGTTATCATCTTAAAAGAGAAACAGAAAACCATTGCTGGCCATAGACTATGGAGAAGGCATCCGACTTTCACACCATCTACTACTAATTGAGATAATGTTAAGTTACTATTGGAAACGAAAATATGTACAGAGAAATAAGAAAAAAAAGGTGTGTGTGTGTGTGTGTGTAAGTTATCATAACAAGTTTGGAAGAGTCCTTTTGGGGCCATAAATAAGTAATTCACTTGGAAGCAGTTAGTTGTCTGCACGTAAGCCACTTACAATTACGTGCGTGCTTGTGATTTGGAATGCCGTATATTAAATGTTACTAAAATTGAATTCAAATACTTCTTACCTCCATCATGCATCCACCTCTTCACATCCTTATTTAAAATTATTGTTCATTTGGCACAAGTCATGAAAACAGTTCTCTATCTCTATTGGTAAAATTGAAATCCTCCCTGGTCTGTGCATTAGCATATAAATTAACCTTGATATTTATAGAGATAAAACTGACATCCTGCCTAGAAACGAAGAGCGACTTAACTATGATGATGACACCATTGTCGTTAACCATTTTGTAGAGGAAATAAATACATGAAAACTTGACTTTCAGCCCTGGAGACTATAATTCTTTTTTTTTTAACTTTGTGCAAAAAGATATATATTTATGATCATAAACTCACAAACATGTGTTCATAAATATCTTCGAGATTCATGAATAATTATATTATCAGCTGATCATAAACTCACAAACATGTATTCTGTTTTCAGTATCTGGGCAGTGGAAAGAGAAATCAAACCATAGTCTTAAGCTACAACTTAAAACAAGGAACCGTAAAAGAATTTGAGACATGAGGATGACAGGTGAATTCTTATGGCGTTATATATTGATATCCTTTACTGAAAAATCATAACATTACTCAGCAGTACACAAAAAGAAACATCGATATCCCAGATCTAAAAAAAATTATTGGTTCTGACAATCAAAATAACTTTAGAATTATGGGTTTACTATGAAGGATTCAAAGATTTAAGCACTCTTAAATGAATTCCTCAGCCAAAAAATGTCAGCATAGGAGAGTTTCACTAAAATTGACTCACTTTATCCCATGGAATGATGGCAGAACAGCAACAAGTGGGTCACCATAGCCAACAGCTTCTGTAAGGGGACAAAGTTGGTGAGCACACAAATAGGAGTAAACATCTTAGCACAAAAATATGCTTACAGGAAATACAAACATGAAAATGACATTGTAAGTAAAATCACATTCACAAGATGAGGCCAAACAGACACAATCCCATCAAAGTGGTTTGAACTTTAATTATATTGTGTTTCCATCTACAATTTCTTCCTCCAAATGACAAAATCAGGAGAGTTCAAAATTTTCACTCATTTCTCCAACACCCAAAGCATTCCTGGAAGATCCAACACATTAGCCTAGCTGTCAACCATATTAAGGGATATTCTGAACTGTAAATGGCCCTCTTTCAGCCACACTCCCTATCCCTTTGTGCAACACATCAGCAATCGTCATTTCCCATGAATGCAAAATTTATTTCAGCTGGCGATCCTGAATCCATGTCAAGTCTCTTCCTGTCGGCCCTCATCTTTGACCTAAATGTTTCTCTCGTGGGTTTTCTTTAGAAGATAGCTTAAGTTAATTGGCAGGCAAAGTTGAGACTAAGTTAACTTGCATGAAAATTGTGTTCATGTATGTGTATCCATACCAACAATCTCCGAAGCTAATAAAGAACACCGTTTCATTCCTTCTTTTTGTTAAATGTTTTAGTTAGTGGCGTTCAAGCATATGTTTGCATAACAATAACATTAGGATTCTTTTTTGTTTGAACTATAAATCTTAAAGTCTTAACATATTTACGTTTTCCTGGTATGATCTTTGCAAGGAAGTTACTGCATGTCAAACTGTTTCAAAGAGAATTGCATCTTTCGCAAGTGGTTGGTGTCCATGTTATTAAAGAAAACTAAAATGGAAAAGCTATTACATAGTGGAGTTACAAACTGTGATTCTGGGGGCCAGTGAATGACAAAATGACAGAGGTGTCGCCTTCAACTTGAATGGCAACAAAAGAAAAGGCTTGGAGAGCCACATGCATGTCCTACTGCAACATTATCCTTGGCTGGCGGAGAACAAAAAAAGGATTTTTAGGTCTTACAGCACTGGAGGAAGAAGGAACGAAGAAAAAAGAATTGATTGTAGAAAAGGAAATCATTAATTTTGTTGGCCGCAGCATGATTGAAGAAGAGAGAGAGAGTAGATGTCGGTGTACAAATTTGTTCTCTATGCAGTATAGAGAATATAGTAGGGTGGGGGGTTAGCAACATGGGACACCTGATCAAGTTTATTACCATGCGTCTTTAAAGGGGCACCTGAGCATGATGCAGATCTCAAGAAAATCAAGTTACATCTTCACATTCAAACTTACAGAGATATGCATGATCATATTTGACAGACTCGAGTTTTCAATATCTTGCTTCTAGTATGTATGTTCCATATACATGGACATAATAGGAGGGAGAACGAAAGTAGAGGGGTCGGTGCAGTGGTGTAAAATATGTAATTTTGGCCCAGGCATTGGTTCGTTCATCATTATTGCTTTAAGAGACTAAGAGCAATGTGAGGAAAGAAATGACACAGTTAATGAGTTGCTTTCGCTTTCTCTTGCCAACCAACAACAGTGAGGAACCATATCTAATGGCAAAAGAAATAATAATGGAGAAGAGGATTAAGGAGAGGTGTTTGGAATAACAAGATTCTATCATGAACCTCTGAGAGGTCAAGGATAGAATGTTTGATTAGCCACAAGGGCAAAGGTGAAAATTGTGCCCTCCTTGAGTTATTCCAATTCTTACCTTACCTAACTGGAACTCTTGATTAGGATCTGATCACGATAAGGATTCAACAGCTACATTGGCAAACTACCTAACTGTAACTGTCAATCAGGATCTGATCACAATAAGGATTCAACAGCTATATTGGCAAATTTCAGTTTGACAGGAAAAAATTAGCATTCTCAACTTTACAGAGATGTCTACACAAAACTCCTCATTAACTATGTTCATACCAATATTTAAGAAAAGGGATAGGGTTGAGGAATGTTATCATGCTTGATTCATTATCGCGCTCTAACGAACAAAATCACATATAAGCAGACTAAGGGAATTATTTCTGAGCAATGTCTGCACCATTTTATTTTGTATCTGAGTAGAGGTTATTTGAGTTAGATCATCAATGAAACAGTAGCAAGCAATTAATTCGAAGAAATAGCCAAAGAAAATCAAAGATAACCAATACAGAAGCAAATTAATTAACGTATTATGATTAATTTGGACTCTTCTGGTAAAGGAGGAGGCCAATGGCGCCTGTCTCCAAGAATGTTATTATGCAGCTGATCAATTGAAATGGTGAATGATCAACAGGGTAATTTTAGTAATATTAAGAATAAGAGTTGTCATGGACTTTCATATTCTAATCCAAGAAGATATCAGCAACTTAGGTCTAGCCAGCAAATAGCAAGCACAACAAGAGTTTTGCGTATGATCAAATATAAATGAATTCTTGTGAATGGATCTTGATTTGTACCTCCATCCTCGTAGATTATCTTTAATACTTCTCCAGCAACATCTGACTGCACAAAAAAATCAAGGAAGGTGTTATGCACTACCATGAAGTTGTTTGAACACACTGGTTTCTTAAGTAGCATCATACACATGCAAATAATTTATGGGCAGCATTTCAGTAAAACATAAAACATGACAGTAAGTAAAGAAAGGCAACTCACTCTAACAGGAAGTTCATTTCCAAATTGATCCAAGAAACCGATGATTTGCCCTTCTTTGATGATGTCACCCTATTATTCGAGAATTATAAGATCATTAGACAGAAGCTAGTTTGCAGAAATTTATTTGGTAATGTGCCTACAGAAAACAACAAGCCATGAGATTTGTATCATCAGAGAACCTCTTGACAGCTAGGAGGCTGTCTTTTCTCTTTCAATGTTCTTCCTCTTTGAAATAAACCAACCTAAATGGGAAGATGGCAAACATTTTTGTGAAGAAATTTCATACGAACATTACATAAAAGTAGAAAATAGACCAGCTCATATGAGTGATGCAAACCGTAGATGATGATACTAGAACATATGCATTCTGTCCAGAAGCATCCAAAGCGGCCAACTTCAATGTCTTTGCTGCAGAGATGTTGGTAAATGAGCCGAAGGTTGCTGCAGCAGATTCTTGTTCCGCAACAGGAGACGGAGAAGAAATAGTTTCCACCATTGGCTTGCTTGGAATTGGTGGTGCAGTAATAGGTGACTCAATAGGAGCTGAAACTGAAATTGGAGCCTTTGAATTTCCTGTGTCTCTTTTCAGAAGCATTTCAAAATCACCAACCTGCAGAAAATTCCATGGCAATAATTAGAGATTTAATGCTGATTGGCTAACTGTTTGTTATCTTTAGCTCTAAGTTCCAAAATTCATGGAACCGCCTTTCACATATAGCCCTAACATAAAACTGTGATTATCAAAATTATAGGTTTTTCAATCTAAAAGAGATTCAGTTGCAATATGATGCTAGCAAGGTAATATGCCCAAAAAGTAAATCCCGTTCCAGAACAAGCACGAAACATGAATCAACAACAGAAGGTTCTAGAAACAGTAATAACATCATGTAAAATTTCTTCCAGGCACTCGAGTGGCTTACACAAACAGATAATGTTCTCGCTATAATGATCATCAATCAGAATGTGCAATGCAATACTGATGCAAGAATTGTATTTCTAAGATGTCAAAGGTACCTTTAGTTTGAGCTCTGCAACATCTGTCTGGTCACATACCTCCTCAACCAATGTCTACAATGGAATATGCAATTTAGGTGATTTTCAAAGTAGTCATGAAACATATTCACAGGAGAGAAAATCTTCTAGTATTAACTAGTCTATCTCAAGCAATTTGCATCCTTTAAACATGAACTTAGAGCACATCCATTCATAAGAAGTGGCCTCAAATGCAAAGGTAATGTCCAAAATTGTGGTACCAGTGTTTTTGTTGATATCAAATTGCAGAGAAGTAACTTGGAAAATTTTGTTGCAGAGTCTCTTTTTTGTATTAAAACAGCATTGCCATCAATCAGCTGATAAATCACGTCAAAGGAACAATGCAGTTTCTTACAATAGAAATTAATATTGAATAACAATTGTAGAAAAAAGAAAAAGAAGTAAAACTCTGTATGAATAATATGCTATGCCACCAAAATGAAATTAAAAAAAAAGATAATGTGATGAAAGTTATCCTTGTATGATCTATATAACAGACTTAGTGCAGTATCTGGATCCAGAAATATAGTAAGAGTATCCAATAGCATCATTCAAGCACCACCCTATACCTTAGTAGACATAAGAGATGAACAAATTTCAATATAAATAAGTAATTGAGATCAAGGATTAAAATATCGTACTGTACCGGAGTTTCAACAGTCGTTCGATATAGTACGATACTATACCAAGCGGTATACCGTTCGGTATATATATATATAAAATAAAAATTCGGCAACGTCGCCTTGGCGACGCGACGTTGCCTTGGCGACGCGACGTTGCCTTATATATATATATATATATATATACCGTCCGGTAACGGACAGTCCGTGTACCAGTCTGCTGACGGATGGGTACATACTGTTCGAAATTGAAGACCTTGATTGAGATTCTATTTTCCAGCTGGTAAGGTTTCTCTATATATAGAACATAGCTACAGTAGCATCAAGGAAACTTCCAGAATATAAGTTCTCACAGGATTTGACAAGCTACACTTGCACAAGAATCCTATAGAAGCATATACAAATCATCATTGTTTGTAGGTATGTAGTTACATAGTCATTGGTAACTGTCAGCCAAAAAAAATTATTTTTGTGGTATGGTTTGAGAAGTTCGGCACAAGTGAAGCAAACAAATTAAAAAGTTAAAAATGCATTGTTGAATTTTATAGGCATCAATATAAAACTGGTCCATCATCAATACCATGAAATCCTATACTGAAAATGATGTACCTTGTAGTCACAAACAGCAGGTTCTAGCCTTAATGTTCTCTAATAGGACCAGTAGAGGAGAATTTCATCAAAAAAAGTTGAGAAGAGTGAGCTTACCATTGCAGGTTTGTATGATAAAAAAGACACCCATGAGACAACCGGACATATTATCAAACCTCTACTTGCCTACACTTTCTTCTCAGAGTAAATATGAGAGCGAATGCAGGAAATCTGGCAATCCTTCCATCCTTTCTTCTTAAAATATGTGTTTTAACACAAGGTAATTCATCAACGTGCATGACTGGAACATTCATTACAATTGAAAATCCAAGATAAAATATCCACTAGGAAGTAATTAAACCAACATTGACTTACTTCCCATATGTTAAGGCATCAAGACATGAAAAAAATTACTCCATACATGAAAAGAGATGCACAAATTGCACACATAAATGATGTTCTAATCAGAAGGGATTTGATCTGTTAAAAAGAATGGACAAGACTTAAAGAAAAAGGACCAATCACCACAAACAGGCAATGGAAAGAAAATGCAGAAGTTCCGCATTCATGGTGATGCAAGTATGATAACAATGAGAAAAATCAAGAAATAATAAGTCAATCAATACAAGGATAGGCCAAATGTTCACTATTTGAGATTAGGTTACATTTGATATACACATTTGACATTTCATTGTGGAAAAAACTAAAAAGTGCAGCACCAGCTCCATCTGATTTTAATAACATAAACAGAAATGCACATAGAAATCTGTAGAAAAAGAAGTCTTAGGATCATCTTGTATGAATTATGAATTACATTACTCCATACGTGCAGAAGCCCTTCAATATATTTAAAAACAGCCAGAAAAAGCTTTGACCTGAAATCCACTAGGAAATGTTGACTTGTAAACATTTTTCTTCTGCAATGTTGCAGTTGCATTCTTCTCATTTATATCAGCTGCATTTAGAGAAGCACAGTTTAGTATCAAGATTGTCTGAATTGCACATGGCTATCAACTTGTAAAGTTGTAATGCTAATTAATAAGTTATAATATAAGCATTTGTAAGTTACGAAACTTCCAAAAAGAAGTAAATAGGGCCAAGCGATCAGCTATTTTAATCAATCATGAGAATTAATACTTGTTAGTACAATATGAAATTTCCAAATTGACAAGTATAATTCCCATATATATTAGCTCTTACCCAAACTGACAATCCAGGCACTCAAGTATATCATTGATTTCATGCATTAACTTTTTTTTCTCTAGTAATCTTCAGATAATAAATCATATGTTCTAGTGTGTAACTAGCTAACTGCAAGAAACATCATATATATATATATATATATATATATATATATATATATATATATATATATATATATATATATATATATATATATATTTTACATGCATATGGACTTGAACATCACTTACCATTAGTAGTCAAGGCTGATGTATTTTGTGAGGCCTTTACATGCAGAAATTGTTTTTGGAATGCCCCTGAGGAGATGAGTCTTTGAGGTTCTTCAGGAACTCTCCATAATAAAGATTTTGAATTAAGTGAAGAGTCCACTTGCAAAATTGTCTTAGAAGCACCTAGCAAGAAACAGTAATGCAAATATTCATCATAAATGTTGTCTTTCTTCATTGATGAGCTGATAAAAGATGCCAAAGAACAACACCAGGTGATTGCAAAGAATACTTGCAACTGACAAAATAATGAAGCCAAGCCAGTGTTTAACCTAGCATCAGCACTATTCTCTGCCTATCAACTTATAAAACTAGTGTTGAACCCTGACTTTAGGAAAATATGGAAACGGGTTCCACTCCTCTGCACAACAACAGACATGAGACAGCAATCCCACCACCCATAGTGATCATGCATGGATCTCAATGTCACCCATCAGCCACTCATGAACATCTCGGGCAACGCATAAACATACGTACAACTAGATCGTTGGAAAAATGGGTAAGAGTGTTATAAAACTCAACAACTAATCAAAATGGGAGTCAATCTTGGATTCAATTTATGAGTATGAAATCTGGGGAGACCAGGCTCAAATATACAAGACAAAGAAATAGACATAAGACATTATGAATCTCTTGCCGCAAAATTGGCCCTATATTATCTCCATATCTTGATAATTAATCACCCAGTTGTCATCAAGCACTGGTTTCTCTTGGTGTTCCTTCTGAATCAGACGTTTTCTCTTTCTTAATGCACTTTTTTATAGATGCTAATAACCATTTCTACAACTTTGCTCACTTAAAAGGAAAACCCTAGCTGTTTTTAACAATCACCGATCAAGGAAGAAAGATTCTAAATATTTCAAAAGAAACGAGAAACAGCCGCATATTCTAAATATTCAAAAGAAAACGAGAAACAGCCGCGTAAATTGCCTACCCAGACTCCAATGTATCAAATAACACTTCAAGAACGGAAGAACTCACGGCGCCGAAGAACCACCGTGGCAAGGAGATGGAAGAAGAAAAGGGACTGGCGTCGAGAGATTACCTGGGAACAATCGAAGAGCCATCGCAGATTCCTCGGAGGAAAGGCGGATCTGGGATGATCAAAGGCAGAGAGAGAGAGAGAGAGAGAGAGAGGGAGAGAGAGAGAATAGCAGATGAAATAGACCGGCGCTGCGTCGGACCCTCGACATCTCCGCCCTTGATCGCAGTGATATCTCCGCCCGCTCTTCGGTCGCGAAACGAGTGGGGAAACGCAACGGATCGGAGAAACGCTGGTGGTGGCCACTTCAGGACGCGGCTTATATTACGAATACACGGTCAGTTTCCGTAGTTTCGTATACAATTTATACAATTTCTGACTTTTTGTAATTCGTAAGACGGAAAAAATAGAAAAGAGAACAAATTTTGGAATTCGATATCATATTTTCTTGAGATTTAGATATCAAATGTTCATTTGACTGTTCTTATTTTGACATCGGAGATCGATTTTGATGATTAGGCTCCTTTTATCTTGTCATTATAAACGGTGCAATCCTACTAAATTTACTAATTTCTTTTATTGCCTGATCGTTAGTGTACTTGTATCATATTTTGGACTTAAAATCATTAAAAATGAAATCTAGAAGTGCAAATAAAAATTAATTAGATCAAGAAGTTGAACGGACATCATGCATAATAATGTCACTAGGAATATTATTATAACACTTTTGATATTACAATTAACCTAGATTTGACTAACACTTGATAGTTTGTAGTGACCATCTAATGGTTTTTCTTTAGCTTTATGGCTGATCACAATTATAGCCACGGAACGGAAAATAGCAATTAAGCCTTTAAAAACGGTCCATTCTACAGTGTACAACAATAACAGAATTGCCATAGAGAGAAAACATGTTTACTGCACGATTTTACGTTTAGCACCATCCAATGTGTTCCTAAGCAACATCGCAACAGTCATGGGGCCAACGCCACCAGGAACCGGAGTCAGACACCCGGCCACCTTGCTTGCTTCTTCGAAATCTACATCCCCAACAAGCCTGTAACCTGATTTCCTGCTTGGATCATCAATGGCGTTGGTCCCGACATCAATAACTGCAGCACCAGGCTTAATCCAGTCTCCCTTGATCTAAAAAGGACACAACAAAACATTTAGCACTGTGTAATTAAGACATCATTCCTTTGTAGAACAAGTGGTTAAGCCTCTAAACAATTTGGCTGTCCTGTAGTCCCTCGTTTGTTGGTTATCAGATCAATCATAATGCTTTAAGGCATTATATGATAATACAAACATTCGATATATGGTTCATAATTTCTTCGGGTACTAAATGGCAGACTTACCATCTTCGCTTGTCCAGCAGCAGCGATGACTATGTCCGCTTCACGAATAATGCTTTCAGAATTAAGAGTGTGGGAGTGAACAATGGTTACAGTTGCATCTGCTTTCAGAAGAAGAAGGGAAACAGGTAACCCGACAATGTTGCTCCGACCAACTACAACTGCTCTTTTGCCTTTTAAGCTGATTCCACTGCGAGTTAGAAGTTCAAGACATCCCTGCAAAGGAAAATGCATGTATCGGAGGTTATAATGTGATGCCTAAATTTAAATCTTTGGGCATCAATGAAAATTTTTCATATAATAAGATGACCTTTGGAGTGCAGGGCTGAAACAATGGCTCTCTACCTTTCATTGCAAGCTTTCCAATATTTAGAGGATGAAATCCATCAACATCTTTCTCAATACTGATTTCACTCAGTACGTTCTCTTCATTTATGTGTTTTGGCAAGGGAAGTTGAACAAGAATCCCTGAGAATCCAGCAAAAATGCTTATATTCAAATCAATTTAAAAAATGTCAAAGCTGAAAAACATGATGTGATAAAAATATAGTTAAGCTCCATAACGTCCATGATAAGGATTGAGATTAACTAGATTAAGACCCAACAGAATTTCTTTCTGGGCAAAAATAGTGTAATTTGAGAAGACTCATCTCCAGGTCTAACTTGAGATGATCCAGATACTGTAAAAATGAATACATATGTCACTCCAAAATGTATACTAAAAAATAAACCCATACTACAAATATTTAAATTTTATACAAGCAACAAAAAGGTTACTTTTTAGGCTGAAGACATGCCATAGAGGATCCGGAAAGCAATTCCTTCAAAAACAGTGTGTGTCCTGATAGAAAATCACCAAAGCTGATTTATATAATCATTTATTAGGAAAGTTCATGTTGAAGCAATTTGCTGCCTGATGTGGCTCATTAGACATTACAGACTGATAGAAAACCCCCTACAGATTTGTCATGTCTTCAATTTATTGGATGCAGTGTATGTGGCATATGATTCAATATAAGATGACTTGGCAAAATGGCAGACAAGGAAGACCATGCAAAACATGAAGTATTACTACTAAGTCCTTCTGGGCATTAACAATGAAGAGTTATCAGATAGAAAGCGGCTCAGAAATAAAGTGCAAAAGATCATACAGCAAGAATTCTAAAAGTTAAAAAGGAATAATAGAACATTTCTGAAAGATGGATTATTTGTAATTTCCTTAAGAATGATCTTGCCTTGTTATATATAAGCTACACAAGCAATAAAATTTTCAGTTGACTAATGCAAATTGCTGACATCCAAACCTGTTTGAAATAGATTAGGCTTGCTATAGACTAGGCTTGCCTGAGATAAGTTTATGGTCTCAAATCTTCACATTTTTTCTTTACCTCTGATGTAGGACGAGAGAGGCACAATATTTTTTTTGATAATAAAGGAATATAAAAGAGGAATAGAAGATATTAACTAAAAGATAATAGGAAAACAAAGGGATAACTATCAGACTTGCTCTGGCTTAGGGAGAATACTCCTAGGATAAAGACCTCGTACCTCCGCACATCTCGCATATAGATGATGGAATCATGACATCAGAAAATAAATGTGGCCTCGCACCACTCACTCACTTAAGGTGGGAAAAAAACTCATGTCATTGATCCATTTCTAATTTATTTGCATTACAATGTTTTTGCCCCTTTTCATAGGCTTAAGGACAAGAAAGAAAAGGAAAACGTCAAAGTAAAAAAATTACAACTGAATCAAATCAAATATATGATTTGATCTTCTCTTTAAAGAAGATAATATTCTTGATTGATATACTTCCATCCTCATAAAGATCAATCTTCACAAAATCTTCCATCAAGATTTGGAATCTTCAATTACAATCATAATTTGATTTTTTCTCAAATTCTTTCCACATTTTCTTCTTCTTTGAGTAAACTAGGAAACTAGATCAGGTTATTTAGTATGTTGCCATGTGACAACTTATGATATGCAAAATAATCTCTAAACTAATCAAATTTATTTGAATAAAAGATAGATAAGATTGGTTCCGCATCAACCTCTCTGTCTTTGCGGGCATGCACATCCCACCTCTGATTCCTACATAACCTAAAGTTTATGTGTAGTAAAAAAGCAAATGTTGATGACCTTGAGGTTGAGGATCTGTAATCTAAAACTGTGTATATATAGTTGATGCCAGTTTAAATGTCAAGGCATCATGAAATAAATTTAGACCATATATAGTACATTAAATTTTAACCTGAATTCAACCTGGACCCAACATGACCCAAACAAGTTAGTGCAGATTGATTACATGCTAACCCATTTTCAAAAGGATGGGGGTCAGATTGAATGCCTTTAAGTCAAGAAAAATCAAGCAAGCCAACTTGCTTGAATTACAACCTGTACATACCAACGTTGTACTAGTTTTCCCCAATATATCATGAATTGTAGTGAATTAACATTTTCAAAATGCAAGAGACTGTCGTAGACTACCTACTGGAGCTAATCTACCAACTGTAATTGAAAAAGTTTTTGAAGTGATATTTCATATTCACTCCAGTGGCACACACCAAACTCTATAAAGAAATTATCTCACATAATATGGCTAATGGCACTGACTAATTTACTTCAGATTTCTAAAATTAAGATTGAGCAAGGAGCAAATGAGACAAGAAAGATCTAAAGGTGCTCAATCGCCAAGCAGAACATTCAGGTTCTGGTCTACAATGTTGCATTTCTCATAGTCTAATAAACATGAGTTTATCCTAGCCCTTACCAGAACACAATATTTGAATGCAACATTTGAATTTTGCTTCATGTTAAACTGTGCACTTGAAGCCTAGACAAATGCTGACAACAGCAACTCAAGAAAAACATGTAAAGACTCATGCACAACTCTGTTTCATTGCTGTTTCAATAGGCCCATCCTTGTAAAACACAAAAACAGAAGAGAAGCATCAAACATCTCAGAATTTGACGACAGACATGCAAACAATATAATGTACCAAAACTTGTTTAAGAAAACAACATCAACTTAATCTGAGCTTTAAATATCTCTGAGTAACACTAACAAATATATCTGATCATTATCGAAATGTATCCCACTATAGTTGCTCTCATCTCCATAGAAATGGTTTATTCACATATCTCAAAAGGAAAGTCGTCTGCTATGATCTTCAAGAAACCCTTATCTTCCTTTCCATTGAGCTAGAATATGCAACAGAGTGACTTGACCTAACAAATATCATTGTTGATTTATGACACATATTGGAGACTTTAACAAAATAACTGTTTCTTCTCAATCATCTTTGTTAACTGTGACATCAAATACCTCTATCCTGTATTCCAAAGTTCAAGACCAAAAAGCTCAAGAAACCACCTAGACCGTTGCATTCGATTAGCATTTCTCAACTAGTTAGCAATTCCCTTGATAAAGCAATACAGAAAGTTCAATAACATCTCAGTTTAAAGTACACATTCCAGATCCAATGAGAAAGGGTGCCTTCTAACTAAACAAGTATCATATAAATGAACCCAAAGTAGTGAGCAAGAAAAATATAATGGAGCCTCCCCACTTACTAGACAATTTTCAGACATTTTTAACTTACTTTTGTTGATTAGCCAAAGTAGGACAATTTGCTTAGTTTTCCATTTGCAAAAATTCGCCCTTTACATCATTATAATAAAAAACTAATGAAAGCGAATAGAAGACACATTCCAACAGCAAAATTGACTTTTTGAATCAGTAATTTAGCAGCAAAGCAAACTGAGAGGAAGTAGGACAGTGTTCAAGGGAGAACCAGAACAACTTTCCATTCGAACAAGGAACTAAAATGTCGTCCCAGTTCCAATGCCACAAAACGATTAGCACCTTTGCTTTGTATTTTCACAAGGTCATTTCCATATCAACACATGTAGAGTAAAATCTCGGAAATAACCAAGAAGCATTGCAAAGATTTAATAGCAACTTTAGAGAGAGAGAGAGAGAGAGAGAGAGAGAGAGAGAGAAGCAGATCTCGAGGGTGAACCATGGACATCTGGGTTGTCGTTCAACTCGTGAACCTTAGCGACGACTTCCGCCTCGGAGATCTGCTCGAGGAGGTCGATGTCGAATGACCGGATGCCCACCTCGGAGCAGGCCTTCCGCTTCATGCTCACGTAGCTCAGTGAGTCCTTCCGCGTGCCCACGATCACCACCGCCAGCCCCGGCACCTGCGATTCTCCAACCAAAAATAGTGAAAGAAAGGGCAATCAATCATCGACAGAAATCGATCCAAGAGAGCTCGAACTGGAGACGGCGCGGAGGGTTTCGGATCGATACTTTGTTGTAATTTTGGGAGAGGGATCGGACTTCGTCGGCGATCTCGTTCCGGATTGTCTGGGCGATGGCCTTGCCGTCAATAATCGTCGCCATTGATGAAGATTATTGGATGGACGAAGACGAGAGGAACCAGATTAGGCAGTCGAAGCCGATCTGAGAATATAGAGGGAACAAATGGGGTACACTGAATGGTAAATTGGAGATTTTGGGAGGCAAATGACATAAAAGCCCTCGTTATATATATATATATATATATATATATATATGATGAAACTACTTTTTCTTTTTCTTTTTTTACTTGGAATACAAACAGAAACCCATAATTTTATCTCTATGTGATTATTGTATATAACCAGATTAGAATAATCATAAAAATTAATCAAAATAAGATTATCAATTCTAATATAGGACTTCTAGGTAAAGTATAGACAAAATTGAAAGACAAATAATAAATCAAACACCCTATATGCAAATTTATCTATGAGATTCTTCCCTACTTATTTCTTTGACATTCTCATGGAAATCTTTGTTAACATTATAATTTTTTACTTTTGCTGAATTTTTAATCTTCTGCTCCAATTGTAATACATTTTTGATTCTCATATTCTCTTTGTTATTATTATTGAGTAGTCGAATTTTCATCGCTATTTCAACTCACAAATAACTTTGACTTTGGTATATGGTCGGTTGAATTATGTTGATCTTTATAGTTTCTGTATATATCTCAAATAAAGGAAAAGATCTTTCTTATTATGCACCAATTTATCAAATGTCTCACACCACTTGAATTGGGTAGATATCTATTGAAACTTTCAATTGACATCCTGTTGGGAAATAAAGCAAATATTCTTGATACTAGGGTAATACAGAATAAATTTTGAAAGAAAGTCGATTATACAATTGTAATTGCTAGAATAAGTTCTTCGGATTAAAAATGAACGAACTCACGATAATACTTTAATAAAATTAAGAAAACAGTTCACAACCAAGTTTAGAATCACAAAGGGGTACAGAAAGTTCATTACCTAAGGAAGATAAACAAAAAGACAAAACTAAAAACAAAAGATTTACTATTCAAGAAAACATTCAAGAGACATAGAATTTAAGAGAGAACTCCAAGAGAGTTTCTGCAAATACTATCAATTTATAAACTCATTTCTAACCTTAAAATACTAAAATAAGTATTAGTGCATGAAATAACCATTTATTCATAGGGAATTAAGAAATTAAGTGTTTTGCAACTAATAACTAACCTCTTTAATGCATTTATCAGTCATGAAGAAAAGCACATTAAAATAGCTTTAATTTTGTCGAAGAAATATGTTATATTTGAGTGGGCTAGGTTAAAGGCTATGAGACAACATTATGGGCTGTAGAAAATACCATATGATAAGTAAGATTCACACGAGCTGAATGTAGCAAATTAGGCACTCTCGTATAAATCTCCCTTAATTGAAAAAAACTTGTCCTCAAGTTTTTATTTGTTCCATCAACATAATTATGAGGACTTAAATTAGCTATATTGAATATTGGGGACACTCCATAATCTTCAGGTAGCTCGATCTCATAATCATTCTTGTCAATTCTCTTAAGTACCTTGAATGGACTATTAGTCTTTGGTTTCAATTTCCCAAATTTGTCTAGTAGAAACATCTCCTTCCTTAGATAAATCTAGACCAAATCACCTGCATTAAACTACATGTGTTTTCTGTGTTTGTTTGTAGCTTGCATGTACCTCTCATTTTATTTTTCAATGGTTGCTTTAACACTTTCATACATCTTCTTTATCTGCTTAGCCCTCTCAGTAGCATCTCCACTAAATTGCTTAGTTATAGAATGAGGGACTAAGTCTAAAGGACCAGTAGGATTAGCACTATAAACAACCTCAAAAAGACTCTTACCAATGCTATGATGCATAGAATGATCGTAGGCAAACTCAATTTATAGAAGAATGAGATCTCATTGCCTAATGTTCTTACCAACATAACTTCTAAGCAAGTTTCCCAAGCTTCTATTCGTCACCTCAGTTTGCCCATTAGTTTGTGGATGATGTGAACTACTGAAATTCAAAGAAGTACCTAGCTTTCTCCAAAGAGTTCTCTAAAAATAATAAAAATTTTGAATCTTGATCAAATACAATAGTTCTTAGAATATCATGCAATCTAACAATCTCCTTGAAATACAAATCACTAATATGAGATACATCATTTGATTTGTTTTAGGGAATAAAGTGATCAGAATATAGGACAAATGGCTTGGTAAGAAAATATTAACTCCAATAAGATAAAGCTCGATAAATGGTATAGAACTCCATATCATAGGTAGAATATCTCTTTCTTGTATCATTCTGCTTCTTATTAAAAAAAGCAATGGATTTTCCATCTTGACTTAAAGCAGCACCAATTCCCACATTAGATACATAATATTTAATTTCAAACATCTTATCAAAATTAGGTAGTACTAAAATAGGAGCTTCGATCACCTTTCTTTTTAATAGCTCAAAAGTATCATTAGCCTCATTAGTTTATTTGAATTTATTACCTTTTAGGCATTCGATGATTGGAGCAACAATAGAGTGGAGACCCTTAATGAATTTTCTATAAAAAGAAGTTAAGCCTTAGAAACTCCTCACATCATGCAATGAAGCAGGTGTTGGCCAATTAAGAATAGCTTCTACCTTACTTTGATCCTCCATTTTTTGAAATAACATATCCCAAAAATACTACACTAGGAGTAAAAAAATTATACTTCTTCAAATTAACATAAAGCTTTTACTATCTTAAAATAAAAAAAATCTTTTTAAGATGATTTATATGCTCCTCTTTTGTATACCAATATGTTATCAAAGTAAAATACAACAAAAGTCTCAATGCATGGCTTAAGTATATGATTCATAAATCTCATGAAAGTGCTAGGAGCATTAGATAACCTAAATGACATAACCAACCATTCATATAAGCCTTCTCTATTTTTAAATATTATTTTCCACTCATCTCGAAGCCTCATTCTTTTGGTGATAGCCACTTCTCAAATCAATCTTAGAGAAAATAGAAGCACTACATAATTGATCAAGTAAATCATCTAATCTTGGAATGGGAAAACGATAGTCAATTATAATTTTGTTGATGGCGTGACTATCCACACACATTCTCTAAGAACCATCCTTCTTATGCACCAATAAGGCTGGAACTGCACAAAGACTCATGCTCTCCCGAATCAACCCATTTTTCCACCAACTCATCCACTTACCTTTGAAGTTCTTCATGCTCCTTAAGATTTATTCTGTATGCTGTCTTGTTGGGTAGAACAACCCTAAGAATAAGATTAATGTGATGTTGGATTTCACTCAAAGGTGCAAGGCCATATAGAATCTCTTCCGGTATAATATCTTAAAACTCCTCTAGGATTGGTTTCATAATTCCTGGTATTTTTTTGTATTGTTCATTCTCCTCTATTACTATTAGAGCCAAAATATGACCACCCATTTCTAATTCACCCTTGTATTCACCATAAGATATAAAAGCACTAACTTTCTTTTTTAGTACACTGATTTCATAAGATTGTAATGAAGCTAAAATAATCTTCTTTTCATTCACCTTAAAAGAATATATATATTTGTAGCCATCATATAACACCCTCCCATCATAATGTCAAGGTCTACCCGACAACAAATAACAAGCATCCATAGGAGCAACATCATACCATACTTCATCTTTATAATACTTGCCAATAGAAAATGGAACTAAACATCTTTTATTTACTATATCATTTCTTTTTTGCAACCAGTATAATTGATAAGGATGTGGATGAGGGATTGTGTCCAACATTAGCATCTGTACCATCTCAATAGATATCACATTCTCAAAGCTGTCACTATTAATGATCACCAAGCATACATTGTCATAAGAAGTGCATTTGGTGTGAAACACATTCTTTCTCACCCAACTTTCATCCTCAGCCACAAGGACACTTGTAAGCTACGTTGTAACACAATAGACAAACCATAATTAGCATAAATAACATCTTCCTCATCATCATTATATTTTAGTTCATCATTGGCTTCATTTTCTTCTCTATCACTATAATCTTCAACTAAAGAAACAATCCTCATATTTGGACAATCTGAAATAATATGCCTAAAACCATGATATTTGAAGCATTTTCGACCACTTGGGGTAGAAGAATTAGGTATTTGTTTACTGCCAGCAAATCCTTTACCCTTATTTTGCACCTTTGATACCACCTTACTCTAGAGAGTAGGCTTGGAATTTTCTCCTTTCATATAGCCTTCTTTTGATCCGTACTGAGAACTCCTTTCAAACTTCTATTATTTTTAACTTTTAAAGCTAACTTGCTTACATTATTTAAAGACCAATATGGTTAGAGTTGAACCATTTTAACAATATCATATTTTAGACCTCCTAAGTATCTTGCAATAGTCTACTCTTCTAGTTCCACAAGCTCTCCTTTTAACATGAGATTATCAAACTCTGTTGTGTACTCTTCTACGCTAAGATCTTTTTGCTTAAAATCATAGATTTTGAAAAAGATCTCTTGTCTATAGTTGTCAAATAAATATTTCCTCTTTAACTCTCTTTTCATTTTCTCTCGTGTTATGATCTTACTCTTCCCCTCACATTCTCTTTGCTTCTTCAAATCTTTCCACAAAAAAGATGTATTCCATCTGAGTTTGAGTGCCACAAGCTTTACCTTCTTTTTATTGAATCCTGGATTTTGATTATAAAATCAATTGATGAAGTTATGAACTAATGAGTATTTGAGAAAAGTGACATAGGGCTAACTTGATCATGGAAAGACAAATCGATTGAAGTAGGAGAATCAAACATTGGGCCGGAGTGGATCATGTTGAATCTTATATTTTGATGATGAAACCAATTGATAAGTGTTTATGATTTGATTTGTATTTTGAGTGACGTAGGATGCTTCGATTAGGATGAGACAATTAAAGCAGGAAGAATCATGTTGGGCCGGTGAAACATGTCAAAAGATTAGACGTCGAGCCGGAGGATCAATCGACATATCGGTAGAAGGCTTCGGGTCATGAGTTCGAGCATCGAGCCAAGAAGAGCGGATATTGCACCAAGGATATCGGAGTTGCAGAGTCAACTGGCTGATTGGGCAATAGGCCGCAAGAGAGGACGATACGCCGAAGAATCGGACGAAGCGTCGATGGACCAATGACATGCCGGATAACATGATTCATTCTTAGTATTAATTGTCTAGATCAAAGTGTGTTTTTACATGTGCAAGATTAGCTACGATAGCAAGGCATAAAGCAAAATGAAGTTCCGGAGTTAAGAATGCGATTCCGTTGGGAGTTCGAGAGTTCGTCCGAAGTCTAGACGTTCGTCGGAAGTTCTACCGGAACCAATCAAGAAGTCCTGGAGCTTGCCAAAGAAGCTCGTCGGAACTCGCCAAGAAGATCATCGTGAAATCTAAGAGCTTGCCGGGAGTCCATTGCAACATTGCCGAGAGATCACTAAAAGATCGCTGGAAGAAACTTCACTTACAAACTTGTTTAGCTTAGAAAATGTCTTAGAATTCATAGTTAGCACATAATTGAGATTGGATTTGGGCCAACCTAATTAGGGGCCAATTAGACACATGTAAAGACTATGTTTGGCCCAATGAAAGGCCTAAACAGTGACTCAAGAGGTGACACCATCATAGCACAGTCTCCGAGACTGTGTCAAACGGTGGTACTATCAGTCTGGGCAGTGGTACCACCCAGACACAGCCTTCGAGAGGTTGCAGGCGATGGTACCACCAGACTGTGTAGTGCCAGTGTCAGACTGACATTGGCGGTGGTACCGCCCGTACCCAGGAAACCCGAGATGAGAAGTTTTTAGGCTCCAAGTTTGAATCCACTTGAAGCCTATAAATACCCCTCTCATCCCTGGTTAAAATACACAAGCACAGAGAATTTAAAAGTGAGAAAACGCTGCTATAATCTCTTGAAAATCCTCCTCTTCTACTCTAAGTTTAGATTTTTGTTTAAGAGAAAAGTGAGTGCTTGTAAGGGTTGTCTCCTAAACCCATGAAAAGAAAAAGAGGGGTATAAAAGAGTAGTTGATCTTCGCCCATCGAAAGAAGATCGATAATGGATGCCTGTGGCCTCGATGGAAGAGGAATCGGAGGAGTGGATATAGGTTGACGATGACTGAACCACTATAAATCGGTTTGCATTTTCTTGTGTAATTTATCTTACTGCAAACCTCTTTACTTGCTTACTGCCTTCAATACATTTAGGAATACGAGATTTCAAGTTATCTTCTAAATTCGATTTTTATCGTATGAAGATTTTACGAAAATGATATTTTTACCGCTACACTAATTCACCCCTCCCTCTTAGTGGCGCTCTTGATCCTAACAATTGGTATTAGAGCCATGTTCATTTCTCATTTGGTTTAACACCTTAGAAAAATTACTCTTTTTGGCTTTCAAGAGGGTCACTCTCTCATTCGTCCTCCCTTGTTCAATGGGACGAACTACACATATTAGAAAACTCGAATGAGAGTTTTCTTGCTTTCCTTGGATTTAAATTTATGGAATATTATCGAAAATGGTTTTCAAAGGTCTTCTCTTCTAATGAACCATTTGAATGATTTAGAGAAGAAGATGTTTTCTTTAAATGCTAGAGCGACGAATGCTCTATTTTGTGCTTTAGACAAAACTGAATTTAATCGGGTTTCTAGTTGCGAAACGACTTTCGATATATGGCACATTCTCGAATTCACACACAAAGACACTAATAGAGTAAAAGATTCGAAGATCAATCTTTTAATGTATGATTTTGAACTTTTTCATATGAAACCAAGCGAAACCGTTGTTGACATGTACACCCGTTTTACGGATGTCGTCAATGGTTTAAAATATCTTGGTAAAACTTTTTCGAATTTTGAACTTGTTAGTAAAGTTTTACGATCATTTTCTATAAATTGGAATTTGAAAGTAACGGTTATTCAAGAATAAAAAATTTTGAATACTTTTTAGATCGAAGAACTAATTGGGTCTTTAATAATCTACAAAATGACTAATGTGGTACAAACGAACTTGAGAATAACCTTCCAAAGAACAAGAAGGATTTCAGACTTAGAACAATTGAAGACCACTCGAGCATAAGCTCAAGTGATGGTGAACTTGAACTCCTCACTATAAAATTTAAAAAGTTTATGAAACAAAAATTAAAAAACAAAAAGAACGCAACTACTTGCTATGAACGCAAGAAGAGGGAAGCACTTTGGGACGAATCAAGTTCATCTAAAGATGAAGAATAAACCAATAAAGGCGAGGTGGCAAACTACACCTTAATGGCTTTCGATGACGAGGTAATCAAAATCCCCTTAATTTATTTCAAAATTACATAATGCTTTTCATGAGTTATTTTTAATTTAGTTTAGAATAATTATTTTTCTTGAAAATTGCATGTTTAATAAATGAAAATGCAAAAATTAGGAATCATGCTTATATAGTAATTTTGAAAATAATCATGAAAATTGCATATGTTATGATAAAGGAACAAAATGTTAGACTTAAATCATGCTAGATGTTTTAATGATAATGTATATCTTAATGATTTCCGTATTACTTTTGATTGAAAACACTTTATAAAATCATGCTTAATGAAATAATGTAATGATACATAATGATAGTGCTTAATTAATTTATCTTTTGAAATTATGCATGATGATTTGAAGTAATGATGATTTTTGGGTGATTTATGCCTTATTGATCTTTATCGTAATAAATCTTGCACTTTCGGTTTTAAACATGATACATATTTTTATTTGACATAAATGAAATAAATCATATGAATTGAAACAACTAAAAAGAGGAAAATATTTTTCTTAAAAATTCTTTTTCTCTATCTTATTGATTTTGATGAATCTATTTGTATCATTTTTACAAATCTCTTGGACTTTGAAAATGATTTTAATGATTTAAATTTGAATAAATTTTTATTCAAATCATAATCTTGATCTCTTGGAATTACTTGAGATTTTTTTTGAAGATCTCTTCTTTGTACTCCTACGATTTTTCTTGGTATTTTACTAAAGAGGAGATTTGTTAAAATGAATCATGTCTTTTGGTATTCACATGATCTTATCTTTCATTATATGATTTTTTATCTTTGTATAATTCCTTATATTCTCGATCTCATCACCTAATTCTTCTTGATATTCTTCATGTGATGATATGAATGCATGAAATACTCATGAAAAATTACAATCATGCATGATAGGATTTGACATTTAGATACCATCATGATACTATGATTCGTTGATAAAACGATGATATGATGATTGATTTATTCTTAGTATGATGCATAAAGGATGATATGTAAGGTTTTGGAATTGTGCATGTTTTAATTTAAAACTAGGATGATGCACAAACATATTGAAAAAGGGTTAATACTTTACCTTTGTCATAATCTGAAAATTGATATAAAGGGTCTTCCTTTCTTTTTGACAATGACAAAGGGGGAGATAAAAGATGCTAGCTCGCACAATTCAAGAAGAAAACAAAAATTACACTTCTCAAAAGAGAAGAAAGAACTTGCTTCTTGAACATCTCAAATTGTTAGCTTCCATGTTGTAAAATGATGTAACATTTTGTTAGCTTACAATTTTTTTAAAGGAAGCAAAAATAATCGCACTTCTCAAAAGAGAAGAAATTGTTATCTTGAACATCATCGAGGATTGCTACCTTACAATCTCAAGAAAAGCAAAAGTGATATTTTGCCTATCTCAAGAAGCAAAACTTGCAACTTGCACATTGCAAAAGGAAGCAAGAATTACTAGTTTGCACACTTCAAATAAGGATGCTATCTTGCATTTGTTTATGAAAACTTGCTAACTTGTATATTCTTAAATGATATGAATTTGCTAGCTTGCATGATAATTAAACTTGAGATTTATTATGCAACGATTTGAACTTGTATGTCAAACACTTAAAAAGTTACACTTCACCTTTTTGTTGACGATAAAGGGAGAGAAGTATGATCATGCTATGCATGATGACGTGTTACAAATATTCATGATGAAATTTGCAATGACTTGAATTTAGCTTGAATTCAAGGTTCTATTAATATGGCATATTGATAGGGGGAGTTAAGGTTAACTCCGTCATCAATTGGTTGTCATCATCAAAAAGGGGGAGATTGTTGAATCTCATATTTTAATGATGAAACCAATTGATAAGTGTTTATGATTTGATTTACGTTTTGAGTGACATAGGATGCTTCAATCAGGATGAGATGATTAAAGCAGGAAGAATCATGTTGGGCCGGTAGAACATGTCAGAAGATTGGACGTCGAGCCGGAGGATCGGTCGACATATTAACAGAAGGCTTCAAGTCATGAGTTCGGGCATCGGGCCAAGAAGAGCGGATATTGCACCAAGGATATCGGAGTTGCAGAGTCAACTAGTCAATTGGGCAATAGGCCGCAAGAGAGGACGATGCGCTGAAGAATCAGACGAAGCGTCGATGGACCAATGATATGCCGGACAACATGATTCATGCTTAGTATTAATTGTCTAGATTGAAGTGTGTTTTTACATGTGCAGGATTAACTACGATAGCAAGGCATAAAGCAAAATGAAGTTCCGGAGTCAAGAACGTGATTTCGTTGGGAGTTCGAGAGTTTTTCGGAAGTCCAAACGTTCGTCGAAAGTTCTGCCGGAACCAACTGAGAAGTCCTGGAGCTTGCCAAAGAAGCTCGTCGGAACTCGCCAAGAAGATCGTCGTGAAGTCCAGGAGCTTGCTAGGAGTCCACTGCAACATTGTCGAGAGATCGCCGGAAGAAACTTCACTTACAGACTTATTTAGCTTAGAAAATGTCTTAGAATTCGTAGTTAGCACATAATTGGGATTGGATTTGGGACAACCCAATTAGGGGCCAGTTGAGCCCATGTAAAGACTATGTTAGGCCTAATGAAATGCCTAAACGGTGACCTAAGAGGTGACACCATTGTGGCACAATCTCCAAGACTGTGTTAGGCGGTGGTACCGCTAGTCTGGGTGGTGGTACCGCCCAGTGTCAGGTGATAGTACCGCCAGACTGGGTGGTGGTACCGCCCAATGCAGTGCTAGTGTCAGACTGACACAAGCGGTGGTACCGCCCGTACCCAGGAAACCCAGGATGGAAAGTTTTTAGGCTACAAGTTTGAATCTACTTGAAGCCTATAAATACCCCTCTCATCCCTAGTTAAAATATACAAGCATAGAGAATTTAAAAGTGAGAAAACGTTGCTGCAATCTCTTGAGAATCCTCCTCTTCTACTCTAAGTTTAGATTTCTGTTTAAGAGAGGAGTGAGTGCTTATAAGGGTTGTCTCTTAAACCCATGAAAATGAGAAGAGGGGTGTAAAATGGTAGTTGATCTTCGCCCATTGAAAGAAGATCGATAGTGGATGCCGGTGGCCTCGACGGAAGAGGAATCGGAGGAGTGGATGTAGGTCGACGACGATCGAACCACTATAAATCGGTTTACATTTCTCTTGTGCAATTTACCTCACTGCAAACTTCTTTACTTGCTTATTACCTTCAATACATTTACAAACACAAGATTTTAAGTTATCTTCTAAGTTCAGTTTTTATCGTACGAAGATTTTACGAAACTAATATTTTTACCACTACACTAATTTACCACCCCCCCCTTCTTAGTGCCGCTTTTGATCCTAACATATCATATTATAGATCGGGCATCTGGCTGGAAGGATTGGGTATTACGACAAGATCGAATATTGCGAGAGTCAACATATCGATAGATCAAGAAATATGCCGAAGGAAAGGATGATGCATCGGAAGTTCAGATGAAGTGTCAAATAAACCATGACATGTTGGACAATATAGGATTCATGATTGTAATCATTTGTGCCTTGATTAAAGAAGTTTAAGTTTTAATTGAGTTAGTTTTGAGTATAACCATGCCAACTTAATTAAGGGCCCATTGAGCCTGAATCAGGACTAAATTGTTGGGAAATCTTGGGGGCGACATCACATGCGTAGCGGAAGAATAAGAAAAATAAAATCCTCAATTTCCCAAAAAGAGGTTCGTCGTCGTGCGAAGATTAGTGTGCAAAAATTCACGAAACAAACTACGTATAGAATATATTGTATTACCTAGGGAGATCGTATATCCCTGTTTCCTTACAGATCTCTAGGAGAGGGTGAAGGAGGTCAAGCGTCCTCCTCTCTAACGGTGATCCACACAGTAGGGCTACGACGATGCTCCTCAAAACTCCAGGTCTGCTCTGAGGTAGAGAGGGAGAGGAGAATAGGAGAGGCAAACAAAGACTCTAGCCTATGAGGCTCTGAATCCCTCCTATTTATAGAGGCCCCCTATCAAAACCTAATGGATCCTCTCCTAGTGGGTATCAGATCTGCATCTAATTACCTAAGCTTTTTAGTTTAGTGGATCTCTATCCAATAATCTCTCATGGGCTCTTATTGGATCTCGTCCATGGGATCCAATAATTCAGGGGCTTATTGGATATCCAATAAGATAGGGGCCCTGGCGGATATCTCATATCCAAACCTCTATTCATCGCAATGCCTACCATATGTGTGTGACCCTCTAGGCCCAATATCGAGCTGGCCGTGAGTCATAGCTGTCAGAACTCCTTCTGGCTTAGTGAATTATTATCTCTGTAATAATTCACTCGACTCATCGATTACGGACGTATTAGGCCACTACACCATAGTCCCTAGACGATATAAGGGAATCCAATCCATTGGACCTGTCTGTCCTCGGTTACCGTGTACCTATAGTCTCTCATCCATCTAATATCCCAGAGACCGTATATCAGATATGGTGCTGTCAGACCCATACAATTTCTACTCAAGTCTTGCTCTAATCGGATTCTCCCGAAGAACTCTTTATCTCTCAACCCGAATGACCCTAGAAAGGGATTTGTCTGAGCAAGAATACATGAGATATTCCTCTCATGACGCCGAGAGTGGATAATCCTCTATCGACACTCAATAGCCCTCGTAAGGTCGACTGCCACTCCCAATGACCAACTATACTAGATTTGGAACATCCAAACCTGTAAGGCTGGTATCAAAGAGTGGAGCACTCATACAGAACATTCTTGGTGTCTCAAGTCTAAGGACCAGATACACCATTAGGACTACGGAATCGCTGTCTGACAATAAGGCATCATCAACCATCTAGTATCCCATAAGCGGATCAATCAATGAACTTATTCTCCAATGAGCACCTGTACTGTATCCCTAGTGTCCCCACACGAGCAGCTATGAGACCAACTGCATCCATCATATGGATGGGTATACAGCACACCAGTCTGTTTGGTTATCACGATGTCCCTCTCGAGTAACCTATAACCGGGATTATTTAGGATCTATGTTTACAGGTGAATCGGTCTCATTATCATGATCTGATTCCCATTGCACGGATCCAAGGACATCACAATATATATATGCACATATGCATATATGCAATAGACAATATAAAGTGATAAATACCAAAATATAATAAACAAAAAGATTCCATGTCAAGTCACACGTGCCATCACTCACGTGATTGGCTTGTTGGGCGCCTATGACTAGCAATCTCCCACTTGACCTAAAGCCAATCACATATGTGTCTGATCCCCATCAGACCCCTGTGACGCTAAAAAATAATTTGAGACAACGACTTTGTCAATGGATCTACAATGTTATCTTCGGATGGAACTCTTTCCACTACTACATCTCCTCGGGTCATGATCTCTCTAATAAGTTGGAACCTCCTTAGAACACTTCTGATGAGACTCGGGTTCCCTTATTTGAGTAATCGCCCTGTTGTTGTCGGAATATAAGGAAATCGGCTCCTCGCTATCCGGCACGACTCCCAAATCTGTGATGAACTTCTTCATCCAGACTCCCTCTTTTGTTGTATCTGCTGTAGTAATGTATTCCGCCTCTATGGTCGAGTTAGCAGTAGTATCTTGCTTGGAACTCTTCCAGCATACTGCTCCTTCATTCAAGGTGTACACATACCCCGAATTCGACTTGCTATCATCGACATTAGAATGAAAACTTGAGTCTGTGTAGATTTCAACCTTGAGGTCTTAGTCCTTCTCAAGTACTTAAGGATACACTTTACTGCTTTTCAGTCCTCCAAGCCTAGATCCGCCTGATACCTGCTTGTGACACTCAGAGTATGCGCTATATCAGGCCTAGTACATAGCATGGCATACATGATAGACCCTATCGCCGAGGCATAAGGTATCATATCCATGTTTGCCCTTTCTTCTGGAGTCTTTGGGGACATACTCCTAGAAAGCGATATCCCATGGCTCATCGGTATGAGACCTCTCTTGGAATTTTCCATGCCAAACCTTTTGACAATGGTTTCTACGTACTTGGATTGGGACAAGCCAAGCATCTTCTTGGATCTATCTCTATAGATCCGAATCCCCAATATATAGGATGCTTCTCCTAAGTCCTTTATGGAGAAGTGTCTAGATAACCAAGCCTTTACTGTGGATAGCATTCCTACGTCATTCCTAATGATCAAGATGTCATCCACATATAACACTAAAAAGGTGATAGCGCTCCCACTTACCTTCCTGTACACACAAGGCTCATCTTCGTTCTTAACGAAGTCATAAGATCTGATTGCCTCATCAAATCTTATGTTCCAACTTCGAGAAGCTTGCTTTAGTCCATAAATGGATCTAAGCAACCTGAACATCTTATCTGGGCAGTCCTTGGACACGAATCCCTCAGGTTGTATCATATACACCTCCTCATCGAGGTTCCTATTGAGGAATGCAGTTTTCACATCCATCTGCTAGATCTCATAATCATAGTGTGCTACAATAGCAAAAGAATTCAGATGGATTTTAGCATTGCTATGGGTGAGAAGGTTTCGTCATAGTCAACACCTTGCCTTTGACGATACCCCTTAGCCACTAGCCTTACTTTATAGGTCTCTACCTTTCCATCTACTCCAATCTTTTTCATAAAGATCCACTTGTAACCAATGGGTATAATACATTCGGGCGTATCAACTAAGTACCAAACCTTGTTGGAGTACATAGAATCCATCTCAGAATTCATAGCTTCTTGTCACTTCTCGGAGTCTATACTCATAATAGCCTCCTTGTAGGTCTGAGGATCAATATCTTCAACATCTTCTTCTCTAATATGTCCCACATATCTCTCAGAAGGATGGGATACTCTATCGGACCTACGTAAAGTTGGAACTTGTGTGTTAGGTACTTGAACAGACTCGAGCTATAGAGTGGTACTTGAGCTTGGTTCTCCAACCTCGCTCAACTCTATCATGCTCCCACTATCTCTGCCAAGAATGTGTTCCTTCTTAAGGAACACTACTCTCTTGGCTATAAAGACCTTTTGGTCCTCGAGATGATAGAAATAATACCCATAAGTTTCCTTGGGGTATTCCATGAACTTGCACTGCTCTGTCCTCGATTCCAACTTATCGGGGTTGTGTCTTTTAACGTGGGTAAGGCAGCCCCAAATCTTAACAACTTTAAGATCGGGCTTCTTTCCTTTTCATATCTCATATGGTGTAGACACTACCGACTTAGTTGAAACTCTGTTCAGAAGGTAAGTTGTAGTCTCTAGGGCATATCCCTATAATGAGATGGGTAGGTCAGCGAAACTTATCATGGATCGTACCATGTCTAATAGCGTACGATTTCTCCTTTCAAACACACCATTGAGCTGAGGTGTATAAGAAGGTGTCCATTGGGATAATATCTCATGATCCTTGAGGAACTGAGTAAACTTTATACTTAAATGCTTACCTCCTCGATCTGATCAAAGAGTTTTGATACTCTTTCCAGTCTAGCTTTCCACCTCATTCTTATACTCTCTGAATTTCTCAAAGGCCTCGGATTTGTACTTCATTAAGTACACATATCCATACATTGAGAAATCATCAGTAAAGGTAATGAAGTAGGAGTAACCACCAATGGCATGAGTTGACATGGGTCCACATACATCACTATGTATGAGTTCCAACAGCTTAGTAGCTCTCTCTCTCCAATTCCACTAAATGGAGAGTTGGTTAGTTTTCTACGAAGACAAGGCTCGCAAGTTACATATGACTCATAGTCGAATAGATCTAGATATCCATCATTTAGCAACTTTTGGATCCTTTCTTCATGGATGTGACCTAGCCTACAATGCCACAGGTATGCACTGCTCATCTCATCTCGGTTCCTCTTGGACACACTTACATTCATGATATGTGGAGTAGTATCTAGCATAAATAAACCATTATGCAATGTTCCTTTCGTAATGATCTCATCATCTAATAATATCAAACAACCATTATTCTCAAAAACTAATTTATATCCACTAACTGTCAAACATGAAATGGAGATAATGTTTTTGATAATAGAAGGAACAAAATAACATGCATCTAATGCAATAAAAGCTCCACCAGGCAGATGTAGGGCGGCCTTGCCAATGGTTACTACAGCAACTTTTGCTTCATTGCCCATCTTAAGGTCCATCTCGCCTCTCTCTAGTCTCCTAGGCCTTGCTAGAACCTACAATAAATTTCATATATGATAAGCACTACCGGTATCCAATACCCATGTGTTATCATAAGAGTTTGACAAATGGAGACTGATCATAAATGTACCTTAAGCTTCACCAAGCTTCTGTTTTGCCTTTTCTGTAAGGTACTCTTTGCAGTTCCTCTTCCAATGCCCATCTTTGCCATAATGGAAGCACTGGCCTTTGTCCTTTGTTGGGTCTTTCTTAGCAACCTTTGCTTTTCCTAGTCTGCCCTTGCCCTTTCCCTTCTTAAGGGACTTTTCTGCTTTCCTTTTCTTTCTGGTCTCACTAGTGTAGAGAACTGGCTTCTCTTTCCTAATAGTACTCTCTGCCTCCCTCAACATATTGAGGAGCTCTGGGAGAGTCACATCAAGCTTGTTCATATTAAAATTTATTATGAACTGTGAAAAGGAATCTGGTAGGGATTGAAGCACAATGTCTACACACAAGTTATCCTCTAGGACCATTCCTAGACCTGTGAGTTTCTCCATCCACTCAATCATCTTTTGGACATGGTTCTGAACCGGTGTCTCCTCAGTCATCCTAGTGCGAAAGAGGCTCTTAGATATCTCATATCACTGAATCCTTCCCTGTTCCTCAAATAATTTGCGGACATGTAGGAGAATGAATCTAGCATCCATCTTTTTATGTTGTCTCTGTAACTCAGGAGTCATAGAGCCCAACATATAGCACTGAGCAAGAGTGGAGTCATCAATGTACTTCACGTAGCGAGCGATCTCATCCTCGCTTACCCCTTCCTCGAGCGTAGGCTATATCAAGGACATATGCGATTTTCTCCGTCGTGAGAACAATTCTCAAGTTGCTGAGCTAATCCGTATAATTTGGACTAGTGAGGCAGTTGACATCAAGTATGTCACATAAGGGATTTGAAAGTGACATTTTCTGAAAATAAAGATGCAGCAAAAATAAATAACATGCATCTAATGCAATAAAAGCTCCACCAGGCAGATGTAGGGCGGCCTTGCCAATGGTTACTACAGCAACTTTTGCTTCATTGCCCATCTTAAGGTCCATCTCGCCTCTCTCTAGTCTCCTAGGCCTTGCTAGAACCTACAATAAATTTCATATATGATAAGCACTACCGGTATCCAATACCCATGTGTTATCATAAGAGTTTGACAAATGGAGACTGATCATAAATGTACCTTAAGCTTCACCAAGCTTCTGTTTTGCCTTTTCTGTAAGGTACTCTTTGCAGTTCCTCTTCCAATGCCCATCTTTGCCATAATGGAAGCACTGGCCTTTGTCCTTTGTTGGGTCTTTCTTAGCAACCTTTGCTTTTCCTAGTCTGCCCTTGCCCTTTCCCTTCTTAAGGGACTTTTCTGCTTTCCTTTTCTTTCTGGTCTCACTAGTGTAGAGAACTGGCTTCTCTTTCCTAATAGTACTCTCTGCCTCCCTCAACATATTGAGGAGCTCTGGGAGAGTCACATCAAGCTTGTTCATATTAAAATTTATTATGAACTGTGAAAAGGAATCTGGTAGGGATTGAAGCACAATGTCTACACACAAGTTATCCTCTAGGACCATTCCTAGACCTGTGAGTTTCTCCATCCACTCAATCATCTTTTGGACATGGTTCTGAACCGGTGTCTCCTCAGTCATCCTAGTGCGAAAGAGGCTCTTAGATATCTCATATCACTGAATCCTTCCCTGTTCCTCAAATAATTTGCGGACATGTAGGAGAATGAATCTAGCATCCATCTTTTATGTTGTCTCTGTAACTCAGGAGTCAGAGAGCCCAACATATAGCACTGAGCAAGAGTGGAGTCATCAATGTACTTCACGTAGCGAGCGATCTCATCCTCGCTTACCCCTTCCTCGAGCGTAGGCTATATCAAGGACATATGCGATTTTCCTCCGTCGTGAGAACAATTCTCAAGTTGCTGAGCTAATCCGTATAATTTGGACTAGTGAGGCAGTTGACATCAAGTATGTCACATAAGGGATTTGAAAGTGACATTTTCTGAAAATAAAGATGCAGCAAAAATAAATAACATGCAGATTTTGCAATAATAAACTATCAAGATATGGACTTCTATCTTAATATGCTCCCACTATTTTACTAGCTAGTCATGCAACACTCTCAACACGTGAAACGGAAGTCTCCGACAGACTTCTAGTGTGGATCATGATCCAATCAGCGTCTTAGTGTAACCTCTAGGGACTCGACCAATCACACTAAGCCCAAAAGGTAGGCAACTCTTGCCGATCACAACTCCTTGTGATTCCCATCCTGTTCGGCCTCCGAATCACTATGGTCTCTAGGGACTCGACCAACCATGATGTTCGGTTAAGTCAATACCTTCGTTACAAGATAAGTCTGATTTGATGATATACCCTCGAGAGACTCGTCCAAGCATACCATGCCCTCAGGTCACCGGTCACATCTTTATGTCATAGATAAGATAGCGAATCACTATATAGGTGAGCCTCGAGGGACTTGACCAACTCAACCTACACCGGGAATCGGTTCCTACTTATAACGATGGAAGGCCATGTGGGTCAATCAAATTGCCTTACGTTTACCGACTTAATATTATCGAGAGAGAGTTCTCTATAATTGTTCTTTCCTAATATTAACTCTCCTCTGCCTCCCTCAACATATTGAGGAGCTCTGGAGAGTCACATCAAGCTTGTCATATTAAAATTTATTATGAACTGTGAAAAGGAATCTGGTAGGGATTGAAGCACAATGTCTACACACAAGTTATCCTCTAGGACCATTCCTAGACCTGTGAGTTTCTCCATCCACTCAATCATCTTTTGGACATGGTTCTGACCGGTGTCTCCTCAGTCATCCTAGTGCGAAAGAGGCTCTTAGATATCTCATATCACTGAATCCTTCCCTGTTCCTCAAATAATTTGCGGACATGTAGGAGAATGAATCTAGCATCCATCTTTTTATGTTGTCTCTGTAACTCAGGAGTCATAGAGCCCAACATATAGCACTGAGCAAGAGTGGAGTCATCAATGTACTTCACGTAGCGAGCGATCTCATCCTCGCTTACCCCTTCCTCGAGCGTAGGCTATATCAAGGACATATGCGATTTTCTCCGTCGTGAGAACAATTCTCAAGTTGCTGAGCTAATCCGTATAATTTGGACTAGTGAGGCAGTTGACATCAAGTATGTCACATAAGGGATTTGAAAGTGACATTTTCTGAAAATAAAGATGCAGCAAAAATAAATAACATGCAGATTTTGCAATAAATAAACTATCAAGATATGGACTTCTATCTTAATATGCTCCCACTATTTTACTAGCTAGTCATGCAACACTCTCAACACGTGAAACGGAAGTCTCCGACAGACTTCTAGTGTGGATCATGATCCAATCAGCGTCTTAGTGTAACCTCTAGGGACTCGACCAATCACACTAAGCCCAAAAGGTAGGCAACTCTTGCCGATCACAACTCCTTGTGATTCCCATCCTGTTCGGCCTCCGAATCACTATGGTCTCGAGGGACTCGACCAACCATGATGTTCGGTTAAGTCAATACCTTCGTTACAAGATAAGTCTGATTTGATGATATACCCTCGAGAGACTCGTCCAAGCATACCATGCCCTCAGGTCACCGGTCACATCTTTATGTCATAGATAAGATAGCGAATCACTATATAGGTGAGCCTCGAGGGACTTGACCAACTCAACCTACACCGGGAATCGGTTCCTACTTATAACGATGGAAGGCCATGTGGGTCAATCAAATTGCCTTACGTTACCGACTTAATATTATCGAGAGAGATGTTTCTATAATTTGGTCTCCTAATATGACATGTCACACATATACATATTTAATATATATATTTATATCGTATGCAAATATATATACATATCTAGTATGTATGTAAGCAATCACACATCACATGAGTAATCACACCAGATGATCATAAACCACAACCTAATGTGATCAGGCCCGAGCCAGTAGGCCTAATCACTCACATCAAGATCTATGTGCACAACGGTGCATCTCCATGCCTTGTGATCATCCATCTCGTCCTTGTTGGTTCCGTCGACATCTCGATGCATCGCAATCGTCCATCTCGTGGGTCCCACTATCGCATCCACGCTCCCGTTGTGCCTCTTCATGTGATTACATTTTAATCATAGGCACGCAGGCCCGATAATAAACGAGAAATATAATGGAGTTTCGCAGACCCCAATAATAATAATCACAAGTACACACATCACACGGTCTATGATCATCCGTCCACACATCATACATCACATATATAAATCATTGTCATGTAAGACTACTAAATAATAATAAAAATAATAATCACTAAATCTTTTAATTAATTAATATTTCTGAAATCAGGGACATATAGGGAATTTTTGAATTTTGAGGGACATTTTTGTAATTTGGTTAAAGGATAGTAATTAGAATTTCTCAAATTCTGAGGGGCAAAACTATCTTTTGCTACAACCCTAAGCCCCTCTCCCTTGTTGGTGTTGCTATCGCCGCCGCCACCCTGCCAATGACGGTTGTGCAGCGGAGGGCGGGGCGCTGCCCTCGCCTGCGGGCGGCAAGCCCGCTAGCGGCACTGCCCCTGCAGGTGGGTGCCCCTGCGGGCGTTGCCGCCTCCGCGAACGGTTCTGCCCTCAGGGTAGCACCTGCAGGCGATGCTGCCCCGCCGAGCGATCGCTCCTACGGGGGGGTTTTGCCCACGGGAGCAGCGACCACAGACTCTGGCCTATGAGGCTCTTAATTCCTCCTATTTATAGAGGCCCCCTATCAAAACCTAATGGATCCTCTCCTAGTAGTATTGGATCTGCATCCAATTACCCAAGCCTTTTATATTAGTGGATCTCTATCCATAATCTCTCATGGGCTCTTATTGGATCTCGTCCATGGGATCCAATAATTCATGGGTTTATTGGATATCCAATAAGATAGGGGCTCTGGCGGATATCTTATATCCGAACCTCTACTCATCGCAATGCCTACAATATTGTGTGACCCTCTAGGCCCAATATCGAGCTGGCTGGCCGTGATCATAGCTGTCAGAACTGCCTTCTGGTTTAGTGAATTATTATCTCTATATAATTCACTTGACTCATTGACTACGGACGTACTAGTCACTACGTTATAGTCCCCAGATGATACAGGGGAATCCAATCCATTGGACCTTCTATCCTCAGTTACCATGTACCTATAGTCTCTCATCCATCTAATATCCCAAAGACCGTATATCGGGCATGGTGTTGTCAGACCCATACGGTTTCTACTCGAGTCTCCCTCTAATCGGATTCACCCGGAGAACTCTTTCTCTCTCAACTCGAATGATCCTGGACAGGGATTGTTTGAGCAAGAACACATGGGATATTCCTCTTATGATGCCGAGATGGGATGATCCTCTATCGACCTCATAGTCATTGTAGGTCGACTGCCACTCCCAATTGACCAACTGTACATATATATATATATATGCATATATATATATATGCATATATATATATATATGCATATATATATATATGCATATATATATATATGCATATATATATATATGCATATATATATATATGCATATATATATATATGCATATATATATATATGCATATATATATATAGATATATATATATATATGCATATATATATATATGCATATATATATATATGCATATATATATATATGCATATATATATATATATATATGCATATATATATATAGATATATATATATATGCATATATATATATATGCATATATATATATAGATATATATATATATGCATATATATATATATAGATATATATATATAGATATATATATATAGATATATATATATAGATATATATATATATGCATATATATATATATGCATATATATATATAGATATATATATATATATATATGCATATATATATATATGCATATATATATATATAGATATATATATATATGCATATATATATATATGCATATATATATATAGATATATATATATAGATATATATATATATAATATATATATATATCTATATATATATATGCATATATATATATATATTATATATATATATGCATATATATATATATCTATATATATATATGCATATATATATATAGATATATATATATATTATATATATATATGCATATATATATATATCTATATATATATATGCATATATATATATATAGATATATATATATATGCATATATATATATATAGATATATATATATAGATATATATATATAGATATATATATATATAGATATATATATATATCTATATATATATATATATCTATATATATATATGCATATATATATATATATGCATATATATATATATGCATATATATATATATATGCATATATATATATATATCTATATATATATATGCATATATATATATATTATATATATATATGCATATATATATATATGCATATATATATATATATGGATATATCATATATATATATATTGCATATATATATATATAGGTATGGATTATATATCGATATAGTATATAATATATATATACATAGTATATATATTGCATATATGCAATAGACAATATAAAGTGATAAATGCCAAAATATATAAGCAAAAAGATTCTGTGTTAAGTCACACATGCCATCACTCACATGATTGATTGGCTTGTTGGGCACCTATGACTAGCATAAATTGGGCCTATTGGAAGGCCAATTTAGTAACCTGATGTTGAGTTAGGTGATGGCATCATTGACTAGGATCGGAGCGGCACTAAGAGAGGGGGGGGGTGAACTAGTGCAGCGGATTAAAACTCATAAGTTTGAAATTGATTACGTAAATATATAGAGATTTTGATTCGATGAAGAATGACTTAGTAAAGATAGCTCGAGTAAAGGAAGTTAAGAATAGGGAGATGAAAACCAAAAGTTTGCTGCTAAGTAAATAAATGGTTCAGAAAGTTAAACACTCACACATTCATGGAATACCACAATTTAAAGTGGTCCGGTCAAATGACCTACATCCATTTGTGAAGCCTTCTTCAATGAGACTCCCAACTTCCACTAGCAAATCACTTTGAAGGGGAAGGACCAAATACTCCTCTTACAACCTTTTTACAAGTGGTTCACACTCTTACAAATTTTTCAAAGAAAAAGAGGGAGGTGAACACTTAAGCTATTGAAAATAGGACTTTGCTAAAGCTTTTTCTCAATTTCTAACTTCTCAAACAGGTGTCTTCTCTGCTAAGAATTAAGGGGTATTTATAGATCCCAAGAGGATTCAAATTTGGGCTCCAAATTTGAATTACTTTTGGGTTCCCAGAGCTAGCAGTGCCACCACCTGTCAATGTCACATTGACGTGTACTCCGCCTGTCGATGGCGGTGCCACCGCCTGTCGATGGCGGTGCCACCGCCTGTCGATGGCGGTGCCACCGCCTGTCGATGGCGGTGCCACCGCCTGTCGATGGCGGTGCCACCGCCTGTCGATGGCGGTGCCACCGCCTGTCGATGGCGGTGCCACCGCCTGTCGATGGCGGTGCCACCGCCTGTCGATGGCGGTGCCACCGCCTGTCGATGGCGGTGCCACCGCCTGTCGATGGCGGTGCCACCGCCTGTCGATGGCGGTGCCACCGCCTGTCGATGGCGGTGCCACCGCCTGTCGATGGCGGTGCCACCGCCTGTCGATGGCGGTGCCACCGCCTGTCGATGGCGGTGCCACCGCCTGTCGATGGCGGTGCCACCGCCTGTCGATGGCGGTGCCACCGCCTGTCGATGGCGGTGCCACCGCCTGTCGATGGCGGTGCCACCGCCTGTCGATGGCGGTGCCACCGCCTGTCGATGGCGGTGCCACCGCCTGTCGATGGCGGTGCCACCGCCTGTCGATGGCGGTGCCACCACCAGACCTTTTAGGTTCTGGGCAGTGCCACTGCCCTGCCCAGTCCGGCGGTACCATCGCCCGACCTTTCGGGTCACTGGTTGGGCTCCAAATTTGGCCCAAACCAATTCAAATTTAGGCCCAATTGGCCCCTAACAGAGTTATAGGATTAACCCTTAATTCTAACCCTAATTACATGCAAACTATGAAATTAAGACATAATCCTAAGTAATTTTTTAATCGGCAATGTCAAGTTTCCTTCCGGTGAACTTCAGGCGGACTTCCGATATACCCTCGGATTTCTTCCGGCAGACTCCTAGCAAGCTCCCGGTCTTGTGACGAGTTCAATGAGTCTTTGGCAAGTAGTTGAACCTTCTCGGTGATCTCCGCAAACCTCTGACGATCTTTCCGGCGGACTTCCAAAAACTTTGGCAAGTCCCTGATTCCTTCTCGGTTGGTTCCGGCAGCACTTCCGACGATTCTTCAAACTTTCGGCGGACTCTTGAACACCCATCGAACTTGACTCTGGTAGACTTGCTTTATGTCTTCAAACTATCATAGTTAATCTTGCACACTCAACTCAATAATATGGATTAGATTAATTAACTCATCAATTAACTTTTTTTATGATGACAATCAATTGATAACAGAGTTAAACATAACTCCCCCTATCTATATGTCATATTATGAGAAGATAAAAATACTTAAATTTAATCTCTTTGAATTCAAGCCTAAACCGATAAGTTCTATCCGTTGAACTTATCATTATTCTTAATAAGCATGAGCAAATACGAAACTTCATATTTCTTATAATTTCAAGGCATGAAAATTATTTTCAAGCCGAATGATAAAAAATAATTATCATTTCGATAAGAAATATGAAATTTCAACATGAATCTCATGATATAAATGTAAGGCATGATTTCATATAATCATGAGATGATACGACAACCAATCTAAAAACTTTCATATTGCGATATTCTCAAAAAGTTTTGCGATGCATGTAAGACATTTTTCATTATAAGCTATTGTAATGCATATGAGTCATGCTAATTTCATATTTGCACAAGTCATCAATCTTTTGCTCATTCTTCTCCCCCTTTGTCATCAACAAAAAGGAGATGAGGTTTTAAGCATAAAATTCATGATCATAAAAAAAAATTCAGCATTAAGATCGATCATACAAAAATCAACATTCATAAGATCATACAAAATTCATCTCACAAGAAAATTCAGCATTCATACAAAAAGGAGATGAGGTTTTAAGCATAAAATTCGTGATCATAAAAAATTCAGCATTAAGATCGATCATACAAAAATCACCATTCATAAGACCATACAAAATTCATCTCATAAGAAAAATTCAGCATTCATACAAAAAGGAGATGGCAAAATTGATAAAGATTCAACTTGGCATTAAGATTGATCATACAAGGAAGATAACAAATCAAAACATGAAGGTGTCATCAAAATATTGACAAAATTTCAGAAAGAAACATCCAACATCGCATGTCAAGGTAGCATAGAGGTTTACAATAATAAGAAAACACATCGATTATTCCTTAGGAGGAATTCTATAGTTCCTATACATGACATCTATCTTTTGGTTCATTTGTCGTAGTTCCCTCAAAATTTAACTTTCTGTAATTGAATTTGCTCTTGCTATGATTTGAGTTGCTCTTGTTGTGATTTGATCTAATTTAATTCTGTCATAATGGGATCTTCAGAAGATGAAGCAAGAGCTGATTCTGAAGGTGCTGCACCAAAGGGATTAGGAGGAGAAGATTCATTTCTCCTAAAAATGGGTGTGTCAGGGTGTTCTATTGGTGGGGGAAATGGATCAGTCCTTCTAGGTTGCCTAATCCATATACCATTGCTAAAAGTGCACCTAAGTCTTTTGAGTAGGTTTCTATTGATAGTATTAAATCGATCGACTTGGATTATTTCTTCATCGGGTGAGACACAAATATTATGGGCAAATGTTAATCGAGTGACTAACTCCCCATATGGTAACATTGTGTCTTTAGCTATTATGTCCTGCATATGTTGTCGGATTAAGTATATAAAATAATTATGTTGGCCGGTCATAATCCAATACATAGTACTTAACTCTATTTGATTAATCTCATCATGATGAAATTGTTTAGGAAGTATTATGCTTATCATAATGTGATGAAGAATTTTAGAGTTAGAGGGCAATAAGTGCTCGCAACTTTTGGGAATCATGCCTAGGTTCGGATTTGCAAAAATAGTTTCTAAGGCTTCGGAGTAAGTTGCTCCGATTACATTGATATCCCATTTATTTTTAAAATAGCAACCCCTATCCTATTCGGTAATTCCAATTAGCTCACATATAGTGCTATCAAAGATTTGAATTTGTGTTCCTAAGAGGTAGGTAGTTAAGCTATCATTGTCCACACAAAAGTTTGCGTAAAATAACCTAACCAACCTAGGATAAATTGGTTAATTGATTTGTACGAGAGATAAGACATCTAAATGTACAAACCATCTAATGGGTTCTAGGTTTCCAAGTTCATCTAGATCAACATATTTGCCCTTATATATTGTTCTTGTTTTGAAATTAGGAAACCTAAGGGCTACCTCATTAGATCTAAAAAGGATTTGGTCATAGGAATCTCCTTCCACCCTTTTCCCTTTGGTTCTTGATGATCTTTTAGGAGCCATATCTAAACATGATGATAGATCAAGAGAGAACTGTAAAGAATAGGCCAAATAATGAGGATAAAAAAAAATTTCAGATCTTACCTTATGGAGATTTCCTTAGGAGGTAGAGAGCTTGATCCAAGAAGAACCCCTCTCTTAGGCTTCTAGAGATTAGAATGAGGGTGAGAGATGTTTAGAAGGTTTTGTGGGAGTTCTAGGGAGGGTTCTCATGGGTTGGAGGAAGTTCCACCGCCGACCCTAACTCACCTCTTTTTATGGTCTCTTGGGTGGTGCCACCGCCTGGGGACCGAGTGCCCAGGTGGTGCTACCGCCGGTTCTGGCGGTGCCACCACTAGCATGCTAAAAAAGATTTTTTTTTTGTTTTCAGAAGTGTTGATTCAAGATAGGATAGTGTCTTGGATTGCTCTTTAAGATGTCATTTGGAATCGAAAAAGGAAGAATTCAAATCCACAAAAACCGAAAAGATGATGAAAATTTTTAAAAAATATATACAATCAAGCTCATTCACAAGGACAATTCAACATACCTAATTCCCTTCTAATAAAGTCAAATTGATCTTCATTTAAGGCTTTTGTGAAAATGTCCGCTAATTGATGCTTTGTATCAATAAATTCTAGAATAACATTATTATTATTGACATGATCTCGTATAAAGTGATGTCTAATGTCAATATGCTTAGTTCTAGAGTATTGAATTGGATTTTTGGTTAGACAAATGGTACTTGTATTATCACATTTTATAGGAATATTCTTTAAGTAAATTTCATAGTCTTCCAACGTATTCTTCATCCAAACAACTTGTGCACAGTATGCATTTGCAGCTATGTATTCGGCTTCTGCCGTAGATAGTGTAATCAAATTTTATTTCTTAGAAGTCCAAGAAACAAGTGTATGTCCTAAAAATTTACATGTTCCGGATGTGCTTTTTCTATCTATCATGCATCCGCCAAAATCGGCATCTGCATAAGCTATTAAATCAAATTTCTCAGATTTCAGATACCATAATCCTAAATTAGGAGTTCCTTTAAGATATCTAAAGATTCTTTTAACACTTTTAAGATAAGACAATTTAGGATTAGCTTGAAAACTAGCACAAAGTCCTACACTAAACATGATATCCAGTCTAGTTGCGGTGAGGTAAAGTAAACTACCAATCATTCTCCTATATATTTTTTAATCAAACTTTCACCACTTTCATCCATGTCTAACTTAGTGGAAGTACTCATATGAGTATTTATAGCTTTTGAACCATCCATGTTAAATCATTTTAACAATTCTAATGTATATTTAGATTGATTAAGAAATATATCATTACTAAGTTGTTTAATTTACAATCCTAAAAAGAAGGTTAATTCTCCCATTATGCTCATTTCAAATTCATGACTCATATATTTGACAAATGATTCACATAATGATTCATCCGAAGAACCAAAAATAATATCATCAATATAAATTTGAATGATAAGAAAATTATTTTCAAAATATTTGATAAACAATGTAGTATCAATATTGTCTTTTGTAAAATTATTTAAAATAAGAAAGGAACTAAGCCTTTCATATCAAGCTCTAGGAGCTTGTTTTAAGCCATAGAGAGCCTTAGTTAATTTAAATATATGATTAGGAAGAAGAGAGTTTTCAAATCCGGGAGGTTATTTAACATACACTTCTTCAGAAATAAAACCATTCAAGAAAGCACTTTTGACATCCATTTGAAATAGTTTAAAATCATTACTACTAGCATAGGCAAGGAGCATCCTAATGGCTTCTAATCTTGCCACAGGAGCGAAGGTCTCTTCGTAATCGACACCTTTTTCTTGGTTGAAACCTTTGGCCACTAATCTAGCCTTGTTTCTAACCATGATACTGCATTCGTCTTGCTTATTTCTAAAGACCCATTTAGTACCAATGACTAAATGGTCACTAGGTCTAGGAACAAGCTTTCATACCTCATTCCTCTCAAATTGATTCAATTCCTCTTGCATTACAATAACCCATGAATCATCTTTCAAGGCTTCATCAATGCATTTAGGTTCAATTTGAGAAAGGAAGGCGACGTTAGCACAAAAATTCTTGAAGGAAGAATGAGTTTGAACCCCTTTTGATGTATCTCCTATAATTAGCTCATTTGGATGAGTATCTACATACTTCCATTCCTTGGGTAAGGAAATTTCGGAAGAAGATGCATCCAAGTTGCTATTTTGAGGAGGGGGTTCATTTAAATTCAAATTATCAAAACCAAGATCATCATCAAAATTATTTTTCTTTAACTCAAAAATTTCATTAAAAACTACATGAATAGACTCTTCTATAACTAAGGTTCTTTTGTTAAAAACACGAAAAGCCTTAAAAATGGAAGAGTAATCAAGAAAGATGCCTTCATCGGATTTAGCATCAAATTTTCCTAAGGCATCCTTTTTATTCAAAATAAAACATTTACAATCGAAAACTTTAAAATAAGAAATATTTGGTTTTTTTCTTATTCCATAATTGATAGGGAGTTTTTGATATAGATGGTCTTATTAGAACCCTATTCATGACATAGCAAGCCGTATTAACGGCTTCGACTCAAAAATACTTAGGTAGACTATGTTCATTTAACATGATTCTTGCCATTTCTTATAGATTTCTATTTTTTCTTTCAACTACCCCATTTTGTTAAGGATTTCTCGGAGTGGAGAAGTTGTGGTTATATCCATTTGATTCACAAAAACTTTGGAAGTCATGGTTTTGAAATTCGCCACCATGATCACTCCGAATTGATGAAATTATGAAGCCTTTTTCGTTTTGAGTAAGTTTACAAAATTTAAAGAAATATTTGAAATAATTACTTTTGTGAGCCAAGAAATAGGTCCAAGTGTATCTACTATAGTCATCTACAATTACGAAGGCATATTTGCTTCCTCCTAGACTCGTTGTATTAATTGGTCCAAATAAGTCCAAATGAATCAATTTAATGGTCTAGTGGTGCTAATTTGATTTTTTTGATTTGAAACTAGTTTTTAATTATTTTCCTAGTTGACAAGCATCACACACTTAGTCTTTAACAAACTTCATATTGGAAATCCCTTGTACTAACTCTCTAGATGAAATCTTAGATATTAGTTTCATACTTACATGGCCTAATCTCCTATGCCAAAGCCAAGCATCATCATTTAAAGCAGAAAAACATATTTCATTATTAAGTTCATTAAGGTTGATAATGTAGACATTATTTTGTTTTAAGGCAATATGTTATTGTTTGGTTTTTTAATAATGCACACATTAGATTTAAATCTAATGATGTAACCTTTATCGCATAATTGACTAATGCTTAAGAGATTATATTTTAATCCATCAACTAGCAACACATCATCAATTGAAAAACTTAATTTGTTACATATGGTTCCCTTGCCAATGATTTACCTTTGTTGTCATCTCCAAAGGTGACGTATCCTTCCTCTTTGCTAGTGAGCATAGAGAAATGAGATGGATCTCCGGTCATGTGCCTTGAGCATCCACTATCAAGATACCATCTCTTGCTCCTAGCTTGTGAGTTTATCTACAAAAGAGGATGGTATTTCGGTACCCATTTGATTTTGGGTGCCTAAAAAATTGATCTACTAATTTTGTCATTCATCATTGAATTATCTATAGTTCTTTTAGGAACCCATATTAACTTATATGGACTAATTTTCTTAAATGGACATTTATAAACAACATGTCTAGATTTACAACAAAAGTTACATTTTAAATGAGGTGAAACATGTAATGTGGGTCAAGGTGGTAGGATTCTGGTGAGATCCTCTCACAAAACCAATTCCACTTTTAATTGTGACATGACCCTTATTTGCAAGGATCATGTCCAAGCCTTTGCTACAGACCTTAAACTTGTTCAAGGTCTCTTTAAGTAGTAAATTTTTATTTTTTATTGCTTCTAAGTGTTCACACTTAGAGCATGGAGGAGTTTGAAGACTATTAAGCCTATTTTGTAGTAAAGCATACTCTTTCTTTAATAGATTGAACTTCTTACTAATAGTTCTATACTCATTAAATAATTCATGAAAAGCGATAGAAAGTTCATCGAAAGATAAATCTTCATTAATTAAATCACATACCTCTTCTCCTAAAGCCATTAGCGCGAAGTTTGCCTCCTCTTTGTTGCTAACTCTTCATTCTCGGAATCACTTGAATCGTCCCAAGTTGCTTTTAAAGCTTTCTTCTTCTTTAGTTGCTTCTTCTTGGCTTGAGGGCATTCATTTTTAAAGTGCCCCGGCTTCTTGCATCCATAGCATATTACTTGGTCCTTTTTCTGTTCAAGTTTGTTTTTGGTGTTATTTTTAAATTTGTTCTTCCTTATAAATTTTTAAAATTTTTGAGCTAAAAGTGCAATGTCATCGTCATTGTCCTCATCACTTGATGTTCCTTTCAAGTGGTCTTCTTGTATTGTAAGTGTCATATCCTTCTTGTTCTTTGGAAGGGGGTTCTCGAGCTCTTCATGAGCATGACACGTCATTTCATAGGTCATTAGAGACCCAATAAGTTCTTTGAGAGAAAATGTTTTAAGGTCCATGGCCTCTTGAATGGTTGTAACTTTTGGATTAAAACTCGTAAGTTTGAAATTAATTACGTAAATGTGTAGAGATTTCGATTCGACGAAGAATGACTTAGTAAAGATAGCTCGAGTAAAGGAAGTTAAAAATAGGGAGATGAAAACCGAAAGTTTGCTGCTAAGTAAATAAATGGTTCAGAAAGTTAAACACTCACACATTCAAGGAACACCACAATTTAAAGTGGTTCGGTCAAATGACCTACATCCACTTGTGAAGCCTTCTTCGATGAGGCTCTCAACTTCCACTAGCAAATCACTTTGAAGGGGGAGGACCAAATACCTCTCTTACAACCTTTTTACACGTGGTTCACACTCTTACAGATTTTTCAAAGAGAAAGAGGGAGGTGAACACTTAAGCTATTGAAAAAAAGACTTTGCTAAAGCTTTTTCTCAATTTCTAACTTCTCAAAAATGTGTCTTCTCTGCTGAGAATTAAGGGGTATTTATAGACCTCAAGAGAATTCAAATTTGGGCTCCAAATTTGAATTACTTTTGGGTTCCCGGAGCTGGCGGTGCCACCGCCTGTTAATGTGACATTGACGTGTACTGTCGATGCCACAGCCCGACCTTTCAGGTTCTGGGCGGTGCCACCGCCCAATCCGATAGAACCACCGCACGACCTTTCGGGTTCTGGCCGGTGCCACCGCCCGACCTTTCGGGTCACTGGTTGGGCTCCAAATTTGGCCCAAACCAATTCAAATTCGGGCCCAATTGGCCAATAACCAGGTTATCGAATTAACCCTTAATCTTAACCCTAGTTACATGCAAACTACGAAATTAAGACATAATCCTAAGCAAATTTTTAACTGGCAATGTCGAGTTGCCTTCCAGCAAACTTCAGGCGGACTTCCGATATACCCTCGGATTTCTTTCGGCGGACTCCCAACAAGCTCCTGGTCTTGTAGCGAGTTCAATGAGTCTTTGGCAAGTAGCTGAACCTTCTTGGTGATCTCCGCGAACCTCCGACGATCTTTCTAGCGGACTTCCGAAAACTTCAGCCAGTCCCCGATTCCTTCTCGGTTTGTTCCAGCAGCACTTCCAACGATTCTTCGGACTTTCGGTGGACTCTCGAACACCCATCGAACTTGACTTCGGTAGACTTACTTTATGTCTTCAAGCTATCGTAGTTAATCCTGCACACTCAACTCAATAATATAGATTAGATTAATTAACCCATCAATTGACTTCATCATCAAAATCTGAGATTCAACACGCTTGACAGGGGCGGTACTACTGCCCAGAACTCTTGGGAGACCGAGTCTCCTGGGCGGTGCTACCGCTGGCCCTGGCGGTGCCACCATTGGCCAGGAATTCTGGGTCCGAATGGGCTGACCCATTCGGCCTAATTTGGGTCTATCAAGAGCCCAATTGCCCCCTGATTAAGTTAATGGGATCACCTCTCATTTCTAACTTAATCATCATGTTAACTATGATGTTTAAGATATTAATACTGTAACTTACTCCGGTGCGTCAATCGCTTCTTCCAGTGAGCTTCCGCGAACTTCCGGCGAACATCCGACGAACCCTCGGCGATGCTTCGACGGACTTCCGGCAAACTCCTGGACTTGGAACGATCCACTTGGCGAGTTCTGACAAGCTTCTTTGGCAAGCTCTTGGACTTCTCGGATTTGTTCCCGCAGAACTTTCGATGACCGTTCGGACTTCCGTTGAACTCTCGAACCCCCAACGTGATCATGGTCTTGACTCCGATGCAACTCCTGCTGTATGTCTTACTTCCATCATAGTTAATCCTACACACTTATCTTAACATATGGATTAGATAATAAATGACAATTGACTTCATCATCAAAATCCGAGATTCAACAATCTCCCCCTTTTTGATGATGACAATCAATTGATAACGGAGTTAACCTTAACTCTCCCTATCTATATGCTATACTTGAGATAAGTCATTCTTGAATTCAAAGCCTTTGAATTCAAGAGATATATTGATAAGTTAAGATCGTTTAACCTTATCAATATTCCCATCATGATTCCTATCATGATATGTCTTTCTAAAAATGATGTCAAGGCTTGACATCAATTTTCAAGTTTTACATTTTAAATGTGAATGATAGTAATCGTAGCAATTCATCATATGGTAAGATATCAACATGTAAAATTATGATGTAAGCTTTTGATATCTTAACATAATGCAAACATTTCAAAGTGTTTAGCAATTATAGCATTTCATCACATGGCAAGATATCAATATGTAAAATTGCGATGTAAGTTCTTGATATCTTAACATGATACAAACATTTCAAGTGTTTAGCAATTGTCATATGACAAGATATCAACATGTAAAATTGTGATGTAAATTCTTGATATCTTAACATGATGCAAACATGGCATAGTGAAAATATGGCAATCATAGCAATTCTATCATCAATTTATCATATTTTTCGACACAAGCTTTTGATATCTTAACATAGTGCAAATATGGCATAGTGAAAATATGGCAATCATAGCTATTATCAATTTACCATATTTTTCGATGCAAGCTTTTGATATCTTAACATAATTCAAATATGGCACTCATAGCTATTATCAATTTACTATATATTTCTCTCCCTTTGTCATCAATAAAAAGGAGAGCGATTTAAGCAAATTTTAAACATAAGTGCGGTAAAGATTCATGCCATAACTAGATTCATGTCATTTTTCAATAATGAGTGATAGGATACCAATTATATAAACATTTCAAGGAAAACATGGCATGGAGATAACTTTCATTATTTTTTTCTTTTTATTTGTTATTATCTTTTTGTATGAAGGAGGAAAGCCATTTGAATGAAGTTAAAATTGATAAGAAATTTAAATCACGTTTCATTTTTACAAGAAGCAATCAAGATATGTATGTGAATCAAGATTTAAATCAAGATATGTATGTGAATCAAATCCTTGCCAATAAAAAAAGATCTTCCTTTTTCAAGAAGGAATTTATAAGAAAGAATTATTTCATCAAATCCATTTCTCGAAAAAAGATATTTTTCACACGATAAGTCTACGAGAGATGTATTTGTTAATTGATTCTATATGTCAAAAATCAATGATATGAATTAAACTCTATATGACATATGCTTATGAAAGCTGCATTAAGTCTGGAAGAGAATAATGTATCATTAGGATCAAGAAAATCTGAAAATAAAATTTAACACTTTCATGCATTCGGACAAGGTTTTGCTATAGATTTTCAAACACAATCATGAAGATAAAACATGCTTATTATCATGAAAATTTTTGTATCCAAAACATATAATTTCCAACTTGTTATTAAGGCATGTAATAGTGTAAAATTCTCATCATAGCAATTAAGTGAATGAATTAAGAATGTCCGAAAAATAAGTTCATGCATTCGGACACATTTTTGCCATAGTTTTTTTAATGAAGATAAAATATGCTCATCAACATAGCAACCAAAGCACAAGATTTTCAAAGTAAGCATGTTATAGAAACATTCAATTTCAACGTGAAATTTAAGTGATTAAGGAAAATCCGTAAATGAGTAACGTAAAGATATTCAAGAAAAATCCAAAAACAATGTTCAATCTACATTAATATTCCTCACTCTGCATATGCTCACCATCAAGTAAAACATATCAAGGATTAGTAATCATCAAGGTAAGGGGCATTGTGATCAAGGTGAGTAGCATAAAGAGTTTACAACAACATAGTTTTTACAACACAACAAGAAGAAATTATGTCCACATTTACATATACATGCTCATTCAGGAGGTGGAAAATTAAGATGCCTAAATAAGGAGTCAAATTGTCGATGAATTTGCTATAGCTCAGATAGGATTTGATCTTGGCGATGTTCAAGTCGATCTTGTCTTTGTTTAAACCGATCTTGTCTTTGTTCAAAGCGATCCATCTAAATCCTTATGTCTTCGATAGATGATGCAGGAGCTTGCTCAAATGGATGTGTTTCCTCAAAGGGACCAGTTGGAGGAGATTGAGTACCCCTAAAGATTGGTGTTTCTGGTTTTAGTTCAGGTTGAGGGGGATCGGTTCTTCTAGGCATTCTAACCTAGATACCATTTCTAAATATATATCTCATTCGATGAAGTAGATTTTTAGTTATGATGCTAAATCTATCTACCTTTATAACATCTTCATCGGGTGGTGTTGCAATATCGTAGGCATTAAGCATTCTAGTGATTATGCTACCATATGGAAGCATCATGTCCCTTTTTGATATTTCTATCATGTTTTGTTGGATAAGGTAACCAAAACAGTTGTTATATCCTTTCATGATCCAGTACATGGTTCCTAGTTCCATTTGACTCACTTTATCGTGATGGTATTATTTAGGGAGAATGATGCTAATTAGGATGTGATGAAGTATTTTAGTGTTTAATGGTAATAGATGTTCACAACTTTTAGGAAGTACCATTAAGTTAGAATTGCCAAAAATTGTTCCTAAGGCATCAATATAAGTAGTCCCAATTGTTTCATGGTCTCATTGTCCTCTAAAATAACAACAACCTTCTTTCGTCGGGATGCATATCATATCGCAAATAGATCTATTCGTAATTAGTATATGATGTCCTAAAAGATAGATAGACATCCTTTCTTCTTCATCTACATGTAGATTGTTATAAAACAACCTAACAAGTCTAGGGTAGATTGGTTCACTTATTTGTAAGATTGGAAATATGTTTAGATTTGCAAACCATTGAATAGGTTCTAAGTCACTTAGTTCATCTAAGTCAACATATTTTTTCTTATGAACATGTCTAAATTCTATGGAAGCAAATTTTTGGGCATGTTGATTTGAATCAAAAAGTGTGGAATCAAAGTTTTCTTCTAATCTCCTCTTTTCTTTGTCCCTAGAGGATCTTTTAGAGCACATAACTATTACTATTTAAGAAGATAGTAATGAGCAAGAGTAAATGACACAAAACAGAAATCAAAATCCTCTTAGAGAATATCTTAGTTGAGATCTTCAAGAGGATGAATGATTGATTCTTGATCTTGCATGAAATGGGTAGTTTTTGGGCAGCTAAAGGGGAGGAATGGAGGTAGAGAAGAGTTAGAGCTGCTAGGAGGAGAAGAGAGTGAGTTGGGGTCGGTTATACTGCCAGCCCTAGCTCGATTTAAAAGGGGCAGAGTTGTGGGCGATGGCACCGCTGGCTAGGTGGTGCAACCGCTTGCTACCTGTGACAGTCGGCGATGCTACCGCCAACAGGCGGTGGGCACTATTTTGAAGGTTGTGTGGGCTGATTTGGATGTTTTTGATTTGAGGGGAATTTTTATCAACTTTAATTACATAATTACGTAAGAGTTTCCATCTTAAGATGAGAAATTTCGTATGGTCATAATAAATCTTGTGAAGCGCATACTCTACTTCAAATATCGTATACAATTTTTGACATGTTCATGACTTATTATTTTGTAAGCTTCGCTAGTTCATGACAAACTTGGCTTGCTAGGCGTAGGTTCATGATATAGTTGGATTAGAAAATAAAGAAGGAATAAATCCGATGAATTCGGAAATCCAGAGGAGAATTATGAGTTCCAAAATTTGAGGGATCAAATAGGATTGTATTAGTATCACTCTGTAATTGGTAGTATAAATTCTACTAATCCTCTTTTTATCATTTAGGCTAGAGAGCATCATGAGTCTTTTTGGATCTCGGACCATAAATATTGAGTGTCCAAAAAGCACAATATTATTTCTTGCTCCTAGCTTGTGATGGTCTACGTTTCTACAAGAAAGGATGATTTTTAGGTACTCATTTACTTTTGGATGATTTTTAGGTACTTATTTACTTTTGGGTACCTTAAAAATTGATCTAAATTGTTTATCATGTTGCATAGAATTTATCATGGTTCCTTTAGGAACCCAAATCAGTTTGTTCGAACTAATTTTCTTGAATGGACAATGATAAGTTTTATATCCATATTTGCAACAAAAGTTACATTTGCTTTGGTGTCGAACATGTAAGATAGGGCCTTTAATGAAGGTGGTTGGATTTTGGTGAGGACTTCTCACAAATCTGATTCCACTTCTTTTAGGAACGTGACCCTTATTTGTAAGGATCATGTTCAAAGACTTGCTACCAACCTCGAATTTCTTCAAAGTGTCCTTTAGTAGCAAGTTCTCTTTTTGGAGAGTTTCTAGATCATGGCAATTTTTATATGGAGCTAAACTATCATGATATTCAGTTTTTAATTTATTAAAATTACTAATAAGACTATCATGCTCATTTTTCAGTAATTTATATTTTCTATTGATTATTTTGCATTCATCAAATAAGTCATGGAAGGCATTTAATAATTCATTAAACGATAAATCTGTATTAATTAAATTCGTTACCTCCTCTCCGATGGCCATTAGGGCGTAATGAGCAACTTGCTCGGTGTTGGACTACTCTTCTTCGGACGCACTTAGTCATCCAATGTTGCTTTGAGCGCCTTCTTCTTTGGTGTTCTCTTCTTGGCTTGGAGACAATCACTTTTGTAGTGTCCCGGCTTCTTGTATTCGTAGCAAATAACTTGGTCCTTTATGGGTTTAAATTTATTTTTTATGTCATTTTTAAACTTGTTTCTTTTAATGAATTTTTTGAATTTCCTTATTAGAAGTGCTAAGTCATCGTCATAGTCTTCATCACTTAAGTTTTCTCTCAAGTGGTCTTCTAAAGTTCTAAGTGTCATATCCTTCCTGTTCTTTGGAAGGATGTCTTCTTGCTCTTCATAAGCTTTGCAAGTCATTTCGTAAGTCATTAATGACTCGATTAATTCTTCAAGAGGGAAGTTTAAATCTTTAGCCTCTTGAATAGCAGTGACTTTAGGGTCCCAACTCTTAGGAAGGGATCTTAGAATCTTATTTATGAGCTCAAAATCTAAAAAACTTTTGCTGAGTCCTTTTAGACCATTGACGACATCCGTGAAACGGGTGTAAATGTCGCCTATGGTCTCGCTCTGTTTCATTCGAAAAAGTTCAAAAGAATGTATCAAAAAATTGATTTTTGACTCTTTCACTCTACTTGTGCCTTTGTGAGTCACTTCAAGTGTATGCCAAATATTAAATGCGGTTTTACAAACCGAAACACGATTAAACTCGTTTTTATCAAGCGCATAAAATAAGGCATTCATAGCCTTTACATTAAGAGTGATAGTCTTCTTCTCCAATTCATTCCAATTGATCATTAGAAGAGAAGGCTTTGAAAATCTATTTTCAACAATATTCCAAAGTTAAAAATCTATGAAAATAAAGAATATCCTTATTCGGGTCTTCCAATATGTGTAGTCCATCCCATTGAATATGGGCGGACGTGTAATAGAGTGGCCCTCTTGGTTTCCGGCGTATGCCATATCTCTTGGGTTTTAATCTAATTGAGAGTTAACCCCACTCTGATACCAATTGCTAGGATCAAGAGCACTAAGAGGGGGGGGTGAATTAGTGCAGCGGAAAACTTTCGACGATTTAAAACGATGTTCGTACGATAAAGATGATTTTGATGTGAAAGCTGATTCGAAAATTACTTCAACTTAAGATTAAGCGAGAGTAGAGTTGAAGTAAAGTAATGGAGGTAGTTTGCAGTTTAAGATAGAGAGCAGAATGTAAATGCAAACTGAGATTTAGAGTGGTTCGGTCAATCTTGACCTACGTCCACTTTTGGCTACCTCCTCCGGTGAGGTCACCGACATCCACTAGAGGCCTTCCTTCAATAAACGAAGGCCAACCACCCTTTTATAGCTTTACTCCTTTTGACGGGCTTAGGAGACAACCCTTACAGATTTTTCACTCCTCTCTTGAATAATCAAAACTTAAAGGAAAAGAGGGAGAACTTTTGGCCTTTATAACACTTTTGAGCTCTAAAATTCGCAGAATAAGATAAAGATTTCAGTGCCCTTTCATGCATGAAAGGGTGGGGTTTATATAGGCCCCAAATTGGTTTGAATTTGGAGTTCAAAAATGTCATCTTCTAGATTTTCGGGGTCTTGGTGGTACTACCGCCATAACTAGGTGGTACTACCGCTTGTCATTTGTCACTGAGCGTTACTACCGCTCAGTCTGGGCGATACTACCACCTGACATCGCTCGGAGACCAAGCTTAGGCGGTACCACCGCTTAACAGGGGCGGTACCACTGCCTGACAGGGGCGGTACTACCGCCCAAAACTCTTGGGAGACCGAGTCTCCTGGGTAGTGCTACCGTTGGCCTTAGCAGTGCCACCGCCGGCCAAGAATTCTGGGTCTGAATGGGCTGACCCATTTGGCCCAATTTGGGTCTGTCAAGGGCCCAATTGCCCCCTGATTAAGTTAATGGGATCACCTCCCATTCCTAGCTTAATCATCATGCTAACTACAATATTTAAGACATTAATACTGCAACTTGCTCTGGTGCGTCAATCGCTTCTTCCGGCGAGCTTCCGCTAACTTCCGGCGAACATCCGACGAACCCTCGGTGATGCTCCAGCGGACTTCCGGTAAACTCTTGGACTTACAACGATCCACTTGGCGAGTTCCAATGAGCTTCTTTGGCAAGCTCTTGGACTTCTCGGATTTGTTCCCGTAGAACCTCTAACGACCGTCTGGACTTACGTCGAACTGTCGAACCCCCAATGTGATCATGGTCTTGACTCTGGCACAACTCCTACTGTATGTTTTACTTCCATCGTAGTTAATCCTACACATTTATCTCAACATATGGATTAGATAACAAATGATAATTGATTTCATCATCAAAATTTGAGATTCAATAGTAACTAACCCCTTTAATGCATTCCTTGGTAATGAAGAAAAGTATTTTGGAACAGCTTTAACTTTATCTAAGAAATATACTCGTGAGTTATCATATTTGAGTGGGTTGTGTTAAAGGCTCTGAGACAACATTGTGGGCTATAGAAAATACCATAAGATAAGCAAGATCTACACGAGCTTATTGTAGCAAATTAAGCACTCTCGTGTTAATTCTACTCACAGTAATCATTGGTAAGGATTTGACAGCTATTATCTTTCACTAAGTTTCTTCGAAGGATCTTTGAATATGTGCATGGATCCTTTACTAGATAAATAAGAGAATTTAGGTACGTAATTTCGTCTATTCTCTTAAGAGTTGAGAAGGTAAGAGTTATTTGACTTCGCCCGTCTCCTCGAGGGTTATTCTTCACGTATTAAGCTGATTACTAGTCTTCACTTGCTCCTTACGCATACTTCTAAAGTACTTGAAGTATTTGTACTTCTTGTGTTGAGTTAGCTACTGCAATTCACCTCCTTATTGTCATCGAACTTTTAGAATATATGAAGTTTTGCCCAAAGAGAGTAAAATTTCATCCCGACTTAGAGCAAGTCTTCGATAGTTTCAGTCGCCTCTAGGATTATATCATCTTTTCTATCATTTTAGTTGCTTACTCCTCTAAGTAGAAAAGATACAACACCATGTACTGCGTACTTTGTTCCTTGGTCAAGCATTCCTACATCAACTCAAAGTCCCCCACTTATAGCTATCTTGATAAGAAACCCATCAACACTGATCTTACAAAATTCCCTATTCTTTTGCTCTTCTGCCTTGTCTCAATACTTGGAGTATGTTTATGCATTCTCTACCTCCTCAACCCTCTTTCATGACCATATGCTCTCTCTCTATAAGAGCAAGGATCAATAACTCTATAGAAGTCTCGCCTTTAAAGTACCATGATATTGTCATACCCAAGGCTCTATTATCCACCTCTATAGTAGTATGGCACTACTCTAAGTTTACCTCTATCATAACCAACCCTTGGTTTTGGGTAGCTAAGTCCCTTTAGACTCATCATTGCTTTCTCACCTCTTTTGAGTACTTGCTTCAATACATCTATGTTTTCCAAGTAGTTTCTCTTAATCGATGAAAGAATGCAACTCTCATGCATGGCCTCTATAATTATGTTATAAAACTTACGTTGTTTGTATTCTCCTTTGTATCCTTGGTAGCAATGTTCGCTTGCTCGACCTTATCCTTTGGCTTATTGGGCTCTCCTTCAAATAAAGATGAGCTCTAGAGTAATTCAACTCTCTAACTACTCCGATCATACATTTATATGATCAAGTCCCCCATGGAATATACTAGTACTTGCATTCAAAATCCCCCTTGGTTGTACATAGCCCCTATATACTGATGATGAAAGTTTTCATTTGATGTAAAATTTAGTATATACATAGAAGACACCCGCCTATATGGTGCCACAACATTCACTTCTTAAATTCATAATATATCTTATCGTCATGTTGCTCACTGAATTGAAGCTCTCAGTAGCTCTTAATCATAACTCCATATGATAAGGTTCCTCACGGAACTTCTCTTGTGTATGTCACATTAACTCAAACTGTTCCACCATAATCTGCTACACCATGTTGTCTCTTGAGGATATATTTATTGTATTTTTATTTTTGTGGGATAAATTCGAACTAGAATCTCTTCGTTGTGTGGCCTCTATCAACGCATCGCAAGATCTCTACCACCTTCGATTGTATTTACTCTTTTAACAATTGACCTTCATCTGCCTACTCTCGAGTCATACATGGACAAAGCACGACTCTAGGACAATCCATTGTCTAATAGCTTTCGAAGTCCATTGACTTAGCTAAAATTGGTGCATCATTGTCTAGATCTTGGACCTTTGCATCTAATATATTCTCCGTTGTGCACAGCTTCCTTTGCATAACTCAAATGACAACACTATGGTATATTCTTCAAGAGTATCCACCTCCGTAATCTCTTATATCATGCCAAGGCCTTTCGACTCCAATTTCGTCTCCGTAATTTGAGTCACCTTAGTCCCTCTATCAATTACTTTGTCAAGATTATGTGCATGTGCCTCAATACTCTCTTTAATTTTGGCACCATACAAGATGATGTTAGGATCGTAAAGGCACTGTGGGAGTGCAACTAAATCACGTATCAAAAAATTTTGATTTGAAATAAAGTTTCGATTTGAAATTTTTTATCGAAAAAAATGTATCGAAAATGCGTTTAACTTAGAATGTGAGTAAGGGTAGTGAGCAACTAAATCATTTAGTAATAGCAAGGAAAAATATAAAGAGAAATGCAAACCAGATTTATAGTGGTTCAGTCATCCCGACCTACATTCACTCTCGATTCCTTTTCCCTCGAGGCCACCAGCTTTCACTACTAATCTTCTTCTCAATAGGCTAAAATCATCTACCCTTGTTACAACTCTTTCTCCCTTTCACAGGTTTAGGAGAGAACCTTCACACCTTTCTTAAAATGACCTCTAAACTCAAGGAGGAAGAGACTCAATACTTTTAAGAGAGTTTACACACTTCAATCACAAGGTTTTTATACTTTTACCAAGCAAGCATGAGTAGGGAATTTATAGACTCTGAATTACTTCAAAAATAGAGCCAAAATTTTAAATTATTGGGTTTTTGGGGTACTAGCGGTACTACCGCTTGTGCTGGGCAATACTACCACCATATAGAGCCTAGGAACCTGAGCTGTGGCAGTACCATCACTTGCTTGGGTAGTACTATTGCTGACCTGGGTGGTACTACCACTAATACTGACGGTACTACGGTCGGAATTCTCATAAAAGCACAATCTGTGCTTTCCAACTCATAGGCGGTACCACCGCCTAGGCCTGGCGATACCACCACCCAGCCCAATCTTATGTCACTAAATTGGCCTTCCAATAGGCCCAACTCGACCTTGATTCAGGCCCAATGGACTTCTAATCATGTTGGCATGGTTATGCCCTAAAATCAACTCAATTAGACTCTAAATGACTTCGATCAAGACTTAACAACTCTAATTATAATCATGAAGCCTTCAGCACATTGTCTGGCATGTCATTTATTCATCTGACATTTCATTTGAACCTCTGGCATATTATCTTTTCCTTCACGCGTATTGCCTAATCCATCGACATGTTGACCTCTCACAATATTTGATCTTCTTAGCACAATACTCGATCCTTCCAACCCGATGCCCGAACTTATGGCACGAAGTCCATCCTCCAACACATCGATGAATCCTGACATCCAATCTCTAACATGATGCTTTTCGACCCAATGTCTAATTCTCCTACTTCAATGATTTACCTTTCGATGGTTCAAGTCTATGATCGAAGTTTCTCCTGTTGAATCTAGAATTTTGATGATGAAATCAATTGATAATATTATAATCTAATCTGCATTTAAGTAATGCAGGACTAGCTTCGATCAGGAAAGACAATTAAAGCAAGAAGAATCAATGTTGAGCCGGAGTAAAATATATCAGAAGATTGGACGTCGAGCTGGAGGATCGGTCGACGTATCGGTAGAAGGCTTCGTGCCATGAGTTCGGGTAATGGGCCTAGAAGAGCGGACATTGTGCCAATGAGATCGGAGTTGCAGAGGTCAACATGCCGATTGGGCAAAAAGCCGCAAAAGAGGATGATGCGCCGAAGGATTGGACGAAGTATCGATAAACCAATGACTAGATCAAAGTAGTGTTAAGATATAATTGAGTTTGAATTAAGCCAACTCAATTAGGAGAGCCATTGAGCCTAAGTAAGGGCTAAGTTAGGTCGAATGGAAGGCCTACTCGGCCACTTGGAACCATGCCAAGCGGTGGCACCACCTGAGGCTCAGCCTCTAAGGAGGACTAGGCGGTGATACCTCTAGCTATGAAGGTTGAAAGGCGGTGGTACCACTAGAGCTCAGTCTCCGAGGCTTTGTCAGGCGGTAGTACCGCCCAGTATTAGTGTTACAGGTGGTGGTACTGCCAGTACCCCCGAAAACCGGGGATGAAACACTTTTAGGCTCCAAGTTTGAATCCATTTGGGGCATATAAATACCCCTCTCATCCCTGCTCAGATAACACAAGAACTAAGAGCAAAAAAGAGAGAAAAACGTTGTTGTAATCTTGTGAGAACTCCTCTCAAGCTCTAAATGTTGGTGAAGTTTAAGAGAGGAAGTAGTGGGGGTGTAAAGGTTCTCTCCTGAACCTGTCAAAAGGAGAATCGAGTTGTAATGATAGTTGATCTTCGCCAATTGAAAGAAGATTGGTAGTGGAAGTTGGTGGCCTCGAGTGAAGAGGAATCGGGAGTGGATGTAAATCACGATGACCGAACGACTATAAAACTTGATTTGCATTTCTATTCTTTACTACAAACTACTTTACTTACTTACTACTTTCACTACGCTTACGAAGGAGCTTTTAAGTTAAACTCATCTTTCCGACATCGGTTTTCATCGAACGAAAGTGTTTCAAAACTGACATTTTTATTGCTACACTAATTCACCCCCACCCCCCCCTCTTAGTGTCGACTAGATCCTAACAATTGGTATCAGAGCAAGGTCACTCTCATTTTGGTTTGAAATCTAAGAGAGATGGTGTTTGTTGGCAACCAAGATGATCACTCAATCATACGTCCACCCATGTTCAATGGGATGGATTACGCCTATTAGAAAACTAAAATGAGGATTTTTCTAATTTCTATGGATTTTGAGTTATGGAATATTGTGGAAAACGGTTTTCAAAAGTCTTCTCTTCCAAAAAACTATTGGAATGAGTTGGAGAAGAAGACTTTCTCTTTAAATGTCAAGGCTATGAATGTCTTATTTTGCGCTTTAGATAAAAATGAGTTCAATCATGTTTCTATTTGTGAAACCACATACGATATTTGGCACACTCTTGAAATCATATACGAAGGCACTAGTAGAGTTAAATATTCAAAAATTAATCTTTTGATGTATGATTTTAAATTATTTTGAATAAAGCTAAGTGAAACTATCATTGACATGTACACCCATTTGACGGATGTTATCAATAGTTTAAAAGCTCTTGGTAAAAGTTTTTCGAATCTTGAACTTATAAATAAAGTTTTATGATCTCTTTCTAAAAATTGGGATCCTAAAGTAATGACTATTTAATAATCAAAGAACTTGAACCATTTTCCGATTGAAGAACTTATTTGATCTTTGATGACCTATTAAATGACGTGCAAGGTGCATAATGAACTTGATGAACATTAGAACAACCTTCCAAAGAACAAGAAGGATTTTGCACTTAGAACAAAAGAAGACCACTTAAGCAAAAGCTCAAGTGATGATGACCTTGAACTCCTAACAACAAAGTTTAAAAAATTCATTAAACAAGAATCAAAAAATAAAAATAAACTTAAAAAGAAGAAGCTGCCAAAAAAAAGAAAGTATTCAATGTGACTTTGGATGAAACGAGTGCATCCGAAGACGAAGAGCAAATCGATAAAGACGAAATGGCGAACTTCGCTTTGATAACTCTCGATAATGAGGTAAATAACTCGAACGAATATCCTTTACCTTATTTTGAAATTACTTGATGTTTTTCATGAGTTATTTTTTAAATTAGTTAGTAAAAATTATAAAAAAATATCATGCTTCTCTTTCTAGTGATTTTGAAATAATAATAATTAAAATTTGAGCATGACAATTACTTGTTAACTCCTAGCACTAAGCATGAAAAGTTATATTCACTTAAAAAGAAAAATATATTATTATAATGAACAAAATTATTTAGATTGAAAATGCCTTATGTTCAACGAAATCATGCTTGATGATGCATAATGATGTAAGACGTAATAAAAATGTTAAAAGTTTTGGTACCATGCTCAATGATTTAATTATGCATGAGGATTTGAAGTAATAATGATTTTTGTGATTTATGGTTTATTGATCTTGAAGATTTCTATGATGAAATTTGCTCTTTCCGTTTTAAACGATGATGCATGTTTTGATTTGGCATAAAATGACAAAGGCATGCTTGCATAAAATCAATCACAAAATTTGAAACTAAAAGAACTTGAACTATTTTTAATCTATCTATGTTGCTTTCATTAAATTATCTGAAAAGTGATTTTGATGATGATTTTGGATTTGATAATTTATTTTTATATTTAACCAAATACATGATTTATTCGTGTTTACAGTATGAGATGTATTTTATATGAATCATTTTGTTCTCATATGATTTTATCATCTAAGAGAAGATTTATCCAAACGAATTTTGATTCTTGACATTAATGAATTGAGATTTATTTTATGTGAATCAAGATCTCTTATCTGATCTCCTATAATTCTGTTCATTATTTACTAAAATAGAGATTTGTCAAGATGAATCATTCACGAATTGATCTTTCTTGATCTTTCATATTAATATCTTTATGACATGATTTTTATATGACTCTTTTGTAATTATAAATTGTATACCTCATGATATAATAGAATGATAAAAAAAGAGAAGATCGATAAATCTATTTATGTCATTTTGAATATCTTAAAAGTGATTTTGATAATTTGACGATTTGAATTTGGATCAGTTTCATCTAATCATGATTTTTATCTTGATTTCTTGATATTTATAACTTGAGATTTATTCTATATGAATTGAGATCTTTTGTTTCTTTCTGCTATCTACCATCCAAATGAATCATGATTAGTATCATTGCTATGTTCTTCTTGTCGTTTACTAAAGAGGAAAATTTTCTAAATGAATCATGATTTTTCATAATTATATTTCTTTTTATGATTCATAATGAATTGAGATCCTTTATGTGTTCTCTTATGACTCTTTTTGCTATAGGAATGTATTTATCTATATCATGATCTTGAATTCTCAATATTCAATACTTGAGATTTTTTTATGAATCAAGATCTATCATTTAATCTCTTATTTTTTTTTCTATTTACAAAATAAGAGATTTGTCAAAAATGACACATGATCTTTTATTTTTGATGATTGAAACATTGATGTAAATCTATCCTGTTATTTATCTTTGTCATAATTTAAAAATTGGTGTAAAGGGAAAATAATTATAATATTGTATTCTTTCCTTCTATTTGACAATGACAAAGGGGAGCAAAACTTGCTAGCTTGCTCATCTCAAAAGAGAAACAAGAAGTGCTATCTTATAAATATCAAGAGAAGCAATGTTTGCTAACTTACACATTTCAAGAAAATGTAGGCTATCTTGCACATCTTAAAAGACATAAAATTTTACTAACTTTCATATGTGAAAATCTTACTAGCTTGCATATCTAAAAACTTGCTAGTTGCACTTCTTTTTTTTGCCAATGACAAAGGGAGAAAAGAATTGCTAAACTTGCACATCTCTAAAACTTGCTAGCTTGCATGTTCTAAAATAATATAAAATTTGCTAGCCTTCATGATGTAAAACTTGCTATTTACTATCTTGCATTCTTTTCCAAAAACTGGCTAGCTTGAACATCGCAAAGAAGATAAAATATGCTATCTTGCACATCTTAAAAAATGCAAAAATTTTGATAACTTTCATATAAAAAAACTTGCTAGCTTGCATGATGATATATGCAATGATGTTTCAAAAACATGATATTATGCGATGATAAATGATGTTTCAAAACTTGAAATTGTGTAATGATATATGTGATGATTTGAAATTATGCGTCAAAAACATGCTAGTTGTACTTTTCTCCTTTTTATTAATGACAAAGGGAGAAAAGTTATGATGATATAAAATGATGCATGAAATACTCATGGTATTATGATGATGCATACAATTAGAAGTTATGATGATCATATATGGTAGGATGTAATATACATTGATATTTTGATACCATGATGATTTAAAATATTCATAATGATGCATACAATACTTATGATAATGATATATGCAATGCAATGATATGGCATATTGATAAGGGGAGTTTTGTTTAAACTCCATTATCAATTGGTTGTCATCATCAAAAAGGGGGAGATTGTTGAATCTCATATTTTGATGATGAAACCAATTGATAATGTTATGATCTAATCTTTATTTTGAGTGACGCGGGACTAGCTTTGATTGAAAAACAATTAAAGCAGTAAGAATCAATGTTGGGCCGAAGTAAAATATGTCAAAAGATTGGACGTTGAGCCGAAGGATCGGTCAACGTATCGGCAGAAGGCTTCGTGCCATGAGTTCAGGCATCAGGCCTAGAAGAGTGAACATTGCGCCAATGAGATCGGAGTTACGGAGGTTAACATGTCAATTGGGCAAAAAGTCGTAAAAGAGGATGATGCTTTGAAGGATTGGATGAAGCACCGATAAACCAATAACATGCTAGAAAACTTTTGATTAACACTTTGTAATAATTATCTAGATCGAAGTAGTGTTAAGATGTAATTGAGTTGGAATTAAGCCAACTCAATTAGGAGGTCCATTGGGCCTAAATAAGGGCTGAGTTGGGCTAAATTGAAGGCCCACTCGGCCATTTGGAACCATGCTAGGCGGTGGAACCGCTTGAGGCTTAGCCTCCAGGGAGGTTTGGGCGATGGTACCATCGGCCATAAAGGCTATTAGGTAGTGATATTGCCAGAGCCCAATCTTCGAGCTCTATTAGGCGGTGGTACTGTCAGTACCCTAAAAATTAGGAATAAAACACTTTTAGGCTCCAAGTTTGAATATATTTGGGGCCTATAAATACTCCTCTCATCCCTGCTCAGATAACATAAGAACTGAGAGCAAAAATAAAGAAAAACACTGTTATAATCTTGTGAGAACTCCTCTCAAGCTCTAAGTGTTACGGAAGCTTAAAAGAGGATGTAGTGGGGGTGTAAAGGTTCTCTCTTCAAAAGGAGAATCAAGTTGTAAGGGTAATTGTGTTGAATCTCGGATTTTGATGATGAAACCAATTGATAATGTTTATGATTTGATTTGTATTTTAAGTAACGCAAAAAGCTTCGATTAAGAAGAGACAATTAAAGCAAGAAGAATCATGTTGGGCCGGAGAAAAACATATTAGAAGATTGGACGTCGAGCCGGAGGATCGGTTGACGTGTCGGTAGAAGACTTCAGACCGAGAATTCGAGCATCTGGCCAAGAAGAGTGGAAATTACACCAAAGAATCGAAGTTGTAGAGGTCAACTGACCGATTGGGCAATAGGCCTTAAGAGAGGACGATGCGCCAAAGAATCGGATGAAGCATCAAACTAATGACATGACCGGACAACATTTAATGAACTTTATAATAATTGTCTAGATCGAAATAGGTTATAGGTCTAATTGAGTCGTATTATGGTGAAACAATGCCAACTTAATTAAGGGCCAATTGGGCCTAAATTGAGAGTGATTTGGGATTATTGGGAGGCTCATTCAATGGCCCAAATATTGGGCCAAGCGGTGGCACCACTAAAATTGGCGGTAGAACCACCTGTGAGTTGGAAAACTCAAAAAATTTGGTCTCCGAGGCTGTCAGGCGATGGTACCGCCCAAACACAGTCTCCCAGGTGGTAGTACCACCAGTCTAGGCGATGATACCACTTAGTGTCAGGCTACAGGTGGTGGTACCGCCCAATGCAAGTGGTGGTAACGCTCATACCCCGAAATCTTGGAGATTTAAATTTTCAAGTTTTGAAGCCATTTGGGGTCTATAAATTCCCCAGCTATTCCTGCATGGAGTGGTAAGTAAAGTGAGCAAAACTCTGTGATTCTAAAGTTGGAAACCCCATTAGAAAGTTTAGTTCCCTCCTCCTAAAGTTTAGAGAGAGTTCTAAGGGAGGTGTGTGACAGATACCTTGTAAAATAGGGCTGTAAAAGGTTATCTTCTAAACCTGTGGAAAGAATAATAGAGTTGTAAAGTGGTAGTTGGTCTTTGCCTATTGAAGGAAGACCGATAGTGGATGCTAGTGGCCTTGACGGAGGAGGAATCGGGAGTAGATGTAGATCACGACGACCAAACCACTATAAAAATCTGGTTTGCATTCACGTCTTGCTATTTATCTTTATTGCAAACTGAATTCCTCCTTCACTACGTTTCCATACGATTCAAGTGAACATCTTTCCAATTGGTTTTCAACGAACGAATATTTTATGATACCAACGTGATTTTACCGCTGTACTAATTCACCCCCCCTTTTAGTGTCGACTTGTTCCTAACAGTTGGTATCAGAGCCACATTTTTTTCTCATTTGGTTTAACACCTAAGAGAAATAGCTCATTTCGGCTTTCAAGAGGGTCACTCTCTCATTCGTCCTCCCATGTTCAATGGGACAGACTACACATATTAGAAAACTCGAATGAGAGTTTTCTTACTTTTGTTGAATCTCAATTTATGGAATATAGTCGAATTTGGTTTTCAAAGATTCTCTTCCAATGAACAATTGGAATGATTTGGAGAAGAAAACTTTTTCTTTAAATGCAAAGGCTATGAATGCCTTATTTTATACCTTAGACAAAAATGAACTGAATCGAATTTTTACTTGCGAAACAACATTTGACATTTGGCACACACTCAACATCACACACAAAGGCACTAGCAGATTTGATTTGACAAAAAGGATAAGGGTATGTATGTATGAAATCAATCACTTAAATTGAAACAACCAAAAAGAGGAAAATATTTTTTTTAAAAAAGAATGTGTATGTAAATCGATGATTTCCAACTTTAATTGAAAATGCTCAATGAAATCATGTTTGTTGTTTTTAAATGAAAGTTTTGGTACAATGCTTGATGGCTTTATTCTATACACAAGATTTTGAAGTTATACATGATGATTTTTGTGATTTATTGATCTTGAAGATTTTTGTAATAAATCTTACAAACGATGATATATGTTTTGATTTGACAAAAAGGATAAGGGTATGTATGTATGAAATCAATCACTTAAATTGAAACAACCAAAAAGAGGAAAATATTTTTTTTAAAAAAGAATGTGTATGTAAATCGATGATTTCCAACTTTAATTGAAAATGCTCAATGAAATCATGTTTGTTGTTTTTAAATGAAAGTTTTGGTACAATGCTTGATGGCTTTATTCTATACACAAGATTTTGAAGTTATACATGATGATTTTTGTGATTTATTGATCTTGAAGATTTTTGTAATAAATCTTACAAACGATGATATATGTTTTGATTTGACAAAAAGGATAAGGGTATGTATGTATGAAATCAATCACTTAAATTGAAACAACCAAAAAGAGGAAAATATTTTTTTTGAAAATTTTTTTTCTCATTTGGTTTAACACCTAAGAGAAATAGCTCATTCGGCTTTCAAGAGGGTCACTCTCTCATTCGTCCTCCCATGTTCATGGGACAGACTACACATATTAGAAAACTCGAATGAGAGTTTTCTTACTTTTGTTGAATCTCAATTTATGGAATATAGTCGAATTTGGTTTTCAAAGATTCTCTTCCAATGAACAATTGGAATGATTTGGAGAAGAAAACTTTTTCTTTAAATGCAAAGGCTATGAATGCCTTATTTTATACCTTAGACAAAAATGAACTTAATCGAATTTTTACTTGCGAAACAACATTTGACATTTGGCACACACTCAAAATCACACACAAAGGCACTAGCAGAGTTAAATACTCTAAAATTAATCTTTTGATGCATGATTTCGAGTTGTTTTAAATGAAAGTTTTGGTACAATGCTTGATGGCTTTATTCTATACACAAGATTTTGAAGTTATACATGATGATTTTTGTGATTTATTGATCTTGAAGATTTTTGTAATAAATCTTACAAACGATGATATATGTTTTGATTTGACAAAAAGGATAAGGGTATGTATGTATGAAATCAATCACTTAAATTGAAACAACCAAAAAGAGGAAAATATTTTTTTTGAAAATTTTTTTTCTCTATCCTATCGATTTTCTAAAAGAGATTAATGATTCTATTCTTGAACTATTAGAGTGACTTTGTTAATTTAATGAATTGAATGAGTTGAAAATAAATCATGATTTTTCTCTTGATTTCTCAGGATTTATAACATAAGATTACCATTGAAGATCATTGACCATTTATTCTCCTAAGATTTATTATTTTATTTAAAAAGGAGATTGTTAAGATAAATCATTTACGAATTGATCTTTCTTAATCTTTCATCTTTCATGCCATGATTTTTATATGATTACCTTTGTATTTATGTGATGCTTAGAGCATTGATGAAGAAAAAAATAAATTGCACCATTAAAAATTCTTCCTTCTTGTTACAATAAAAAAGGGGAGAAAGAAAACCGCTAGCATCTCAAGAGATTAATAAATCAACTTATGTCATTTTGAATCTCTTGAAAATGATGATTGATATTTGAATTTGAATTTGAATTTGAATTTGAATTTGAATTTGAATTTGAATTTGAATGAGTTTTATTCAGATCTTGATTTCTTGGAATTACTTGAGAAATTTTCTTAATTAAGATCTCTTCTTTTTACCCCTACAATTTTTCTTGGTATTTTATTTAAAAAGGAGATTTGTTAAGATAAATCATTTACGAATTGATCTTTCTTAATCTTTCATCTTTCATGCCATGATTTTTATATGATTACCTTTGTATTTATGTGATGCTTAGAGCATTGATGAAAGAAAAAAATAAATTGCACCATTAAAAATTCTTCCTTCTTGTTTACAATAAAAAAGGGGAGAAAGAAAAACGCTAGCATCTCAAGAGATTAATAAATCAACTTATGTCATTTTGAATCTCTTGAAAATGATTTTGATGATTTGATAATTTGAATTTGAATGAGTTTTATTCAGATCTTGATTTCTTGGAATTACTTGAGAAATTTTCTTAATTAAGATCTCTTCTTTTTACCCCTACAATTTTTCTTGGTATTTTATTTAAAAAGGAGATTTGTTAAGATAAATCATTTACGAATTGATCTTTCTTAATCTTTCATCTTTCATGCCATGATTTTTATATGATTACCTTTGTATTTATGTGATGCTTAGAGCATTGATGAAAGAAAAAAATAAATTGCACCATTAAAAATTCTTCCTTCTTGTTTACAATAAAAAAGGGGAGAAAGAAAAACGCTAGCATCTCAAGAGATTAATAAATCAACTTATGTCATTTTGAATCTCTTGAAAATGATTTTGATGATTTGATAATTTGAATTTGAATTTGAATTTGAATGAGTTTTATTCAGATCTTGATTTCTTGGAATTACTTGAGAAATTTTCTTAATTAAGATCTCTTCTTTTTACCCCTACAATTTTTCTTGGTATTTTATTTAAAAAGGAGATTTGTTAAGATAAATCATTTACGAATTGATCTTTCTTAATCTTTCATCTTTCATGCCATGATTTACTGCCTATCTCTAATTCTTGCTAGTAGCATGATGATAAAACTTGATATTATCTCAAACTGCTAGTTGCACTCTCCTTTTTGTTGATGACAAAGGGGAAGAAGTTATGTTGATGATTATGCATGAATAATGTATTGAAAATTTTGATTATACATGATTTATATTGCTTGGACTCATAACGATTTCTGATTAAATATTGATTGACTTGATTCAACTGAATTAAGGTTATATCAATATGGAATAATGATAGGGGGAGTTAAGGTTAACTCCATCATCAATTGTTGTCATCATAAAAAAGAGAGAGATGTTGAATCTCGAATTTTGATGATGAAACCAATTGATAGTGTTTATGATTTGATTTATATTTTAAGTGACATAGGAAGTTTCGATCACGGAGAGATAATTAAAGCAGGAAGAATCATGTTGGGCCAGAGAAAAACATATCAGAAGATTGGACGTCGAGTTGGGAGGATTGATCGACGTGTCGGTAAAACGACTTCGGGCCAAGAAGAGCGGAAATTACACCAAGGAAAATCGGAATTACGGAGACTAACTGGCCGATTGGGCAATAGGCCGCAAGAGAGGATGATGTGCCGAAGAATCGGATGAAGCGTCGAACCAATGACATGAGCGGACAACATTTGATAAGCTTTGTAATAATTGTCTAGATCGAAAAAGATTTTAGGTCTAATTGAGTCGGTATTAGGGTGAAATAATGCCAACTCAATTATGGGCCAATTGAGCCTAAATTGGGAGTGATTTAGGCTCATTGGGAGGCCCATTCAATGACCTAAATGTTGGAGCAGGCGATGGCACCGCTAGAATTAGTGGTAAAACCGCCTGTGATTTAGAAAACTCGAAAAACTTGGTCTCCAAGGCTATCAGGCGGTGGTACCACCCAAACACAATCTCCTAAGTGGTAGTACTGCCAGACTGGGTGGTGGTACTACCTAGTGTCAGGCTGTAGGCGGTGATACCGCCCATATCCCGAAATCTCAGGGATTTAAATTTTGGCTCCAAGTTTTGAAGTCATTTGGGGTCTATAAATACCCCAGCTATTCTTGTATAGAGTAGTAAGTAAAGTGAGCAAAGCTCTGTGATTCTAAAGTTGTAAACCCTATTAGAAAGTTGAGTTCCCTCCTCCTAAAGCTTAGATAGAATTCTAAGGAAGATGTGTGAGGGATACCTTGTAAAAGAGGGTTGTAAAAGGTTATATCCTAAACCTGTAAAAATGAGAATAGAGTTGTAAAGAGGTTGTTAGTCTTCGCCTATTAAAGGAAGACCGATAGTGGATGCTGGTGGCCTCGACGGAGGAGAAATCGAGAGTGGATGTAGGTCACGACGACCGAACCACTATAAAAATCTGGTTGCATTTACTTCTTGCTATTTATCTTTATTGCAAACTGAATTCCTCCTTCACTATGTTTCCATGCGATTTCAAGTTAATATCTT